>JAPSGF010000058.1:2164410-2218866 GCA_035772895.1 Perdix hodgsoniae | reverse complement strand
AAAAATCAGGTAGGTCTCAAAACTGAATATACTTTTAAGTTCATATCAAGTTTTGGAACATCAGAATATACACAACTGTTGATATATTGTTGGGAGCATGGAATGACTTAAACTTGTAAATCAATCAGGAGTATACTTTCTCACAGCTCACACTGTGTACTGACGAGAAAAGCACAAAGTTAATTGACAGTGAAATAAAAATCTTGCCTCTAATGCCTTTCATTATGGTGGCCAGGACTGTATTCACAGGACCTTGAGGCAGATTATCAGAAGTATCTTGATAGCTCTGGTTTCTGAATAACCACTCAAGTCAGTGAGAGTTGTTTCTATCTGCCTGAGAAGTTATTAAAAATATTGACTGGCCCTTGTCTCAATATCTGCAAGGATGTAGGTCTTAGCAAATCAGCCTATTCTCCTACCTGTGGAGTGATAATCATGATTAATGTTATCCTCTACCAAGATTGCAAATGGAGCAAATAGTCTGAAAAAAGCTATATAGAGCTGGAAAAGTACTGATTTTTAGTAGGACTTCTTTCATGGCTGTGGTTAAATAAATCATTGTTGACTCTTAAAGACTATTTGGCTTGTATTGTTCTAGATGATCCAGAGGTTCATTTCTTTCCACTTTTATTCCCAACAAGGATGGACCATACAATCCTTTGAGAACCTAAGCTTTTTAGGAGCAACGTGAAGTTCTTGTTCCCAGTACCTTGGGCATGTGATGTGTTGTTCCCTAAGTTATTCCAACAAAACTGGTGAATGCACGAGAATATATGGTATGTAATTTGCTGAAACCTCATATATGGGTGGCGTCATGTCTACTAGAAAGACGTAGTCTTTTTAGAAGAAAAAAAAAAAAATCAGTATATTTGATGGTTCAGATATTACTGCAGTGTGCCATCATATCATCTTATAGGAGACAGTATGGATTTATTAAGGGTTATTTTGCTTTCAATCTTTGATGCTTTAGAATGATGAAATCTTAATTTAAATGTCATTTATCAAACCTACCAAAATAAACTTAAGAGCAGAATAGCAGTATAAAAGAATTACTTTCCCTAATCTTAATTTAGAGATTGTTATTTTCTTGACAAAGTGATGCACCTGGCAAGAAATTCAAATCAGTACTTGATAGATGTAGCCTGTTTCAAGGTATTAATGAACAATTTGAAATTACAGTCATTGTTTGCTTTATTGGAAACCTCATAGAGAATTTGATTTACACCAGCAACAAGCTTTTTGGTGAAGTGTAAGAATCTAGAACTGCAGGCTACAGACTAGAGAGCTTTGCTGCAGAAGGTTTTATTTAAAAGTCATGTTTCCAATACAAATTATATGCAGTTGTGCAAACATGTCTAAGTTTGGTAAATTGGAATTGTTTAATGTAAACAACATTTAACTAAAATAACACAAATTCAAAAAAAGTCATTATGCTCCCACATTCAAAAAGTTTGTATAACAACACGAAAAAGAGCTCAACCGTAATTGTGTGGAGATGGATCAAAAAATTGTCAAATCTCTGGAAAGCTAGTTCATAAATAACCTTTCATTTATTTTACCGGTTGAACTGGTCAATCTTCTAGAGACACTGTTAAGATGCTGGAACACAGATGTATTATATTTCATTGATTCAAGTTGCCTGGACTAGAATAGAATATTCTAGTTAGAATATGTGAGATAAGAACTAACTTATAAAAGAATTATTTTATGCATGTGACAGTTGAAAGAGTAGAAAGAAATTATCTTCCAGGCACAAAAACAATGTTACTTTTAAAAAGGCTTATCACAAAAAAAGGATTATTACAGCTGAAGCATCAGTAAGCACTACTTCTGTAGATATCAATATTACTGCCCTTCTCCAGACTTCTGTGTGTCCTAATAGGAGCTGTACAAATAGATGTAGGATTTCTTTCCTCAAAACTCAGCATATCATCTCCAGGACAATCACAAAACCTGGAATTAATATTTGCATGTAGAACTTTCAGAAAAAAATAAATACAATAAATACAAATCTAACGAGTACTATAAAGTGTGAATAAACTTTGTAGCCATAATTGCTGATAATTAGAGGCTTTTGTAGAATCCCTTGAAGTACTGAATATTCTTGCCCTAATCCAGGATGTTATTTGGGCATGTAACTAGGTTCTGTTGGTGTCTTCAAAAGCTAACTTATCCTCAATTCCTCATCTGAATTATCTGAAAGATAAACTGAGATAAGATACTGAAAACTTATGATTATTGTTAAATTAAGGAAGAATTCTGTGTCAGCCTGATTTGGAACAGTAGAATCCAAAACTGTGGGCAAAGAACAACAGGTTCTTTCCAAAGAAGTCTGTGCACTGCCACAGTTCGACAGGAGTCTGCCAAGGGGCTTAAAGGTCAGTACATACCAAGGTAATGAGTCTAATCTAATGCCTAGGAGAAATAGGCTTTCCAGCTAGAACTGGAATGTTTAATTGCATTTTGAATTATGCAGATTCATGAGATATATTCTGCCATTAACTAGAAAAGGAAAGGGCTGCACAGAGAAAAATCAGATGAAGTTTGTTGTTACTGATCTTGGGAGGAAAGCAGAGCTGCACCAGCTGGGAGATATCTGAGGCATCTGTCTTTTACTAATACCAGCTAAAATGTTTGCACTGAATTTATCAAGATTTTTCCAAGTAGAAAAAAGATTGTAAATTCACGTTGACTTAACCCTCCCCCAAAGCAATGTTAAAACTCACCATCACAACCCCATTATTAGTTAATTAGTAATTTACCTGTACTCAGCTGTGACATGGGGCCCACCTTCTACTTTGTTTTTTCAAAGAGGGCTAAAATGTATATGGCTGTTTCAGTTTATCAGGAGTTGAAATAGCTAACTGGTATGTACTGAAGCATGGAAAACTGTAAGGGTTCAAAGTCAGTTTTTCTGTCCTCGTTTATAGGTCAAATAACATGCAAATATACTTGTTTTGCAGTTGCAACTACCACTTGTCTGTAGATTCTCTGGAGGGAGCTTTAGTTTAAAAGGAAGAGAAAATGCTGCTCTGCTGTTGATGCTGGTGTAGCTACTGGGGACATTTTGCCTTCCATGGAGGTCAGAAGTTGTTGCTGATTCCCAGTGTTGGCAAGAAAATGTCTGGCTTTCATAGCATCACTATTTGTTTTCATTTAGTCTCCTTCTGTGCAGATTATAGGCCAGTAAACCCTTTGTACACTGACTGGTGTGGAATGTTCCAGGTTCTCATAGAGCTTAAATTAGTCTTAACTCCTCAGTGCTGCCTTTTGGATATTGAATTTCTCAGTGTTTTGCTGTGTCTTTAGCCTGAGGGTTCCATTGACAGAAAGCAGTGTTTTTATTCCCCGATTGCCATCTCTCTATAATTTTTGGTGTTGCATTTTTCTGCATTAGTGGAGGTATCTGTGTTTGAAAAAGGATTACATTAGTCAAAACTTAACACAGTTGATTTACCCCCTTTCTTTACTAACTGACAGAAGCCTAAGCTGTACATAATCTTTTGTAAAATACAGTCCTTTTGCAGCATATTGGAAATTTCAGAACCAGAAGATTGAGCCTCTTAATACATCTAATTGAAAAGCAGTTGATTTTTGACAGTGGCAGCCAGTAGTGGTATAAGCTGCCTGAGATTTACTGAGTCTTTATTTCACTAAACAGATAATTTTCCCTTATATTTCCCTTACTTAACAATGATGTTTACTGCAGTGAGGACAAAAATGAGCATTCCTTAAAGAGTTGTCTTGAAGTCAAAGAGAAATCATTGCCTTAAACCTGAATTTTGAACTGTAATTTTGGATAGCAGAGTTAAGCAGATAACCAGTGTTCCATTGAGTATTTCCTGTAACACTAATATATCAAAGGCACAGCATGTCTGTGTATCCTTCAAATACTCAAAGACAGCCTTTCAAGTATTTTTCCAATACTCTGAAGGATGAGTTATCAAATCTGAGCATATTTTAGTCAGATATAGAACTATTTTGAGAACAAAATACTAGAGCTGCCTCTCAGTGAAGATGCTTGTGTCACACTTTGTTTCAACAATAGCTTCCATAATTTTTGCAGTCCTACCAGCATGAACAGTAATGAAAAACTGGCACAGACTTTCTAGAGAGATGTTCCCAAAGGCCTTTGTTGATAATGTATTGAAGTTGGGTGCATTCTGCATTCCAGTCAGAAGAATTTTTGTCCTGTGGTAGTTCACAAGTTCACAGGTAAAGTTAAAAGCTACTTGCCGCTTCTCTTCTAAAGCGAGCTGTCTGTATGTCTGCCATGGAAACCTTTCCTGAGATTTCCTAGTTGTCAAGGATGGGGTTCAGAGTTCATAGAGCTTTTTTATTGTGTCTTTTTTAAGGGATAGAGGCTGATTTGCAGCACTATTTAAAGCAAAGATGCCAAATGAAAGTTCCTCGTTTTAAGTTTGTGCTTACACAAAGCTTCTTTGTGGTTTTTTAGGCCTGTCAGACTTGTCAGGCGTGGTAAGAAAAAGTATATTGTTTCCAGCACTTGGATTCCTTTCCTTCTGACATCTGCCACTCTGTAAAGATGATAAATTCCTGCCTCATTAGCCAGGGGTGTGGGATTACAGGCTGACAACACATTAATCACCAGCTTCTGTGGCAGGCTGACTAGCAATAGGCATTGTTAACAAAACTTTTCTAATATGTCACTCTTCTCTATGACAGCCTGTAATCAATCATCTTGATTGACAGTGCTGATAGATTACACTATTTATACTTTGTGTAATGAAAGATAGCGTTTCCACCTACTGTCATTTCTAGGCTAGCAATGGAGGATCACTGAATAGAAACAAACACAACAAAAAATCCGAGACCTCAGCTTGGCATTGTGAAGTTAAGTCAGACAGCATTGTAGGTCTTTTGTGGTAGCTTTCAGATGAGGTGTATTGTTGGGGAACCTGGTATGCACAAGCCTTGAAGTGTCTTGAACTGAGTGTTGCTTTGCTGACTTGGTTGCGATAAGCTGTCAGGTCAAGTTCAGGCAGGTAGGAGACTGTGTTAATCTAGAGGCTATAGCTTCCTTTTCCCATCCTGTCTTTCCTCTCCAGCTGCACCCCAGTCAAGTCAACAGATTATTTAGATGTTGATGAAGTATGTGTACTTCATGACTTAGAAGGCAAAATTATACGTGTTTCCCGTAATTGTATGGTGCAAGGAAAGTAAACACAGGGAGGAAGTGCAAAGCCAACTTGCCAAGAGCAGAATCTATGTTGAAGCTTGTTAGCCTGTTAAACTTAGAAAACTAGAAACAAAATCAAGATTAAAGTACATAATGAAATAACTTTCTAGTAGTAGAATCACATGATTATGGCCTTTAATTACTCTCAATACTCTGAAATAAATTGCAGTGAGTTGTAATGAAAAATTTAAGATTGGTTATCAAATAAGAACTAAAGTTTACTGTAAAAAGTCTTAGTATAGGTTTTGTTTTCAGTCTACTTTCATTTGATATTAAGTAAAAATAAATGCTGCTTGAATGTTAATATAGAAGCAGTTATCTTTATAAATCTTCATTTGTATGTGCACCCTGGGATTTTTTGTTATTATTTGTATCGGTAATTTTATTTCTTTATCTGTCTACCGATGTGTCCTTACGTGCTGGATTTTGGTGGTGATTTGTTGTTGTTGTTGTTTTTTGTTTTTGTTGTTTGTTGTTTGTTTTTTTTTTTTGCCCCCTCATTTGAAAGGTTCATGTGCTCACTTACAGTAAGAAGCTTAAAATCAACCTTTTGATAAGGAAATAGGAGCTAGAGCTTAAATTACAGTACTAGGCAGTTGAGCTAAATTTAGGCAGTTGGACAGGAACAGGGGTGAAGTTCATCTAAACTTTAATCTCCCTGAGAAGAGTTTCATTGTGAGGCCACAATGATTAATGAGAAACCTGACCATCTGATTAAGCCCCTCTGTGTCACAAGACATGATTAGTAGGTGACAGAGACTGTAACAGTATCCAGCAAAGCCTTGTTTCTTTCACAGCTCAGACTGTTATATGATTAATGTCCCCAAGGGCTATCTCCAGGTCAGGCAGGGAGAACCTGTCAGAACAGGTGGAAGTGACAAATTCTGTAGAAGCTTCTTTTGCAAGAGCAGCAGCACGCAAGAATGGATGAATGGGGAGGATTCCAGATGGGCTGGTTGACCTTTCTGTACTCTGAATAGACACCAAGAGCATCATGGGAATGAAACATAGTAAGTATCAAAAAACTGCAGATGTTCCATAGTTATTGAAGAATTATAGCATTGCCAAGGTGGGTTGGTAAAATGCACCACACATCATACAAGTTATCGCCAGCGGTTTCTGCTTTCTGATATGCTACAGGAGACTGTAGATCTAGCGTGTGTGTGTATAGACTAGATAAAATACCACACACTATGTTTTATGGCATGAAAGGAAGATTCTTTGCTTCAGTACAGATAAGACTTGATAGAGTTGATGCTTTAGTATAGCATTTTCCTGTGCTAGTATATATAATCTATCTCGTTCTCATCAATACTGCTCCATTTAGGGCAAGACAATCTTGGAAGTTAAAATAGTTTATAAAAAAATCCTCATTCCTTTTTATTATGTGGTGGTGATCTAGTAAGATATTTTATATCTTCCAGAGTACTTTCACCTCATAGGTCGTAGGTTAAAATCCCAGCTCAAGTATCTTGACGTGCTTTACCTTGCATTATCACACAACACAGGATTAACAAAGGAGATTGTTAATAATGCCATCTTTCAAAAAAATACAGCTTTTCATGTTATCATACAAATGGTATAATATATCTTTGTTGTGCTGCAGAGGCAAAGGGAGAGATGTTAATACCGGCATCCTTAGGAAATTCTATCAGCATGAAGTTAATATTTGAAATAAAACCAAAAACTGAAAGCAGAGAATAGAATCTCTTTTTCCCAAATGAAGAGTTTTCTTCTGTTCCAAGTTTTATTTCTGTTATATCATTGCTGTTGATGTTTTGTATTATTTTTAGCCATTTATAATCTTTGTTTCTTTTGCTTGTTATAGCATATGCAGAGTAACTTCCTCATTTTAATGTTTCATGTCAATTTTCTCTTACATCATTAATGCTTTTTTCTCATCCTTACCTTAGAGAACAATGGTTTATTTCCATTTTAGAGATAGAAATGTGCAGTTCATGAATCAGACATAGCATGAACAAGCTAATTTATTGTGGGCCAACTTTAGCCTTTTACATTCAATCCATCAACTTAAGTCTGTGCTTTCACCACTTCAAGAGGAGCCATTCTGAGTAAGGCCTCTAATTTCTGTGGCTCTAAGATTTCCTGCTTTTTGCCACCGTTTGAACTGGCAGAGCCAGGCTTAGGTATGGTAAATGCCATGCTTCCCTGAGCAAATCAGCTGCCAAATGCCATAACTTATACTTTCTGAGTTGTTATTGGCTAAGCAAAAGGTCATTTTTCAGGGTGGTTTTCGCAGTATAGAATTAATAAAGGAAACAGACACACTTCAGTGAACTAGTGACCAGAGATGGTAAAACTCTTCTATGTGCACAGTCACAAAGGGGCAAATAGAATATGGATAAGAAAATAAGCTCTAAAAGTTACACAAGAACTGGACCAAAATCCCTCCAGAGATTGAAGTCCAGGACTATTTGATTTCTATTTTCTATTTTTGCTGAAAAAATCCACAAACTCAGAAATCTGTTGTAGAATAAAGATTTTAATAGCTATTTCAAGCAACATCTCTTACTATGTTCCCACAAAAATGATGATAAATTGTGATAACTTATCTTGTAAATAGTTTGCCTAGTTATTGTTTGTTTCAAACTTTACTATAGTTGTTTTTTTTGTTTTTTGTTTTTTTCTCCAAACTCTTGTCACTGTATATCCTTTCCTGTATGTTGCTCTATAAATCAGAATGTGAGCCTGGATATGAATTGCTTGTCAAATGCAGGAGGAAACAAGACTGACTTTTTAACCCTCCATGCAACCCAGGGGGGAAATTAAAGCTGTATCAGCAATTAAAAAGCATATAATATACCTAAGAGAGGCTAAACTAAACTAAGAGTGTGTTAATTTTAAGGGTAATTTGCTAAACCAGATGCAGAAAATCAGTGCCCAGTGGGATATTCTGAAGTTACCCAAGTCCTTCTATGAAGTTTGAAATCAGTTTTTCAATGTGACTGCACTAGCAACTTATGCTATTTGTCTCATATAGTCTGGTGCCTGAAGCACCTGAATTGAATTTAGAATCTTAGAATCTTTTGAGTTGGAAGGGACCCTTAAAGGCCATCTAGTCCAACTCCCCTGCAATGAACATGAATACATACAGCTTGATCAGATTGCTCAAGACCCTGTCTAGCCTGAACTTGAATGTCTGCAAGAATGAGGCATTCACCACCTCTCTGGGCAACCTATTCCAGTGCTTTACACTCATCATAAAAAAACCTTTTCTTCATATCCCATCTAAATCTCCTTTCTTTTTGTTTGGAACCATTTTCTCTTGTCCTGTCACAATAGAACCTGCTAAAGAGCATGTCCCCTTCTTTCTTATAGCTTCTTTTTAGATACTTGAAGGACACTTTCAGGTCTACTCATCGCTGCCTTTTCTTTAGGTTGAACAGCCCCTGCTCTCTTAACCTGGTCTTATAGGGAAGTGTTCTATCCCTTGGATCATTTTTGTGGACCTCCTATGGACACGCTCCAACAGGTCCATGTTTCTCCTGTATGGAGTATTCCACATCTGGATGCAGTACTCCAGGTGAAGCCTCAACAGCACAGAGTAGAAGGGCAGGATCATCTTCCTCACCTTGCTGACCATGCTTCTTTTGATGCAGCCCAGGATGCGGTTGCAAGGGCACACTACTGGCTCATGTTCAACTTGCCATCCAACGGTACTCTAAGTCCTCTTTGGCATAGCTATGCTCAATCCTTTTGTACCCAGCTTGTATTGATAGCGGGAGTTTCAGTGACTCAGGTGCAAGACCTTGCACTTGGCTTTCCTGAATCTCATGAAGATGTCATGAGCTCACTCCTCAAGGCTGTCTAGATCTCTCTGAATAGCATCGCATTCCTCAGGTGTGCTGACTGCACCCCACAGCTGGTGTCACCTGCAAACTTGCTGAGGGTACACTTGATCCCACTGTTCATGTAACTGATGAAGATGTTAAAGATCACTGGTCCCAGTATTGACCCCTGGGGTACACCACTTGTCACCAATCTCCATTCAAACATTGAGCCTTTGGCCACTCTCCAGGTACAATCTCACAACTAGTTCCTTGTCCATTGAATGGTCCACCCAACCAATTTATAATTTCCTGATTTGGAGAGAAGAATATTATGGGGAACTGTGTCAAAAGCTTTACTGAAGTCCAGATAGATGATGACAGTGGCTCTTCTCTTGTCCACCCATGCGGTTATACCCTCATAGAAGGCCACTAGGTTGGTCAGGCAAGACTTGCCCTTGGTGAAGATGTGCTGGTTGCCTGATATCACTTCCTTGCCTTCCATATGCCTTAGCATAGCTTCCAGTAGGATCTGCTCCACTCCATAATCTTCACCAGCACAGTGGTGAGGCTGACAGATCGGTAGTTTCCTGGGTCATTCTTTCTACCTTTCTTAAAAATGGATATGATGATTTAGAATTACCCTAATGATTCTTAGGTTGTGTATTTACATCATAATATACCTAGGTATATTTCTGTTCTTATCAGTAACAATAATGAAAGCTCAATGTTGTTTTCGATAGAGTTGGCAAGCACATATCTGTTTCCTTGTCATGTAGAACATGTGCTTGTACAGCGTAAGCATCTTGTGAAATAGCTGTAAGTGAGACATATGATTTCAAGATCAGTGAAATGTTCCTGTGGAAGATCACCTGCGATAAAATGGACGTGATCATCCAAAGGAACTGCAAATTGAGCTTTATTTAATCTATGTCTCTTTAAAAAATCCAGTGCATTAAAATATTCTAGCGGCTACAGTATATGACATAATAAGCTGCCCATGATGTGTATACCAGCTGCACAGTGAAATTTTTCTTCAAACCTGTTTTGAGCCTTACAGAAAATTGCTACTATGTTGCCTAATGAATGTGTAGGGGTACATCTGGTTTTCATCTGAGATATTTACTAATACAAGAAATGAGAGGAAGCAGTGCAACAGCACTCTTCACAAGTGTAATTGTGCCCACAGTGACCTTAATGTGAACCTCTGCTTCTTCAGAAAAGCCTGTTTCATCAAGAACGAGCTGCGACTATGCAAGAAAGATAGTTCTTTGGGCTGACAGAATTATAGTGGGAGGACTTCTGGAAAGAACTGTCATAGCTGTACCTGTAAATTCTTTCTAGTATATACAGCCACAGCTTTTGACAGAGGCTGTGTGCATGGACAGCAGACCTAAAGGTACAATTGGATCTGTCTTGCCACTGCTGTGTTGCCACAGGAGATCTTGGCTGTTCTTTGCCACTTAAGAATCTTAACTGAAAATGAGTTGACATTTTCATTGTATTGAAGCTTGCAGAGACAGTGTAGAACACTATCAACAAGACTGCACTGCTTGACTTTTCTGTAAGCACAGGTTTGAGTGCTGGTTGAGATGTGGCTGTGGAAGAAATTTCTAGTTTCATGCAGTTTAATCCAGGTGGGTACTTCTAATACGTCTCCTCTTTCCTGTCATCTTTACATAGACAATAAAGATGAATTTGTCCTTGTATTCTTGGTCATATTTGGGGTAATGATCATTATCAGCTTATGGACCTGGGCAAAAAGATGACGGCTTAAAATTTTGTACTCTAGTCATTAAACTATGTAATAGGTAGAGGTGCTCTTGATCATCAGCTTATTCTTGTTACAGGAAAAAGCTGAACAGAAGAAAAAGTACTGTAACATTTCAGGATTTTCTGTAAATTGGCAGGGTTTTTTTTTTTTTTCGTTGTTTTTTTTTTTTTTTAACATACGCATTTACTGTGTGAATTCTGCTCTGCTTTATTTCTACCTGAAATTTTACTATGCTGATTACTATGTATAATTTTCTTGGCAGAATCCGTTGTAAAATTTTTATCAGGGCTGTACAAAAGAGAATCTTCTGCATACTGTACTATTCCCATACCACTTTTTAGTAGATTCTCAAAGAACACAAGGCAAAATGCCAGTAATGAGCTTAGAAAGTATGTATGAAGTTCCTTGATTATGTGACATAAGTTTTTTTTTTCTTACTTTTACTCTTCATGTTATCTTAATTAGTCCCAGTAGGAAATATTGATTTTTTTTTTAATTTATTTTTTTCTTTTAAAGCCTTGTAGCTAACATCTGTTGGTATTCCTGGGGTCATTCTTGCACTGTCCTATATTTGACATTTCTTGTAAAAGAAGAGGCATTTGTTCATATTGACATTGGCTGCCTGTGTATCTCTCAGTAGTGCAGATGGCCTGTGAATGAAGACATCAAGCTAATAGGCAAGTTGACAAGCCTCTATAGTACTGGTGCTCCTCTTGCTTAAATGGCAGGGCAGCATAGATTGCTTTTGCTGGAAAGGTGCTTGGTCTGCTGGCACTGAAGCATATGTTTAGTTAAAAATGCAGCAGGATCCTGAGAGAAAAATAGTACCATGAAAATCCCTAGATGGCTACAATCATTTCTTTTCTTCAATGTAGTATTTTCTATTTCCTTGAGTGGCAACACTTAAAGCAAAGTATATGCAAATGGAAGAGAGATACCTAATTTACTCTAGATAGTGAGTGGGACTGCTTAAAGTGTTACGATAATGCACTGCTGAAAGGCTTCTTCATTGCATTGTTTGCTTGTGAGATATTGTTAGAAGGAAACAATAAGTCTCTTGTGGAACAGGAAAGATGAAAACAGAAGTAAATCTATATGAAGATGTATAAAATACATTGTAAGTGCAGGTTAAAATACTGTCATTGGAAAATGCCATGGAGTCCAAAATATGAAATGTCTGTGTTGACCTGCAGCAGTCATTTACACTATTCTGTAGAGAAGACACACTAGAAAAACTTGGAAATTTAAAATCTAAAAAGCATGAAAGAGATAATTAAGCTAAAAAAAAAAAAAGTAAAATAAGTTGATAAAGTTTTGATGTGACAGTTGTTTAGAAAAGTTAGTGGCTTAGGGATCCTAAGTCTGTGTGGTGTATTAGTCCTTTTTTTACAGCTCATACGGGATAAAATCAAGCTTAGATAAGATCAGAAAAATCAAATAGACTTTTCTTAGTAAGGGCAGATTCCAAATGAAGGCTTTTTATACAAAAAATTTACGAAGACTGATTTTCAATATTATTGTAATGATATTAAAACTGGAAAAGGAGGGAAAGAAGGAATATAGCTTCTCTTTCCCGCTACTTTTAATGGAAATTGCTTTACTTTAAGTAGAGAGGCAGCATTCTCTTCTCCAAGTTTTGACACCCACTGTAAAGTTAGTAAGCTCTAAAACCTAAGTGAGCAACACAATCAAGAACAATCATGTATATTGTTGTGGAATGTTTCAGTCTACCATACCTAGGAATTACTGTAATTTTCAGGAGTTAAGTATCATCTGTTCTCACTTGCTCTGGACACTTTTTGAACTTCTAAAGATGAAAATTATTTTCAATTACTTTAATAAGGGATTTCAACAGTTTTACTTCCCACTTAATAGACCTTTGAAGGGAAATACCTGCATCAAGATACATTTACACCAGCGAGGATTTAGGAGTGTTTTTATCTGTAATGTATAATGATATAAATATTGATGTCATGAGACAGTTATTGTACTTCTCCTTTGTCTTCTATCCTCACCTCAATTTTAAAAATTCATTATGAAGCAGTCATGTAATAACTTTTATACGAGGCTCTCAGAATTTTCAAATATGTGTTAGTTAAATTTATTTGTGTATCTCTTTGAAGGAGAGGAAAAATTGGCAAATTACACTTGCATGGTTTGTTGAAATTATGTCACAGATATTAGATGCATGAAGTGACATGGAGGCAAAAGTTCAAAGCTGTCCTGGAAATTTCAAAGTTTAAGATTTGAAGTTCCAGAATTGCTTATTTTAAAAAGTGACTTCTGAAAGAGCTGTTTGGTGAGCAAAGTAGAATTCTTTAAGGAGAAAGTGATCCAAGGGGTCTTGGCAGTAGTTGTAGCTTCTGGGAGGAGGGTATGAAGCATTACCTGTGAAGATTTTGATTCACACATTTGGTTTAAGAGGCTGCAAGTCCAAGGATGTTGGCAGAAATAGTGTCTTACTGTATAGCTATCAGATTTTAGGCCACTTACCGTACTTGAAAACCAGCAGTGACTAAGGCTTGTTAGTGTTCAGTTTATTGAATTGAAGGGCAGTTTTTGGATAAGTGTTTTTGAGTATCCACAGCTCTCATCATCTTAAATACTTTATGCTTAGCTAAACAGAATTGTTCTTTTGTGGCTTCTCTGTCAGACCTGTTGTCCTTTATGCACCTTAGGATCTTTTAAGATCTTTTCTTCCTGTTTTTCATCATCTAAGTGTCTCATCAGAACACTGTATACCCTGTACCATGCAGTCCCCAAAATATGGGCTGCTGCTGGAGAAAACCTGCTTTGCTCTGTGTGACTTCTTCAAAATTTAATTTGTTGTGTTCCTTCCTCTATTAACATTAACTGCCAAGGAAACTCTAGACCTATTAGGGTGTTCTCTGACAGTATTTATATAGTGACTTTGTTTGTGCATGGCTAAATTGGCTATTGATAATTTATTCATATAAGTCTTATTGTGACATATTATGAAGCCATGTGATTTCAGTAGGGAAATTGTCTTGTTCGTGCCTGTTTCTTGAAAGTGCTGGTAATTGTACTGCCTTAAAAAAATAAATAAAAATAAAAATTGACAGCCACAAAGATGATGCTTGAAGACCAGGTGTCAAATTAATCCTGCAAGTGAGAGAAATCTTCAGTTCAATACTTGTATAGTAGGCTGTCTTTCACTATAAGTATGATCTGTTTTACACAAAGGAATCTTTAAAAACTATGTACTCATTTGTAACAAATGGTTTTAAACATCCCTCAAGGAATTCTCTATTCAAAGTCTTTCTAGTGCTAAAAAGACAGAGTATGCAGAACACATTGTGAGAACCTGAAGAGAGACTAATTTTTGTACAAATCTGACAAACTTTTTATCTTCAGTTTTCTATATACAAGTTCAAAATATCTGGAAAATACAGACCCAGTTTTATTTATGCTGATGAATTTGAGAAGCTGGGTGAGCATGTAGAGATATTGCAAGTTCTTGGTTCTAGCCAGTAGCACTCACAGCTGCTTGCAGGTGTACTGGAGCAGTGTTTGTGTGTACAGGCTTACATAATCACTGCATATATGTATATTATCTTGATGTGAAATCAATATTAAAACGCTAGCTGAAGAATAACTGATCCAGATATTGTTGAGCAGTGCTTTGATTGTAAGACTGAGAGGTTGGATCACTCACTTTTCTTAGAGCAGAACTCTAACCTTTTTTGACCTTCTTCATCTAAATGCAGGAGAGAAAAGTGTTGTGAATCAAATATGGTTTTTCACTTGTGATTTTACACTCTTCTAATTCCTACTTTGATATATTTTAATGACTTTTTGTATTATCTCATTGGTATTTATAAGCAAGAATTTTCTGTGTAGGTTGCATCTGTCCCCTTCTCCTTCAATCACATTCCCTTATAATTTGATATTCCCCATGGAATTTTCTGCTTTGAGAGAAGTCTTTCTGATTTAAAGTGACTTCTACATGTCAATGGCTTTTACTTAAAAGCATCTTAATTATTTGTTATGTTGAAAATAAACTAAGATGCTGCTTAATCTGCACATAGAATCATTAAGGTTGGAAAAGACCTCTAAATCATCAAGTTCAACCGTCCACTTACTAGCAATATTGCTCACTAAACTATATCCCTCAATGTCACATCTCTGTAGTTCTCGAACACTTCCAGGGACAGTGACTCCACCCTGGGCAGCCTGCTCCCATGCTTGATCACTCCTGTAGAGAAAACCTTTTTCCTAATATCCAACTTGAACCTTCCCTGGCACAACTTGAGGCCATTCCCTCTTGTCCTATTGCTAGTCGCTTGGGAGAAGAGGCCGATCCCCACTTTGCCACAACCTCATTTCAGGTAGTTGTAGAAAGGTGTCCCTTCAGCCTCCTCTTTTTCAGACTGAACAATCCCAGTTTCCTCAGCGGCTCCCCATAAGACTTGTGCTCCAGACCCTTCACAGTTTCACTGTCCTTGTCTGGATATGCTCCAGGGCCTCAGCATCTTTCTTGTATGCTGCTTGCTGTAATGATTGGCAGTGTGCTGCTATCTTATCATCTCATGAGACACTGGAAAACTTTTACTGATCATGTTATGATTAGTTTTGATTGTTCAGTATGTGAGCCTTGAGTCCTAAGTGTGATCCTGTCATTGTAAAAAATAATAAAATAAAATCTTCCAAGGTACCAAAAAGTGCTGCATGATGGGAAAGCAGATAAACTGTAGTATGTTTCTAAAACCCCTTTTGAATCATCTTAATGTGAAGCAATAAGAAGTGTGGTTTATATCACTTATTTGCATTAGATCTGGACTGTCACATATCAATTTCCCTTTATAATAAGTATTTTTTGATAATGACTTTTTAGAAATTAGTCAGTCTTTGTCTCTAGAACGTCTTAATTTTATAGTGCATTGCTTCTGAGCTGTGTGTTTGCACTGTGTATTTTTTGCAGGACCTTGTGGTATTCCAAAGGGAATATATGACACCCCAGTGACAATCGACTTGACAAGGTCTTGTGGGTGGAGGCCTGCTTCAATTTGATACTGTTTATAAGGTTTTGCTGTGTTTAAGTGTTCTGAGGAAAATCTGATATGATAGGTGCAAAGTGAACACTAGGAGATGTTTTTGGATGGACTTTCAGTTATGATTCGTGGAAAATTTGCCATAAGATATGGTAGATCCTGCAAGTTTTAGGGGCTTCAGAATATGAGTGGCAATTGTTACAGAGGGAAAACAAACAAACAAACACTGATTCACATAAGCACGAGAAAAGGGCCTGCATTAGCTTAAAATATGGAAAAAAAAATAAGAAAATCTGTTGCTCTTAAATATCCTCTGTCATATAGAGACAGCATAGGGATGTGTGGAAGCCACAGGAAGAAAGAACTTGCATTTGTTGTTTGATGTCTCACCCACGAAATCTTTAGAGGTAGAGCAAACATGATGTGCCACTTGCATTTTATCATTTTCAGCAGTATTTCTGTAGTGTTTTATACTGCAGAATGCAAGTACATTGTAGCTGAGTGTACATTGATCCTGTGAGTTTATGTGAAACTAAAATGTTTATATGAAGCTGAATCTCTACAGTGTACATACTGCTATTTAAGTATCGTAGCTGTTGAACAGTGAGTTAATGTTAAAAGGCAGCTAGCATTATGTCTGTTTAAATTTTTTGAAATGCATTTATTTAGTAGACCACACTTCACTGAATTCTAGTTTTATTACTTCTAATTTCTGGTTACTATTTCTTTCCAGCACTCATTATGCCTATTATTATGTTTACCATGTAACTTAATTTCCTTAACATTTTTACTACTGTGGAACTTTTTGTATACATTAAAGCCTGTGTATGTATACAAAACTCACAAGAAACAATCTTTGTTCCCTTGAATTTTCATTGGTGAAATATAGATTTTTTAGGAATCTTTTTATTCCCAGAAGTAGCTATGTTAATTTTTTAGAATTCGTCTTTATTTGAGTAAAACTTGAGAAATATAAGTTAAGAAGGGGCTTATCTGGTACAAATCATTGCATGATTTTTTTAAATTGATTGTGATGTGCCAAGTAGATCTCAATTGGACTGTAGTTTGGTACTATGGAGTCAGCTCCTGCCCTTGTAACTTGTTCCTCAAACGTGGAGTCCTTCAGCAAAACTTTCCTTCCCAGAATCTGCCTGACAATTAGCTTCTCTGCTTATAATTGACCTCTTTCCTGCCACCTGTCATTATACAAAAACCTATTTTTTTCTTCTGTTCTAGCTTCTAAGGAAAATGATTGTTGCTTTTTTTTTTTTTTCCCCAAAAAAATCTATGTGCCATATGAGAAGTTTTTCTGGTATACATGCTTTAATTATTAAAAACCTGGCTTCTTGCCTTTTGCAAAATGTGGTTCTCGACTTCTTCAAACACTGTTCTCTGCCATCTTGAACAAGGCCAAATTGTTTTCCCTATTCTTCAGTCTATTGTTTTCAATCTAATTCCATCTCACTTAGTGATCACTTAAGAAGTACTGATAGCCTTTTGCCTCTGCTGTCAGAAACATACAGCAGAAGGTTTCAGAGATAAATTATTACGCTGGGAGAAAAGCAATCCTTAATACTCTGATACATTCAAGACACACACAAAATGAGAGCCCTCAAAATTTTCCAGATACATATTTCAGTGCCCTAATTTGTAAAATTTTTGAAGTAAAATGACATTTGTTGCTGAGTGACCCCTAGGAAGAATGAATCCAGAATGCTGAAGGAGAGGTGCTAGCACAAGGCACCCTGCTTTCTTTCAGTGCAATCCATCTGCACCAACAGACGTAATTTTATCAGAGACTGTGTGTGGAATCTTGGCTGGTATTTGCCTTGATCATTCCAGTGTATTTTGGTGAAGTAACTCATCGAATGCAGTCACTGTACATTTTTAAAAGAAGACAGAAGTTTCTTAGGATTTATTTTATTTTATTTTATTTTTTTATTTTATTTTATTTTATTTTTTTACATTTAATCTGTTCCTAGTTTTATTTGTTTGTTTTAGCCATTTAGTAGATAGATATATTCTTCAGTCACTGTCCATCTACAGAATAATTTACGACTGCACTTGTGTTTTTGGAAACATTTTCATATAATCTTAAAATAATAGTAGACCCAAGAGCAACACAAAAACAATAGAAGCAATTTTATAAAATATTTTATAAAATGGATGTCACACTGGCTTTTTATTTGAGATGATTACAAATAAATTTCTGCAACAAATGTCCTGTAAGTATCTCTGAGGCTGCTGCAATCTAGGTCTTCTGAACAAAGCATCTATAGCGAAATACAGATTCCTGTACTTTACATAGGATAGCTACTTAATGCTCTACAGTGCCAGACAATGTGATAATCTTTTTGGATCTCATTCAAGAAAAAAAAAATGTGTCCCAGCTCTGAAGTTCAGAATGTGTGGTGAAGAGTGTTGACATGACATGGATTCTTTTTCTCTTAAGTTGTCTTGCTTCTTCCTATTCACTAAACTTGAGGCTATTTTTAAGAAGTTGTTGTGATCTTCATGGAAATTCATATGGTTGGGGAGGGTCAAAGAATACTCTTTTCCTCTGCTTATGCTGAACTTTATTCTTTAGAATAATTTCATTTTTGGATAATTCACAGGAAAAACTTATTTAATTAAGAGTTGGCAAGAGATATACCTCTCTGTATTAAAATGTTTCTTTTCTTTTTTTTTAATTCTGGTGTCTTTTAACCTAAATAAAACTATGCATGTTTTACCTTCCTCTCACCCAAAGAAAAAAAAATGCAGCTGTATTTATCTTCTGGACAAGTCCCATTACTTTTATCTTTAATTTTGATGTATGAATGCTAATAGGTCTACTACAGTTTCTAATAAGCATCTATCCAAATAGCAGTTGGTTACATTTTAGCATAAGAATATATGCTGAAACACTAATGGAATACAAAGTGACTGTTACGCCCCCATCAAATATAGAAATCAGTGTTGAGGAACAGCTTAAATCTTGGCTTCCATAAACTGTACCAATTCATAAAAATACGAGAAAGCAACATTACTGGTGATATCAACAGGCAAATTTTTGCAAATGTGGTATTAAATCATTTGCATGAGTAAATAAGTGGTAAGCTTCAGATGATGATTCTTTTTTTTTATTTGACGCTAGTTGTATGGGAATTAAAAGCATGCTTGCCTCTCTTGGGTACTTCACTTAAGATATTTCATTATTTGTTCTCAACATCTCTGTAAGATTTTGTCAAATACTTCATAGTCTGATAAGTTTGTTCTGTATACAGTACATTTCACCATCTTTGTTTCAGCAAGCAATCACTTTGTTCATCAACACAAAGTTATAATAAAACATTCCCTTATTTCTTTACAGACCACAAAGCTTAATTTAATTAGTAAGCTCATGTGATTTGAAAATTGCCAACAAGGGTTATGATGCCCAAAACAGATGTCTACAAAGTACGTTAAGTAGTCAAATGCTCAATAAATTTAGAAATTAATTAATGGTGTGGAATCCTACTTAATGAACTAAAACAATTAATATTAAATGAAAGTCTTATTCTTTGGTTCACTGCATGTAATGCTGCCTTGTAATAAGGTTGAGGATCTGACCAGCTCAGGAACAAGTTCATATTTGGAACTGCCTCTAGGTGAGTCACCAGAGCTCTGCTCTTCTGTGTTTTAGTGCCAGCAAAAGCTGTGCCACGCCATTATGAGATAATTACTGCCTACTCAAACTTTAAAAGCGGTAGTCAGTGAGAGGAGATGTGGGGATGCATAGAACATTGAGTCATTTACATTGGTAGCAACCAAAAATGATTTTCTTGGAAGAATGAATTATACCTAGTTGAACTTCAAGGCAGTAAGAGACAAGTTGAAATGATTAATGCAATTTTGATAGTTTGCAATTTTTATCATGATCATGTTTGCATATATGTTTATTCTTGAGACTGTATAGTTATGGTGGTTTTAGCTGGAGATCAAGGTAACTCTTAATCTGAATGTGAGGGATCACTGATCTTGAACCAGCAAACTGGCAAAAACAATAAAACTGCTAGTAAAAACTTGTTTGTGCTATGAGCTCAATTTATCTGTTTAATAATAGTCAAGTTAGAAATCAAGAAAAGTAGAGTTATATGTGGAATCTTTGACATTTGCCAACTTTGAAGCCTTGCTGTCAGAAAAAGAGTTGCCAGTTGGAATAAACAAAAAGCCTTTTTCAAGGCTGATAAAATGTGTTGGAAGTGGCAGCTAGATTAAAGCCTCCACATCAAAATGAATACAGAAAAAGCTCTTTTCAGGACTAAAGAGGAGATTCAAGTTGTCAGCAGCCAGTCTGAGTCTGGCAAACAACGTAAAACACTTAGAGCTAGAGAACTTTAATTAGAGCTCTCTTCAGGCTAAACAAAAGTTCTTAGTCCTCATCCTTGATAACTCGCTGATTGGTTTCTGTTTTAGCAACAAATATTGATATTAACTTTGACAAGAGTTCATGTGCATGTGCTGTGTAATGAAGCCCTATATTGTTATATAAGCAAGAAGTTCAGTCTTGTTGCATGCAATGTATAATGAAGGTGATACATAGCAGCAGTGTGGCTCAGAAAGAAGATTGTCTTTTTTTTTTTTTTTTTTTAATACTGTGTGGGTTCTGTTTTACTATCAACGAGCCTTCTAGTAATGAATTCCTTCATCTTTAATCCTTCCTTCACAGCAAAATCACTGTATGTAATTTTTACTAGAGTTTATTACTTCTTATGAAGGAAAGTGAACTTGGCAAGGTTTGTAGATGGATCAGGAATGTTATTATATACTATTAGTTTCAGTGTCACAAGAGTTTTTAAAAAGATAATTTGGTTCAAAAGCATGCACTTGCAAATTAAAAAATTAGCTGGAAATATATGTCAACCAATAGGATACTATAAAATGAGGCATATTATTTATGAAATGCATTAGAATTTGATCAGGAATGTTTTAGACACAATATTTCTGTACTTTGATCAAAGTGTGATTATTTTGACCTTGAGTGAGATTACTCATTAACTCTTTCTTAGATTTTAAGGAAAGGTCCATGTTTTCCTAGTAACGACTTGGATTATTTTCCAGATTTTTATCTTAAGTCTTTCTCATTCAGAGTTTGTCACGTATACATGATGGTGAGTCGATAACATTCAGTACATTCTTCTTTAATTTAAGAAGCACATACTTTCTTTTGACAATAAGAAGATAGATGAAGTTGTGGAGTTGTTATCGTATCCATTGAGTATGCAATTAATACTTTCGGTAGAAGCAAGATGCATCACACTTGACTAAGTGAGGTGATTCAGTATAGCAAATCTGTACTATTACAAATACCATTTCAATTTCTCCAAATGTTTTGTTGAAATCAGATCTATAGAAATCTAAATTCAAGTAACATAATTTTAAGGGGAAATTAATTAATGTATTTGCCATATGTATAAAAAATGGGTAATAAATTTGTGCATGAAGCAAAATGGGTCTTTCATAGAATGTCTGTTTGCCAGTGATCTTTGCTACCTTAGTCCTCTCACTGAAACTATGTAAGTTTCTCAAATAAGGAGAAAGCTCTTACCACCTAAAAACATAAATATCACTTTCGTAAGAAAATTTCTTCCTTAAAATCCTTACACATTTTATCTGCATGTTTTCATTATTTTGACTAGAAAAGCATTAAAAAACCTAACATGGCAGCTTCAGGAAATATTTGATATGCAGGAAATATTTGATATAGTCAATTAGGCAAGTAGCAACAGTAGCCCTCATTACATTTCGGGTGTTCTTTGAATACACATTTGTGTTAATCATTTAGACTAAGGTGCAAAAAAAAAAAAAAAAAAAAAAAAAATCTAATTCTTAATGAAATTATTTTAAAGATTGCATTTTTTTTCCATAACATGCAAAATGATTTCTATGCATTTCTTTATACCCAGTGCACTTCTTAAAATCTGGTATTTTATACTGTTCATTTCTTGAAGATAATCTCTATAGAAACTGCCAGGAGTAGTTTCTTAATACATTTATATTTCTGCATTACTCTTCTTAACTTTTTCTAGCTTCCTTTTCTTCCAGCATTTCAGAAAGGAAGTAACAGTAATTCCTAGGTCTGTCTTCCTCTTTTTTTGCTGCTCAGATTAGCCTAACAGTATAACAAAGTTATTTTAAGTTATGGTTCACTCCAAAAATCTCTATGGTTACAGTTATGTGATAGGTAGTGCCTGATTTGTTGTTTCTGGGTCTTGTTTCTTTAAGATTGTTTTTGAAGCTAATGGAGGACACTAGACTTTTGACCAGGTCTTTTGTCTTTTTGTCTTCATTGACAAATAAACTGAAGGCTTTTTTCCCTTCACAGCCCATCTTTAGCATGGTTAGAAGTGTTGTGCTTAGTAAGCCAAGGATTTGGAGATCTTTGAGTTGGAAATATTGAGCAAGTCATAGAGAAATCTCTTCTGTGTCAATCCTGATTTTAGCTGTCAGGCGCTATTTCTTTAGTTTGAACTAAATATTTTCAGCCTAGCTAGGAAAAAATATATAATGGAGATACTAAACGTCATAGACGCAAACATCTCTTACCACTTTCAGTTCCACCATAACAGAACAATGGGAGCTGAGGCATCCTTCAATAGCACTCTCTCAATTCTTGTGTCTCAGCATCTTGTCAGAGAAACACTTTCAGTTCTTGTGGCAAGGCTTAGCTTCAGTCTAAGTACACTGTTAAATTACATTAAGGATGGCATCTAAAGCTTTGGTATCCCACATCAACCAGGATTTAACAGATGTCTGTTTTCCAATGGATTTCCAGAGTAGCTAATATAGATTACGAAGAACTGATCTTGTGTGATGAACTTCAACAGAGTTTATTCTGAAATTATCTGAATTTCTGAATATTTTTATGGTACTGCATAAAATTCAATGTAGTCAGCTAGTCTTAAACTCACAGAGAAGAGAGAAAGGTCTTGTAACAAAGCGTGCTAATGGAAGAACTTCACAGGATCCAATTTTCAAGGGCTATCTCTAAACTTTCACTGATCTTTGTTGAGGTTTAACTGTGGCAAGCAGCTAAGCATCCCACAGCTGCTCATCCACTTCCCCTTGGGATGAGGGAAGAGAAAAGGAAGGGAACACAAGGAAACTCAAGTGTCAGGAAAGAAACAATTAAGCAAAGAAGTGGAAGAAAGAAAACAAAACAGATCAATCATCATTTCATGTGAGTAGACTAAACTCTTCCCCTTTCTGCTTTATTGCAGATGATGATTTTCTATGGCACACAGCAATTTTTTGGTTAATTTGGATCATCTGCATGGCTGTTTCCACTTCCCAAATTCTTGCCAATCTGTTCTCTGGAAGGGTAGTGATATACATCTTCCCAGTCTGAGATGGAAATACTCATTGCAAGGCTATGTAAATAGTGTCTGAAATGTTCAATAGCATTGATAAGGAGGAGAATTCTCTTTGAATTATTACTTGATATTTCCAAATAAAATGTCTTCTAAATCACTGGCTTACTAGCACAACAATCCCAAAAGCAGGGAATCCCTTGACACTGGGCAAGTACAGTTCAGCAACAACTAAAACATGGATGTGTTGTCAGCATTGTTTGGGTCAGAAATCTAGATAAGATCATCACAGGAGCTACAATGAAAAAAGTTAGCTCCATATCAATTAGACCCAGTGCAGTCACATACTTCTTACTTCTTTACCTCTGCCCCAAGTTTTGAATCTTGGCTCTTCTCAATGCTAAGAAATATAAACAGGTTACATAGTTTTATATATATATATATATATATATATATATATATATATACACATATATATATATATGTGTGTGTAATATATACACATGTATATATATATGTTAGTAGTTATTTATATATATATATATACAGTTGTGTAGCTACATATAATAAAGATAAGTCAAAAATATATATCCACCTCCTTAATCTATATTAATTGTAATCTAACTCACTTGACAGTTAATGCCTTTAACCATCTTTGAGGTTAAGCTTCAGTGAAGTAGAAAGGAAGTTTCAGCTTCTCTGCAGCAGTGTTTGGGTGGCCTTTTGCTGTCCACTACTGGAGAAACCTCTCACCCTGAAGGGATTTTTTGTTCATTCACATTGAATGCAGACAGTTACACACCACTTTCTACGTGAGTTCTTCGGGAGAGAGAAAAAGAAAGAGAGAAAGAGGATGGGGGAGCCAGATACAGTTTAAAATAAACAACTTCTAAATTAAAAAAAATAATAATAAAATGTTAAATACAGATCATCGGCTCAAACCATGACAGCAGATTTAATTCCTTCCTCCTTTTACCTGATGGAGATGCGCCTGCAGGGCTCGCATCAATTACCTGTCGACATGTGGAAAATGATTGATGAGCTGCCTCAGGCACTGGAGTATACTTTGTCAACCACTCATAATTTATACATCTTATCTCTGCCAGAACAAAAGACAGGACAGCATGCACACTGGAAGGGAAAAAAAAAAAAAAAAGAAGAAAAAAAAAAAAAGAAGAAAAAACCTGACTGTTTGGGTTCTAGTATGTAGCATGAGTTGATAACATTGATGGCTATCTACTTGCTCCCTCATCAGACATCTCCTGCCACTTTCTCCTATGGCTGCTTGGTTTTGCTAGGCTATCTGACCGTTCCCTGCTGGAAAGATGCTGACATAGAAATCATGGAGCAGTCTAGAGTTACGTTTTAATTACACTACTATCTACAAGAGTCTCTGGAGCAGGATGTTTGCTCTGACCTTTTGTTTTAATCAGCACTCTCAAGGCATGCTGTTAACCACCACTGACAGAGATTGATAATTTATACAGTGGGGTCTTCTTAAAAGCTTTCATTTAGAACCATTACAGAAATCAGATACCTTTTCTTTTGCATCCAGATATCATTTTTGAATATATTTCAGCTAGGTGAGTTTTAGAGCAACACAGAAACCCAATTTAAACCTTAACGTCAAATTGTAATTGAACCTAAAATAATATTTTTATTTTTTTTAATAATCTTATGCTTTTTAAGAACCTGTGGAAAACTCTCAGGTTAAATGTCCCATATTCTAGTTGAATGCCTAAGGAATAGCTGTTAATTTAGGGGGAGGATGGTGTGGTGTTTGAATGCCAACCTGAGACAACACACACAAGGCTAATTTCCAAAACATTTGATATTCAGCGTCTTTCAAGTGTCCCAAACTGAAAAGCAAATATCTCTTGTGACTTCTTAAAATTTTATTTTCTAGTTAAATAATCAAATTTAATATGATTGTTATTCCACTCTATTAAGTTATAATGATATTATATTTTCTCCTCATTGTCTATTGCATTTGGAAAAAGCATTTTAGGGATGTTAGTCTATGTTTGCTCTGAAAATTGCACTGAAGTTGCCGACAAGTCCAATTTATTGTAGCGTGGGTTTATAAGTATCTGTGCTGCTCTGAATCTACGTAGTAATAGTGAAGGGTTAAAAAAAAAAGGGGGGGGGGGGGTGGATAGTACAAATGTAATCTGAGTTGAAAATTTCATAATAGAATGTTTAAGAATTTCAGAAGTTTTACTAAACACAACACATTGTGCGGTCTTGTGGTATATAAAGTGCAGTGCTCATATACTGCTAAGCTTTGTTTGTATAAACATGTTATCATACACTCCTCTTGACCACTGTTGTCACCTTACTATTTTTAGAGATAATTGCCCTGACATGTCTGGAACTTCTCAAGACTTCTGAAAAATATTCCATTTCTTTAAGTAAATGCATTTGGCACTGCTTTTTACCATGTCTGGATTGAATGAGGTTATGAGGTATCCTCATAACAGCTTTAATATATAAACTTCTGGTCTGTAGCTCAATTTCTAAAAAATAAGACGATGTAATAAAGAACACTCCTGATGAAGGCAGAATTTTCTCATTCATAGCTTTTCTCAGTGAATGCAAGAGCGTAGCTTTCAACCAAGCAGATCTATTTTGTTGTCTTTTTTTTTAAACTGTGCTCCAGCACAGTTTTCTTGTTTCTGCCATGTGATCCATCCAGCAGTGGATCCGATCACCAAGTGGCAAGAAATTAAATTAATTACCACAAGCCCAAACCTGCAGTCATGCATAGACTTCAATAACAATCAAGTATATTTAATGGCTACTGGTTGTTTAATTCCCAAGTGATTATCCACATAATGCTCAAAATGCTATTTAGCTTTCTCAATAAAGCTGCCAGAAATATAACTATTTGCATCCTGTGTCAAGACGGAAGATTTCATTTTCCTGATAGCGTCATATGTGTATTTGTACTTCCTTATTACTAAAACAGACCAAGAAATACAGAACTGATAAACACAAAAGCAATCAAGAAAGACTCTGTACTTTAAGATATGCACTGGGACGTTACTTAAGTGTGAAAGTAAAAACGTGTTTACCTGGTGAATATGATAAATAGGAACTGAAGAAAACAAAATGTTTTGGACAGGTGGTCATGGTTATAAGGAGTAATGTAAGAATGCTGCAGCCCTTTTAGTAAAAACAAAATGGAAATTGTTTACTCTACTTATTAAACCCATGAGATTCATAAGTGGTGAGCTAGAAACTTACTTTTGCTCAAGTTCTGAACAGATATAATCTTGCTTTGCTTGTGCTTCAAGCTGAAAAAAAGCTAATAAACGTAGACTGCTGAATCTCAGCCTGTGAATCCAAGTGCTCAGCCAGGTTTATTAGCTTTAGGATAGCAGAGGACTTAAACAGGTACAGGGCATTTGACTGGTTTGATGTGGACAGTATAAGCAATTTTCTGTCTGTAATACCGTGTGTAAGTGCAGTAGTCTCTTTTTCAGCAAGTTTCCCTCATAAACATGATGAGCGCCTACATGCATTGATCAATATGAAAAAGATTTTCATACAATATTACTTTGAGAAAGGTTCTATATTACAAAGGCTGCTTTAAAGAGATGCATGTTTTTAGCCAGCAGGGGCAAAATATTTTGGTGTGGGAGAACCAATTTTGTTTTTCCTTTGCTATCAATCTGCTACATGATCCTAGAGACATTTCTATCTTCATGCTTTTTTGTCTCTCTTGTTAAGTCAACTTGTATACTGCTCAAGACAGGGCCTGCATGCTGCTCTGTGATTGTGAAGAATCTGTTCTGGTGGTGGTGGGTATTGGTAGGACATTGGTAGTGCAGCTAGTGCTGCTATAATGTGAGTGACCACTGTGGTGTCTTTGGGTAACAGAAACTGTTAGATGTGACAGATCATCAGTAATCATTTAAAGAACGAAAAAAGTCAGCCAACTTTGTTAAAATCTTGCCTAATTTCTAAGGGTATATAACTACTAAACTATGAAAATAGCACATTTGTTTAATTTCTGTGAAGCAGTCATATGTTTTGGAATAGTGTGACTAATCTAAGCTAATACTGTCCACCAGATAATACCACTCATGATTTTTTATGTCCTTATTCAGCTTCTGTGAATTATGTTTTAGAGATGTGTGGTACAAACATACCGACTCTGTTGTATACTAATCCTTGTATATGAAATGGAAATGTATATGAAATGGCTGAAATGGACTGAAGAAAAAAAAAAAAAAAGAAAAAAGAAGTCTGTAGTTTGTTTTTAAGTATTTTATTTCTTTCCAGTGCTGAGCTGCTTCTTGTTGTTGTTTTGTTTGACAGGCTACTTGTGGATGGAACAGTTTTCCATAAGGAATTGAAATCATACATCAAACGTATTGTATTATATGTAAGCCACTTGAGAACAATGAAAGCAGTTGCTGGAACCCAAATACCATTACAAATAGATTTATTATAGTATGTTTTCTCCCACCTTTTTCTAGAAGTTATTACTTTAATCTTAAGAATTTATGTAAGTAGGCTTATAGCTTTTATATGCTTTATGCATTCACTTTTGAGACTTTTTAGCTATTTAGTGGCATGGTGTTTAAAACAAGTGTTATCAAGGAAATAATTTCAGCTTTACATCTTTTTTTTTTTTATATATATTTCTCTCTGAATGCTACATATAAAATAGCCAGATGGTAATATAAAGGAATTATTGCAAATGTCATGGAAACTTATCTTCACAATGCCCTTTAGCTTTGTGTGTTCATCTCAACCTGCAAACATCAGGAAGAGATAAAGATGTAATATCCCTTTGTCACAAAATTATATAAAATTTCAGTGTCTTCCAACTTTAAATGCATCTAAGAAAAAACTTACTAGAAATACATGCAATTAAAGTAATTCTAGCATTTGTTAAAGAATGGAAATGCTTTTAAACTGCTCTCCCTTCCACTGTAAGAACAAAGCATTTCTGAAGAGAAAATAATTCCCAAACCATAATTATGACAAACTAGATCAGATGTTCCTAAGAGAATAAATCTTTATTTTTCTGTCATTTTAATATTGAGCCTAAATTGGATCTCAAAGGGGGAGAAATTTATTTACATATTATTCACCCGGAACTTAATACATTCAATAAGCATCAATATGGAACAACATATTTCATTTACAGCAATATCTAAAATATTTTAGTCATCATACTGGATGAACTAGAGTGTTGAAATTTGTTTTCGTCTTCTGATTTCATAGGATACAAGATTGCCAGTTACTCAGAAAGGAAATGTATTTGAAGTTTACTATTGCAATAGATAAAAAACAAACAAACAAACAACAAAAAAAAAAACACCCGATAAGATTGCTGCTAAATTTTTGTTTCCTCAGCATTTCTCAGTTTTCTGGTTCCCATGGCCATGGGCTCTTAATGTACTTTAGGTGAGCTATCAGATGAAATCTAGTACTGATAAAGTTGGTGAAACAATAGAAATACATCATTCTTGCTGAATATTCAACTGATGTCCAAAAATACTGGATGTGGTATAAATGGTAGGTTGTGAAGCCATGCTCATCATTGTTAACAGACACAAGATTGTTAAACCCCTCAGAGTTGCCACCCAGAGGAGGTGGTTGTGTTCTAGAGATTGACATGAAGAAATTAGAGAAGTAGATATCTCAGTGAAAAAATAACAGTAATGATCAAATGAAGACAAAAACCATGAAAACAAATTAAGGAGGCTAAAAGAGCCAAAATTGTAGCTCTGTTGAACCAGACTGGTAATCAAAATGTTGTGATTGAGCAGTGAGCAATTTCCTGCTGTATAGGGCAATCCTTGCCTTCTCTGTAAGAGTGGCACAGAATTAATTGTTATATTTCAAAAATGCATTTATTCAGGAAAAGATAAAGACTATTTCACTTTATAGATCTTCTTGTCATGCAGCATCATTGAAGTCTGATGAAATTATGTCAGCAGGATCTCAATTTTGCTGTTAAGTAACTCTCTGCCTTCAAATCTGTGGCACGTATTTTAGTTAGAATTTGGAAGAAAACAAGGCATAAAGTTAAGGTGCCAGTGGAGTATCTTTAAAAATAATAATAATAATCATTTGACACTTGATTTTGTAGAATTTCTTAAATTGAGCCTGACATCAAATGACAGAAAATAAGAGTGGACTTTTGTTTGCTGACAACTCCTCTTAACTTTTTTGTTGCAAAAAGAAATCAGAATAGTCCTTAACTGTACCTAAGTGATTCTACTGCCTTATATTTCAAGATAGATATATAGATCTATGATTTTACATACTTCCTTTTTACTTCTTGAATAATTTCCTCTGTGCTATTGCTACTGAAACAGTTTTGATAAGAGTAGCTTTGTTATTGAAAGGATATTGGCTCTTAAGTGGATGCTTCAGCAAGCCAAGTCCAGGCTACTTCCATGACTAACAAGTCTGGAGGGAGGATGGCCTGAGATAACCTGTGCTTTGCTAGAAATACTAGGATCTTATGGCATTTTCTCTCTTTTCCTTCATTAAATTTTTATGGTAACAAAAATCGTCTCTTTCAGTATGTTCCATCAGTTTTCCACCCAAAACCTTCATTTTAAAGACTAAGGTTTCCAGGGCCCTTTTAACTTCCTTGTCTTCCTCAGTATTAAAAAACGTAAAGCTACCTTCCTTAATATTAATGCCAGCTTCCTTATCATGCTCTTTGGAGAGATGAAAACATTCATGCATTCAAATGCGGATACAAATAATAATTGAACCTATCATGAAATCTAATCGTTGATGAGATTGTTAATGTCAGATCCTTGTAGGAATGTGATTGCCCTGATTTAAGTTTTTAAGGGTTACTGGAATTCTGGGGTTGTGCGATAAGTATTATATCCTGTCTTACATAAACTTTGTTGACTGGATTTATCCTTCTTCCTTTGCAAATAAGTTCTCTTTTTGTTGTTTTTTTTTTTTTTTCCCATAAGGAATAACTGTCTTAGGAAACAGCACATCATCTAGACTAAGCCTATCATACAGAGAATTGAAGAATAATCTTCCCTTTTTCCTTTTAATGTTGGCACAGTATAAAAGCAAATGGTGGACACAGCAATTCAGAACCTGTGCTGTCTTTTATTTCCCAATATGTATCAGAATTTGAAATGTAGCTTCCAGATCCAAGATCTTAATTAGTGCCCCATAGCCACAGAATATTCCTAAAAAATTGAAGTCACCAGATTACAATATACTTCTGGAAGTGGCCAGTAGCAAATAAAATAAAATAAAAAAATTGCAGGAGCAAAACACATCAATCAGACCTGATACTCTGCTTGTCTATGTTGTAACTAACAGATTTTTTGAAATGTGTGTAACGTAATATATAAAAATAATCCTACTTCATTATATAGCTTTAGAGGAAAATGTTTTATCATTTTTGTGTGCATATCAATGAGTTTAAAAAATAGGAAATCTGAATGAATAGCATACAGGAAAACTGAATATATAAACATAATTTTGTGAGGTTTTTTTTTTTTTGAATATTAATGCAAATATGTTTAGACTTCTGTTCTCTGTTAACTGGTGAGAAGAGACATTTTTCTCAGTTCTTCAAAGCAAATCTGAGTTGAACATATTTAGCATGATCATTTTCATGGGTCATGGTAGTTTTGTATGTCTGTTGGTAGAGTAGCTCCTTCACTTAATTCTCAGCTCCTCTAGTTCCTTCTTTAGAGAGCTGCAGAACCCAATGTCCTAAATCCATTGTCATTTTATTGCAGTGCATGAAGAGAGAGCAGTTTTAGCCTTCTAATCTAAAGTATAAAAAATTGGATTGCACGTTTGGAGTGGAATGAAAATGGTGCATAGAGATGTAGATCATTTTATAGGCTACTGTTCTGTGTTATGGAATGATAAATAATGATGTAAAATATGTTTTCCTTTGCATATTTAAACTCTTCAGTGTACATAAATGAATTTAAATTCAAAAATGAGTGCTCAGCCTTGCTGAAGGACTTGGAGAAGTGCTTTCTTCTCACTGTCTTTTTTAATAAATAAGCTACTCTGAATACAGCCTCTTGTTTAGATCTTAAATTTTAACTGGACTTTGACAGATTTGAATTTAGCCTAGGCAATGTAAGAGTCTATACTGTCACTGTTTTTCTGCTGAGTTTAAAGTGACTTGATATTTTTCGTTCCCTACCCTCCTCCCATCACCTGGAAGTTTTCTATGTTTCTTTCAAGAGCAAGGTATGTTACATAATTGACAGACTAATTTCTTTAAGTGTATTAACTTGTACTTGGTCTGACTGAGATGGAGTTAGTTTTCTTCCTAGTAGCCTGTGTTGTGCTACACTTTGAATTTATGACTGAAGCAGTTTTGATAGCATACCGGCATTTTGGTTAAGGCTGAACAGTGCGTGCAGAACATCAAGACTTTCTATGTTTGCTCGATAAGGGCTTGGAGGGGACATAGCTGGAATTAAACTTTATTATGATTTAAGTAACATTGATTAATGTAATCTAATTAAAAACTGGAGAGATTTAACATGACTTTTCTAGGGGAGTTGTCGTAACAATACATTCTTCTTGCACATTTCTGTAAGTGTGTACTACTATTTTCAATTGAATTCTTTTAAAATAAATGTTCATTTGATGCACAAGTGGTGCATCAGATGTAAGACAAGTTCAGTATTTTTGTTTCAGCTTAAGGAACTCCGATGAAATTATTTTAATTATGTTATTGCCTTAGTTGTTTTGTTTATTTGTTTCTCCCTTGGAATGAATCAGGTCAATACAAATAGCTTATTCTGAGGTTTGCAGGTTTCGGATCAACCAAGACCATGAAAGGATTCCTAAACAAACAAATTTCTATTCATTTTTCTTGTCACTTTTAACTACTACTCCATATAATGAAGAACTGTTTTAAGTACTTGAGATTGATGCTTGTATTCATTCTTTGATAGCTATATTATCTAGCTGTTTAAAAAGGTAATTATTTGGTTTATGTGTAGTTCTAAGCATATATGCATATAAATCAGCATTGTGCATAGAATAAATTAGCAGTAGCATCCTTAAAAACAAGACTACTCCATTTATTTGATATGCTGACTCTTACAAGATCTTTCACCCTTGTGACTTGCTGTTTGAGATGAATGTTTGAGTTAACAAGAAATCATAGATAAGTAAAAAACATTTGGTTGTTTCAGATATGTGAATGTTTGACAGTTAACTTGTACTATAAAGATTTTAATTTCTACTTAATTTTATTTGCTATTAGATTATGCGTCACACTTGGTTATCATTTTCAAAGCTTCATCTCTCAAAGACAATACTGATTTGAGAATGATGTCACAGCATGAAAATTCCAGTCTTTTCTAGTCATTATTCACTTAAGTACAACATCTCGCCCACTGGCAGAGATGTGCTCTAAATGATCTAATATGTCTCCTCTGTCTCTAACTTATGTTATTCTATGAGTGATAGTGCGGTGCAGGAGATCAACTGTGAGTTTATTGAAGAAAGACAAGGTACTAAAAATGCCTCCATGTCTTAGATGTGGATATACGATTGTATGTGGCAGTTACCTGTACAGATGACACCTGAACGTTGGGAGATTACTTATATTCCTTCCTCTTCTGGTCTCTCAGGAAAATGCTTTCACTGAAGCTGATACCTCTTAGCTACACAGATGATCAGTTTTCATTGCATTCCTAAAGTAAAAACTGTGTGTTGGCATGTGTGAAAACTGATACAGAACACTTCCTTATGCTGTCTCTTACCTTTTAGGATGTCAGGAGAAGAATAGCACTTACCTTTTTTTTTTTTTTTTTTTTTTTTTTTTTTGCTGCATTTCAAATTTCATATTAAAGCTTTGGAAAGGAACTACAATGGGCAAGAGTAGAAGCTACTTTTAAAAGGTATTCCACATTATAATTAGACCTGCCCTGTTTTGATACTCAATCTGAATTAGGTTGAGAGTTCAAAGTTTGAAAAACTTAGGCAAATTCTACAGTGTTTCTGTTTTATGTAGGACATTTTGTGTAGAGCTGCATATAGACAGAGGTTTAGCTCAGAATATATGCAGTCCATCTGGCCTTTCAGAGGAATCAAGAGAAATTGTTTACTGAAGTTCAGTTGGAGATTTGACATAGCATTGGAATTAGAAGTTCTAAAAATGTAACATCCATGCATTTATTTATTCTGATCAACTATCTGAAATGTACTTGCAGGTTTCTTTTTTTATACAGGTAATAAAATGAAAGTGTTGAAACTTGGATAAATCTGTGTTTCTAAGAGAGAGTTCTCTATCCTTTTAATGTCTTCAGAAAACTCAGGAAATTTTGTAATGTATATAGTGGTCCAGATAGCATCAACATATAATCTAAATTCATCTGAGCATATTTAGTTGCTATCGGATGGATTGTTTCTTTTCCTCCAAATAAGCAAATATCAGAAGGTTATTATGTGTTTTTATTTTATTGTTTGTTGCTTTTTATTGCTTTTTTTAAAACATTTTCCGCTGTATGTCCAGTTTTGTTAGAGATTCAATAATTCTCCTGTGAAAGTTATCTCTATGTTAAAAAATAAATAAATAAATAACAAAAGAAACATGAGAGAGCTCATTTTAAAGAACGTATTTACTTTGTCTGTGTTAAACTAACAGAATTAAAGTTGCCCAAATAATAAAGGTACTGAACTATATGGTGTTTATCAACTTCATTGCAAGGTTTTTCATTCAGAAACCAGAGATGTGTATATAGGGTGTTAGATTTCTGGAGTAATCTGTGAAGAGTATCTGGGAATGTTTGTTAGCTCATTTAAAGGGAAAAAAAAACAACAACTGAGTATGAGTTGCATTAAATTTAAAAGCTGTCACAATTTTTTTCATCTGAAAGGCATCTGCCTGAACTGCAGCTATGTGAAGACAAGGATAAGGCCTGTCAAGCTCCTTCTCCTGGGCCGTTTGTGTTACTGCTTCATCTGCTTTGTCTGACATCTCTAAACAACTCTTTAAAAATGTCGATTTTGGCACGCTCCACAAAGGAGAACTGAAGGGTGTTGTTTAAGTTATTTGGGCCTTCTCTGTTTTTCTTTTTGTGTCACTAAAATGTGCATTTCTCCTCTGCCTTCCCCCAACAAATGTGTGTTTTAGCCTCAAATGACCTCGGAATCTTAACATGTCAGAGTGTTAATAAAGCAGTGAGGCTGTCATAATGTGGGGTTAAATAAAGTCTTCATGAGCTGTCTATTAGGCTGATTTTTTGTTTGTCACTTTCTGTAGTTTCTTTATGGATGCAGCTTGTCTTGGTTTGTGGGCAGCCAAGCAAACCGGCTTTGTCTTTGTTCACTGCTCTGTTTAATTCTCCCTCTCATTCATTAATCATTCCTTTGACTATTTATACCAGTGGCAAGTATAGCTAACACACTTAATGTTTTCCTTTGTCTCAGTGGCACTCTTTGTGCAGGCCAGAGGAGGGCTAATTATTAACTGTAAAGTGACAGTAAAAACACATAGATAAGCATACAAATGCTGCATCCAGTGAAATGCGGCTTTTTTTTTTTCTTTAACCTTCAAATTCTTGAGGCCAAATTAATTTTTCTTGCTCTGTATAGTTGGGAGTTCACAGTAGCAGTGCCAATGTCTAGATAATTAATGAAGAAGCTCTGTAAAACTCAGTGAGTCTGCCAGGGTCAGGTTTTTTAGTTTCATTTCTGGACAGCTTAGCTGGATAGTTTGTACCTTACTAGGCAAAAGCAGGGATTAAAATTGCTGCTATTTAGTTGGAAGCAGTTCTCTTTAAAGGTCCTATTCCCATGTTTATAATTATTCTACATATGCAAGGATCAAAATGTGTTTTTTCCTTTGTTTTCTTGTGATGTGAAAGGATTTAGAAGGAAGCAGGAAAGAAAATGCTATCTGTGAGGTTTTCCTGAAACTGGATTTTTGATCTTTGCTTTTTTTTGAAACAGTAGCACTGATTTTCTTTCTTATTTTCGCAAAAGTCTTCGTGGCCCTCTTCTTTCTTACTCATGATTTTGTGTCACGTTTATTCTGGAATATAAAATAAAAACTGTGATATCTAGATGAGTTCCGAAGCTGAGGGACCTCATACTTTCATTAGGCAAAGTCCACCAGTAACCCATAGAATGGAGCTGAAGTAGTTGCTGTATCATATTTTTGGTTGTCAGCGTGGGCAAGGTCCTGTTGAATGAGAAAGGAAGAAGTTGTGTGCTCTTATTTAAGCCTGTGTTTAAATGAGTAAACCTTCATTCTATTGTTACTGTCAAATTATATGTCTTTCAAAATGTTTCATATTGGCAATAATTCTGAATGTATGACAGTGCACTGTTTTTGGCTAACTCAGGCACGCTCCAGCTCCAGCTAAAGCAGTAGATTGTTAGTTACTGATTGCTTTATGCATGTTTCACTTAGGACACTGATACTGTGAATACGGAGAAGACTTTCTTTGCAATGAAATTGTGAGTAGTGGGGGGAAAAAAATCATTTTAGAAAGGTTCAGTGACATAGGAGGTTTAATGTTACTTAGATATCTTTGTTTTCTCTGCAATGTGCCTGAAAAGGCTTTTCCATTTAAAAACAAATGACTCAGAATGCTATGTTGTGTTATGTTTTGAAAGAACAAAGATTGCTTTTGTACCACATGGTACTTTCTTGTCTTCACATGTGCTTAGTACAACTCAACCTCACCATTAATAGTCACACTGAATAAGCTAAACTGAATAAATCTTGCTGTAGTATTATGGAAGAACTTTTTGGTTTTTTTCTTTCTGGAGTAAGTTTCTAGCACTTAAATTAATAATACTTTACCAACCTGGATATTGTTATTTTTCATATCCCATTTTAGTAGTGTGGTTCGTAAAGCAGATCTTCTTTAAGGAAGTTTTCCTGGAACCATGAATGAAATTGTTCTCCAGTTAGGCAAGTCTGCTGAAAGATAGCACAGCTTTTATATTTTTCATTAAGGTTTTGACTGTGAAGCTTATACAAGACTTGGCCTGTCTTTTAGGTAGAATGTCATCAGCCAAAAAAAATGAGGTTAGAGGCTTTGATATTTCTATGTACTAAAAGTAAGAGATAAAATCTCCGGAGAATAGAGGTAAATAAAATTAATTCATTTAAACTGAATAGATAAAAATGCAGTACCTCAGTGTATGGCATGCACAGGCGATTTGTTAGATGAGATGAGATCAACTTTGTGATAAGTTGATTCATTAAAAAGAGCTATTACTTCTAGCAGAGTAGCAGTTTAAAATAATCTTAGATTTTTTTTTTCTGTATGGCGGTTTCCAGGACATGCTTGCTGATAGCAACTCTAATTAGCTAACAGTATTTTAACAACTTGAAGATTCCAGTGAAATCCTGATGAACTTTTGGAATCAGAAGATGTTAGGCTTTGATTGCAAGAAATGTGGAGAAAATCAAATGCAAATCTAATCTTCTCAGGTGCAGAAAAGCTGTAATGATAGAATAGATGGAGCTGACCATAAACTTTAAGTTGAAGGAGCAGTATTTGATACTGATTTTATTTTTTACTCATTGTTCTGTTGTACTGACTTTTCTACTGGGCCTGATCTTCAGTCAAGGTAGCTGAAATCTGTATTCACAGATTTATTATGCTTATTCATTTAAATGTGCTGTGCAGTTATGGAATCCTTTCATTTCTTCCAGTCTACATTTTCTTAGTTGTGTTTATTGCATCAACACTACTCAATATCATCATTTTTGTACACTGAGAAAGCTGTATGGAGACAGAGATGAGTCCATAACTCAAGTTACATCACACTGAATACTCTGCTGTGGTGAATAAATTTAGAACAAAAAAATTCAATCATTCCAATATGTCACATTTTCCTGAAGCGTTTCTCTCATAGAGAACATTTTTCATGTTGAAATTATTTATGAAGTGTCTGTTAAAAATAAATAACAATGATTTACACTGTGTCGGCAGATGCACCCTGAACATCCTCTGGCATAATCCAGAGCATTGACTCTTGTGTCCCAAGGGTGACAGTTTTGATCAGCTTTTCTTTACAGTTCTCTTGTCCTGTCGAAGTGTGAGGCAACAATCATGACTAGCCAATAGGCACCAGATTACAGATACATGTGCATACATGTGCATGCAAAATATTTAAAATAATTTAAGAGTACTACAATTAGGATTTCCATGGATTTTTTGGCAAAGCAATGTATTTTATTATTATTTTTTATTAGAGCGCTTCTGAATAACGGACTTAAAAACACAGGATAACTAGATATTAAGAAAGTGTTGGAGAGATAGGGGAGTTATACCCAGTTCATATTTCTGCCTTTGACCTGTTATGCAGCCTTAGGCAAATGGTTTAATCACTGTCTGCTGCTGTTTTCTTCTCTCCCTTTTTTTTCTTTGCCTTGCCTACTCGTCTCATAACTTTTGGAAATCTAGAACCAATTTTTTTTTATTATGCTACCGCATTCCACTAAGGAATCATTAATATGAATGGACAATAATTTTATGCTAAAGATTAGAATCTCCCAATTCAGCAAATGCACTTGAGACAAACCTTTGTAGAATAACAAAGTTGAGGGTTTTCAGAGATTTGCTAAAAGTTTATGATTCTCAGATACTAGAGAGGATATATATATATATATATATTTGTGTATAGTGGAACAAAATACAGATATTTATACATAATTTATAAAAAGATTAGGAGAGATACAACTAGTAACTCTAGGTGATATCCAAGACAGTTTGGGAGAATGGTAAACAGTTGCCTGGAAGAGGAGATAATATTTGTTTTAAGTGTTCTCTATTTAAGTATCTTCAGAAATGAATACTATATCCCTAGGGAAAATAAATAAATAAAACCAGAACATATTTGGATAACAATTTGTTCAGTTTGTCTTATCTCTGTTCTCAGAATACGCAGTCTGCCTCTGAGATTGTATTATAGCAACACAGTTATTTTTCTCTTGAAAATTAGATAGAAAAAGCAGATTGATTATCAGTAATACAGAAAAAGAAATCAATTTATATGACTATCTATGTTACTTGTAATGGCTTCAGGGTTTCCTTCAGAATGTCTTTAGATTATTGTTTGTAACAGTCTCTCTGACCTTCATCATGCACAGTCTATGAAGTAATAGAACTTAGGACAATTATACTAATTTTAGAGTAGATAGTGTAATTACTTTTTTCTTTACTTCAGTATGTGTTGGAGCATGTTAAGAGAAATTTAATTGTTATGCCTTAAATACACAGTAACTGAACATCATGGCAGGCTGTACCTGAGGTTTTTCACACCTTTTGTAAACAATTTTGATTAAGGATTTTATGTTGTCGTTATTAATAACATTGACAGCTGCTTTTTCAGTAAATATTTTTCAATATTTAAAAAGGTTACAAAAGTTAAAAATGCTCTAGTGCTCTAAACTTACTGAAAAGTGTATTCAAAAGTTTTTTGTGTCTTAAACACTCTAGATAGATGCAGATTATCAAGAAAATGGAAGTCAGTCTTCCAGTCCTGAGGAAATATTGGACTAGAAACAAAGACATTTGTGCATGATGTGGGGGAAATGGGAAAATCCAGTCACTTGTCAAACATTTGGCTGCAAGAAGAGAGTATGTATTGGAAGATTAATTGGAGAGATATGCGAGAGAAACTGTCCAAGTCTCAGGCATTTCCATTTGTATGAATAAACAATGACAGAGAAATGAAAAGCTTTGCTTTCTTAAAAAAGTTTATTCCTCTTGAGATACCTTCTGGTTGTCACTGAGTCTAATTTTCTTCCATAAGGTAGGAAGGCTTCTAGCATTGATCTTTTTTGAGAATGTCCTTTCCTTTTAGGTGTAATAATAATAATTATTAAAGTTATGCTATTTCCTACATTTGCATGACTGCTCAGAGTGAATTTTAAGTGTGCATAAAGATTGTCAGCTAGGATATTGTGTCTTTTCCGTGTAAGTAATGCATTACCTTTTTTGTATTCTTTTACAATTTGTGCAGCCACAAAGATAGTTACTGTGATGTTGTCTTTATGGTGTGCATCTTGATTTTTATGTTTTTAATTTTATATGGCTTTTTATCCCAGTTATCCTTGCCAATGCTGGGAATAAGTATGAATAAAAATTAACAGGACAGAATTTATATCCTATGGGAGTGACAAAGAAGTAAAGAAGCAAAAAATCTGTAAGGTAATTTTAGACTTAAGATTTCTTGTGAGACTAGATCTGCTTTCTTTTCTGTCTCACACCCTATTATGATTACTCATTACTCTTAGCAGTATATGGATGCTGCTGAGTTTAATTTGGTATCTTGAAAAGATTAAAACCAGACAAGGACAGTGCAACTGTCTTGAGGTTCATTTTCTATATTCAGTCATGCAAATATTCCTTGTTGGTGAATAATCAAGCATTCCACTATTTTGAGAGTCATCATCTGTGAGGAGTTTGTGTAAGAAACTCTCCTAAGCTCAAGGAGGAATAAGCTAGACATCACTATGCAGAGGACATTTAATCTTTCACATGTCCATAGTGAATGCCAATAGCATCTGTTAGCCTAGTAATGTCTGTACTTTTGTGTCTTTAAACTATCATCTTTAGGTTTTATTTTTTAGATTTTCCAAGAACGTGAAAATATTTGAGTTTTTTTTCTTGTTTGCTTTTAAATAGGACTTGTTAATATAAAGTATTAGAATGTAAGTGTTTAATCCTCTTCTCATTTTCCTTCTACTCATTATTTTAGATCTTACTAAGCATTTCCGTATTTGTTAATAAGGATGGACTGAGTTCAGGTGTTTGCATAATTTGCTGCTATCCATATTTCTTGATGCCAAAGAAGCCTTCTATCTGGGTGTGTATGTATCTCCTTGGGAGCTATGTGTACAGTATCTGGGAACAGCAGTGCTTTTTGTTAAGTCTGTCCAGAAATCACTGCTCAGTTGTTTTAACAAATAAATGGAAACCGTCCAGTAGTCTGAAAATTGACTGATACACTACTTCTCTGACTGGCTCTACCAGCTTTCCTATGTGATTTTGAGTATCTCCTCTCTTCAAAAATTGCATGAAGTATATGAATTATTGTGATTTCCTTTCCATTACTATAGAAATTTTTATTTAACATGAGCTGGTCTTGAAATTCATGTACTTCTGTGTAGAAATGGATAATAGAAACGTAGAAGCATAGTGTGTTTCATGAATTACTAAGCAGGTCTACAACAGGGATATTTAGAGCAGAACCTGCTACGTGAGATGAAAGAGTCTGTAGCGTATATTAAAAAATAAATAAATAAAAAAGGAAAATGGGAAAAATCAGAAGATCGTAAAGATAATTGCATTAGCCTATTTCCTATAATGGTAAATTAAGATTTACCTATAATGATAAAGCTAATTGTGTTGCTTTCCAGACATTTTCAAAATATATCTGCAGTAAAGATAAAACTATATTTTTATGTATGCATGGGTTTCACTTCACTAAACAAAAGAGGTAGCTGGGTGGAAAAGTTAATAATCGTATTGAGCTGCACAGCAGAAGAATCTACTTTTAGCTAAGCTTACATCTGTATATTTTTATATTTAATGTTTCAGAACAAAGTGTTGGCTTAACTTGCATGATCTGCTTTCAGTTACCAGAGATAAAGGCAAATGTCTAGATCCAAACTTGGGACAGAGTAATAACTTCTGACAGGATTCGTATTTTTATAGAGCACACATGGAAAGAAGCAGGTATTGGCTTATTTAGTCTCTGTTGTTAGATACCTGTTTCTCAAGATGGAAAGTTCTACATGGTGATCAGCAAGCTACCAACTTAGTAGGTTTTTCAGCATGATATTATCATTATGATATATGATTGTGATTATTATTTATGTATTTATTTTTACTTTGAGATCTAGGCCTAACTTTCCTAACAACAGAAATTAGCGCCTAAGAATTCCTTTCTCTCTTTAGTACTCCCTTCTCATTCCTGGTTGTTTTTTTGTTTGTTTGTTTTGTTTTTGTTTGGTTTGTTGTTGTTGTTTTTAGCTAGGTCTGTATACAAATAATATACCTTGTAGGATGGAATGAAGCCTCACGTTTTGTCCTGAACAGTTAAACTATACAATATCTTATTTTAACTACTGTTACTAATGATAACTCTAATAGCACTAACATTACACTCTTCTTCTAAATCTTGATCTCACAGAATATGTTTGTGCGTGTATTTTTTCACATTCTACATAGTGATAGTGCAGATGACCCCTAATTATAAATGCTTTTTTCCCAGTGCTTCTTGATGCACATGTAGATATTAAAATGTGAATTGCAAAGGAATCTAAAACAATGATTATTGCTGGTTGACTATCAGTGAGTATTACCCTCCCTGGCTATATGAGGTACATATCTAAAAATGTATCTAACGTTATCAACTTTCTGACAATTGTAGCCTTTTTTTTTTTTTTTTTTTCCCCAGCAAGCAGAATACAGCATTCATCAATACTCTGATGGCAGTGTTAAATAGGAAATATCACCTTAGTTATAAAAATGCAGAGTTTGTAATACAAAGAGGAAAGAAATTACTTTGATGTTGTATCATATCAACCTTTTCAGTTTTGCTGCTTAATTGCTTGTCCTCATGCTGAAGTAGAGAATGGAAAAGAGCTCTCGTTCACATGGCTGTGTTTTGCCATTTCAAGGGATGGCAGAGGTGAGGAATTGCAGAGTAAAGGACTGGCCACTGATAATTCTTACCCAAACTATGGTGAGAAATATTCTTCTTCAGCAGCCAACAGACTTCACCTGGTGTCTGTTTTCACAAACCCCAAAAGACACATCTTTAAGGGAGAATGCTATTAGCCAGTACAGATTGAACACCTTGATCAGCAGTGTGAATGGAGGCCCAGACTGTAATTGAGACGCATGTGGCTCTGTCAGCAGGTGATGGCAGACAGACACACCTGAATGACAGTGTGACAGGGAGCAGAGACAGGGGGCCCCATTTAGCCACTCTTACTGCTGGAGTGATGAGCGCACGGGAACACAGCCTGTGAATTATCAGCAGGCCAGAATGAGATGAGGCTTAGGGAGGGCTGCCAGACAGTTTGCGATGTGCTACACATTTCTTTCAGCAGTTACTATTTTGCTATGCATAGCCCTTTGCTATTAAGCAGACAGAACAGCTCATATCCTGTGGACGGATTATAGATATGTCATATCACTGAAAAATTGTTTGTCTTCTGCAGGTGTATGGGATGCCTTCTAAAGCAGGCAGAGCACATGACACTTTTCAACACTCTTTTCGATACTGATTTGGCATTCTGGGTCTATCAAAGGAGAAATCTTTCACATGCAATTATGACAGAAAATAAAGGTGATGAAGTGTTGTATACAAAGAATGGAGAGAGATCAAAGGATTGTAATGAAAACTGATTACAATAAAAGAGCTGCTTCAACCCTGAGAACTCCACAGAACTGCTTGGGGCATGACAACACACACACTTGTATGCACAAAGAAGTCGCAGATAAAATCACAGGCTCTAATTCATGGGAATAAATGAAGAAAAGAATACATAGCTATTTGCTTGGATTTTTTTTAACATACTAAGGCACTAAAACAAGATGAAGACGTGGGTCTAATTTGGAAAATTTTGATTTCATACTTCTGTAAAGGCTTCTTTATAAAACATAATGTGAAAGCTTTTTAAATTTATAACTTATCTTCTGATAAGATTGTTTATAGGATAGAGGAATGTTTTCAATTCTTCTATTGTTTTCTTGAATAATCTCCTGGGGGTCACACACAGAATAAGTCACTTATCTAAGTTTAAATATTAGCAAAGAGACTGTTTAGTACTGTTAGTTGCATAGTGCGGAAGAAATTGATCAAATTTAACCCTCTATGCTTATGACTCCTGTTCGGGTTTAGACTATTCAAATGAATTTTCATTGACTTCAAGCTTCTTTCCCAAATTTCTGAGTTGAGTACAGCAACCATTCATTGCTCAGTTTCAGTCAGCAATTTTATATCTTCTCAAGCTTAGGGCTGTGGTTTATGCTAAGTGCCTTTCACATGGTTCAAAGTTTTGTGCAATTGAATTCTTTTCTTAATATATGTATTCTTTAATAACTTGCCTATGTATTTGTAGAGAAACAACTATCATTTTGCACAGGGTAAGGAATTGTCACTCTTTAAAACTGTGTGATAGAACCAAGTTCTGCCAAGATTTCTCATAAGTAGTGAGCTTAGCTTCAAAGTCAGAAGGAAGAAACATTTTCTGAAGACTCTGCAGAGCTTACTTTTTTTTCCCCCAATTATATTCTGAATGAGAAATTTTATTTTCAGTCTCAAACCAGAAAGTTTTACCCGAAGCCACACTGACTCAAAATAGTTTTGCTAAATGATTTAGCTCTTTGCTTTGTGTGAAACAAATACGGTTCAGAATTTGAAATCTAAACTACAAAACTAGAAACACTGATGTAATTTTACCAAAAGCCTGAAAAGCAACTTCCCACCCCTAATATCTTCAAGATATCTGTCTTATCTTCTCAGAATTCAATTCTGTCCCTGTGAATGTAAGGCTTACTAGTACTTAAACCAACATATTTTTCCCCACCAACTAATATTTTAAAAATACTGTATCTCATAAGAACCTAAAGTGCAACTTTTTATCAACTGTTATGTCATTCAAAGTAAGAACTTTGTAAGAGATAGGGTATGTCTAAGAATGAATGCCCAATACGTGAATATCCAGTCCAACTGAAATGTGGTTGTGTAAAAAATGGTCAAATTTTCTACAAAATTTCTGTTTCATTAGACAGCTAACTAGTGTTGTAATGAGTGCTGGCTGCATTTCAGGTTGCTTATTTCTTGTTATTGTATACAGCTGGTAGAATACCACACCAGGGCTGATAGTCCAAGACCACCTCATAACGCTGAGTGAACAAGTTTATGGGGCCAAATAGCATGCATCCCAGGGTTCTGAAGGAACTGACTGATGTGGTTGCTAAACCACTCTCCATCATATTTAAAAAGTATTGGCTGTCAGGCTAAGTCCTTGGTGACTGGAAAAAGGGAAACATCAATTACCATTTTTAAGAAATGGAGAAAAGGAGACCTGAGGAATTACAGGCCAGTGAGCCTCACCTCTGTTTGGAGAACACAGAACAGATTCTTCTCTTAAAGCACACATGAGACAAGGAGGTGATCTGAGAAAGTCAGCATGGCTTCACCAAGGGCAAATCATTCCTCAGAAATCTGCTAGATTTCTGGAGTGATGGCATTGATGGACAAAGGAAATGTAACTGATGTTGTATACCTGCATTTATTCAAGGCCTATGACATGGTTCTGCAGCATATCCTTATCTCTAAATTGGAGAGAGAGAGATTTGAAAGATGGGTCTCTTGGTAGATAAAGGGGGACTGATACTTTTCAAGATCTCCATCAATTACATCAACAAGTACAAGGTGTTGCATTTGGGTTAGGGCAACATTAGACATCAGACTCATTGAGAGCAGCCCTGCAGTGAAAGGAATTCTCATGAATGAAAAGCTTGACATGAGCCAACATCATGTCCTTGCAGCCCAGAACTGCCAACTGTATAGTGGGATGCTTCAAAGGAAGATGGCCAACAGGGACAGGGAGGTGACTATCCCCCTCCACTTTGCACTTGTAAGGCCCCATCTGGAGTACTATGTCCACACACCTTGAGCCCCTGGCACAAGAAAGATGTTGAATTGTAGTAGTAGGTCCAGAGGAGGCCACAAAGATGATCAGAGGGCTGTAGCGCCTCTCCTATGAAGAAAGACTGAGGAAGCTGGACTTGTTCAGCTAGTAGTAGAGAAAGCTCTGGGGAGACCTCATTGCAGCCTTCCAGTATTTGAAAGGAGCTTATGAACAGGAAGGAGTCCAAATTTTTACATGGGCAGATAGTAATAGGACGTGGGAGGATAGTTTAAAACTAAAAGTGGGAGATACAGGTTAAATGTTAGGAGGAAATTCTTTTTTCAGAGATTGATGAGGCTCTAGAACAGGTTGCCCAGAGAAGTTGTGGAAGCTTTATTCCTGAGATGTTCAAGGACAGGTTGAGCAGCCTGATCTGATGTTTGGAAGGCCTGCCCATAGTAGGGGAGTTTAGAGCTTGATCATTAAGGTCTCTTCAACTCAAACCGTTTTATGATTTAACTCCGATTGTGCTATGATTTGTTTCTTTCACTTTAAAGCACTTATTCCTTCTTTGTATCACTGTTGAAGGCAAGAAAACCTCTCTAGAAAGGTCAGTGTTCAGAGAATTTACCACTGATAATAAGAGTGTCTTTAATAGTGATGGCAAGAAAAACGATGACGACTTTATCTATGTTGTCTGTCTGTCCAGTTTCCCCTAATGATGATTATGCCACTGAATACCATCAGTTCATATGTCAGTGGCTGTAGAGGATGTCTGGGTCTTTAGCATTAGGCATTTTATGTTCATATGTTGAAGGGTTGAATTTGATGTTCTCCAGAGGTTCCTTCCTACACCTACAATTCTGTGTTTTTTTTTTCATTCTGCTTTCAATACAATTTAGAGTCGTCTTCTTAAATTCAAATAAGGAAAAGAAACATGATTAGATAATGGCCTGGGTTGAGCGTGAAGAGTTTTAAGGCATTTGATTTGATGAAATGACCACTCTTTTTAAAGACAGTTATTTAAAATCACTGAAACCATAGCAACAACTTGTGCTCTAGAGAAAAGGGCACAGCAAGCTAGCATTTGCTTAATTTTTGTTGCCCTTTTCATGACCATGATATTAATATCACAGACCAAGTATTATTTGGCCATTGAGATATTTACAGATGCTAACTGTCAGAAAGTGAAGCTAGTAAAGATTTAAAAAAAATTACCTCAGAAATATTAACTAGTTGAGCTTTGACTCAACCTTCTGAGAATCAACTTCTTTTGCATCTGAATAGCACTTTTTTATTTGTATAACCTAGATCTGCAGATGTAGGTGTTACAGAGTTTTCAGAATTAAATAAATTGGAACAGATTTCAAAGTGTTGAATGCAGTAAGAAAACAGTGTAAATCATGTAAACAAAAGTACACTGGAATAACCTGGGTTGTATGTGTATTTCTCTCCATTTAAACTGCATAGATTACTCCTAAAATTGTCCAGTGCTCTTGATCTGAAGAAGACCTTTTATCATCTGTAAGTGCAATGAAAGCTTTGGAAACTGATTGATGTTGTTCACTAAGTATGTAGCTCACATTTCTTGCAGTTAAGAAACTGTTTCTACTGCTTAGCACACTTGAGCTTGCATTGCTATCAAAAGTTGGCATTCAAAGTATTTAGTCTGTTCTATATCTTTAAAATTTATATTTTTAAGTTATGAAAAAAGACTGCTAAGTGCAATTTAAGGTTCTTCTGGAGAAGGGAATGTATTGATGTTTTTTTTTTAATAACTCTATGTAATGAATCAAGACAATAAATAATAGAAAAAAAAATTGAGATTTAATTATGGTGTTTGAAAGTCTTGAATCTTCCTGACAAGTTATAGGACTTGAACTAAAATTTAATTTCCATAATAATTAAAATGGAACAATAATTAATTATTGGATCTCTGTCCTCTGAGATTCAGTAATCTGTCCAAATCTTGAATTTCTTGTGTTATGTGGTGCTCATTTCAAAATTAGTGAATTGTTCACTCATGTTTCAAAATAAGCCTGTACAGATATATTCCAAAGTGAACAGCTTACAACTTAATATACATTGTTCAATCCTTATATACATTGTTCTATAGCTACAAAAATCTTTTTATGTGGAAAATAAAATATGCTCAGAAGATAGTGTAATTACATGAATGTTATGTAGTAAGTTTTTTTTATATTAGTGAATTGAGAATAATATTATAGACAGTTTATTTTAAACAGATGATTTGTGAAATTAGTGTTAATGATTTTTTGGTCGTGGGTGACAGATGAAGTGATTCTAAGCCTATTTTAACAGTAAGTTTTTTGTGTATAGTTTAGAACTGCTGAAGCATGTTTTAAATTATGAGAGCTGCTTGAGAGTAATGCCTTCTATTTTATTATATTGGCTCACAACTTCAGAGAGGAATGTTGGTAGCATGGCAGCTGAGGTTGAACCTTCCTACCACTATTACGTTGTATTTTGTTGCTATGTGACAGAAGGAAGCAGTAGAGGGCCAGTCTGACATCAGAATGATGTCTGACATGGAAGTGCATATTAAACAAAAGTGTATCACTGATTTCCTCCGTGTAGAAAAAGTGGCACCCATTGACACTTGCTGAACTTTGATGGAGACCAAATAGTGGATGTTAACACAGTGAGGTGATGGGTGGTGCATTTCAGTAGTAGCGACAGCGATGTGAAAGACAAAAAAAGTTCCAGACTACCATGCAGACTTCATGAGTTGCATATAGGTCCCTGTCCATCACTGGCAAAAATGCTTAGCTAATGGTGGTGGTTGTGTTGAAAAATAATTTTTTATAGCTGAGAATGTGTTCTAACAAATAGTGTTATTTGTGGACTTTGTGTCTCTTGTAGTTTCTACGGAAATATAAAGGCACTGTATTTGGATAAACTTACTTCTGCTTCTACATATTGGCAGAAATAGGTACTTAAAAGTCTTTTCTTCAGTCCTTCATGCCCTCTATATTTTTTTTTATTATTATTTTCTTTTTTTAAGCTTGTAACTGTGCAAATTCTGTGGTGCCATAGTGCTTTTAGGTAGCCTAATCAGCTCAGTGGGGATATCTTTCCAACTCACAGCGGAGATGTGACACACAATGTTCAAACTTCTAGAATTGAGGCCTTGGAAACAAACTTTTGGTAAATTTTGTTCTTATTACTGTTTATAGATTTGCTACAACCTATTTCTATTTTTCTAACAAATTTCCTTCAGTTAAAATTTTCTAGTTTTGCATGTTTACTTTTTTGACACGTGAAGACAAAATATGTGTCTTTTTTGCTATAAGGTCATTAAAGACTGCTTTTGCAATTATACTCTTCCAAATTATAAGAATGAATAACTGAAGTTCACAAGCTAAACGTTTCTCATGCCGTTTCTCAAAATATTTTTGTTTGTAGTAGTTTTAGAAAAGACCACTATGAGGGAAAAAAAAAGATATATATAATATATATATACATACATAAGAGCATGCAGAGTATGAAATCTTCTTGAAGTATTTTTATACAGAATGCTAGTGTTATTGTTATTATATGTTGTCAGCTTGTAAAGATTTAATTTATTGTCTTCTGCAGCCTTCTGCAATATTGCATGTTTTTGAATCTGCCAAAGTGTAATTGTAAGCAATTTAAATCATACTTGACCTGTATAAAACATTCAGAAAAACATGGAGTGTAAGAGTCCAGTAGACCTAAGCTTTAAAAGGACTTGTATCTTAGGAAATATTAGCCTTCATCTGTTGTAGATAATGCCATTCTTGGATGTTTGTAGATATGCCAAAAATTCCTTCCCAACCACATGCCTGTAGTTGATTTGGCTCTTCTGCTAAAGTCAGCAGTGTGAGGGTTGCTGAAGTGAAGGAAAAGTGCGGTAGTGAAAAAGGCAGCCTAGCCTGAGAAACTGAGATCAAAGGATCCCCTGTGGCTTCTAATCCTGTCTCTGACTTCAACTTCCATTTAATTAGAGTCAAATCACTGAGGCCTACATTCTAAAGTGTCTGCTAATTTTTGGCTACCTGACTTTGGGATATATCGGGCTATTTTTCTCACTCTGTGCATCTGCATCTTTCAGGAGTTACATGGAATTATGGATATTCAGTGCCCTTAAAAATCCTGTAATATCTTATTTAATTCTTCACTAAGGAATGAAGAGCTCTAAACCTGCAGACGTGTTAATGACAGCCTGCTCTGTTCGCTGGGTTAATTTGCCAGAATTTACCTGCAGATCTCATAAGACTGTGTTAATACCTGTAAAGTATTAGAAAAATTGCTGAAATTCAGAGGAATCCATAAATGATCATGTGATGGAACAGTTTTCAAAGGTTTTGGTGCTCTATTTTTTTTGTTTTGTTTTGTTTAAAAGAAAACAAAACAACAACGAGCACTAGGTTTAAAAAAAGAAATGCACCAAACAGTCTGTAGGGCCAGTACCAGGGCCAAAGTTCTCATGGAAATAGTAGTTTTGTAGATACAGCTTACAAAACAATTGACTTTTACAAAAGTCCCCTCTTGCCTTCACAGTGTAATCACAATTAGTTATGCTAAGACAGAGAACTTTTGTTTTGTTTTAGAGAGTAATCAATCATGACAATGCTAATCTTATCTGGATACGTTTTATTGTACCATAAAACAATGACATACTATATTGTTGTATATTTGAGTGCTATGTGTCTCTGTCTAACAATGTTGGAGTGTTCAACTATAATAAATTTAACTCCCCGAGGATATTTGTCTGAGGGTGAGTCAGATCCTAACTATCCACACTGAAGAAGGTAGGAAATCTGTAATTTTCATATATTCTGAATTTTGAATAATGAGTTTATATTCATAATAATGTCTGTTTGGGCAGGAGAAAGGGGATAGAAATGTATAAATCCATCAAGCTGTTCCTGCTCTCTTTCTATGTTTGTTGAGACCTCCTTTCGTGCATGGTATCTGTGAATGTTTGCACACACCTTAGATGTATTTCTTAAGCCTTATAAAGTAAACTTGTTGATACTTCTCCCCCCCCAAACAAAACAAAACAAAACAAAACAAAACAAAAAAAACAACCAACCAACCAACCAAAAAAGTCCTCAATGAATAAAACAGAAAAAAGAGTTTATTGCTTTTGCACTACCACAAATACTAAAATATTCCAGCTCAGTAATACCAATCCAATCATTCCAATCACTCCTATGTAACATGACTTATTAAAATAGGATTTATTGTCAATTTAACAAAATACACTATTTAATCAAATGCTCAGTGTAGCTGTTACAAACACAATGTGAATCTTGCTAAAAATAACTTCAGATAACACAATTTTTATTAAACATCTCATATAATTTTTACTGTAAGATGCTAGTATTGCTTCATTTTCCATTCTTCTCATTTGAGGAAAATTTTTATAAGTCAAAAATCATCATGAGGTAAGGCACATTAACTATCTACTTCACTAAGGTTGCTTTTACAGTAACATGCACAAGATAGGCAGTTACCATCAATAGCCACTAAATAGGTGTTGTTAGAGTTTTCAGTCACACATAACTCAGTGCACATGTGGAGGAGGGATGCTTCATTAATTGTCTATGGATTAGGCCTTATACTTTACTTGTCCTGAGAATGCAGTATCCCTTTGCTTCTTTACTGGGTGCTTCCATGTATCCCCATTTTAAAGTTTTTTGCTTGTTTAAATGTAACTCCAAAAGATAGAAGGCTGATCTCTTGTTGGATTAAGTCAAAAGAATTTTTCATTGAATAAGGTTAGCTATGACAGAAAACCCATTGACAAATATCAAAACTTGCAAGAAAAAAAAAAAAAAAAAAAAAACCCACAAAAAAACAACAACACCACAGTAAATCTAAGTATTTTGTGAAGTGGAAAAAGAATTACAACATTGCTAAAGTACAGGTGGCAGGAATTTTCAGTCATCTCAGAAGTACTTAATTTTCACAAGTGCAGCCCAGCAGCACTGCTTACTTTATTTCTGTCTTGGGTATACCAATCTACATTTATAGGGAAACAAAGTGGTAGTTTTCACTTTTTGTCGCAGCATGGCTGATTCATTGAGGCATTAGAAGTGGTTAATGACTATCAAGGTAATAACATTTTGTGGTTGGAACGTAGAAGTAAGCAGTCAGCAATGAGTAGCTCAAATGTTTTACTGCAACCTGTCTAGTTTAAATGGAATCACCTGTTTCTGTCAAGTAAACACCAGCCATCCTATTTAACTCAAATACAGCACTCTGGATCAGTACAAAAGTTACTTTCCTATACAAACAAGGCATGAAAGATTTCTCTAATTTTATTTTCAGTTGTCCACTGCATCTTTTCTAGGCTTAGTTGCAGTGAGAGTCAAAAGCAGAAGCACATTTGAAGATCATCTTGGGAAAGAACTTGTACTGATCTCTTCAGATCAAAAAAGAAAAAGCTGAAACAGAACAAGGAAACCCAATAAAAATCTTTAAGGCCTGTGTAGACTATAGAGTTAGGTTTCTGACATAGCCCTATTAAGGGTTGGAGTGCATCTTTTCGCAACTTTTGAGCAAATGGACTGAATAAAAGAGCTTCACACACAGTAGAGCTCTGGCTCTAAAGTTATGAGCAATTCTATAGTAAAAGTGATTTGCTGTGGATTAGTCTTAGCGTATGTACATTCTCAATTTGTATTTCTGTTCTTAAGAACTGACAGTTGCCTTATGTTCAATGCTATCTTGTATTCAGATTGATTAAGCTCTGCCTGTATCTGTCGTTTACTTTTCTGACAGGGAGAGGAGATCTCACTGAGCTTTCAGTACGGTGCTAATTGCTAGCACTCGAGATCCAGGAGATAGCAGAGACCCGATGTTTCAAAACTGGCTTTCTGGGTAACCTTCTCATGTGGTTTCTAAAATATGCTTGTGCAGCCTATTATCTTGGGAGGATGTCTAATTACTAGTGCATGCTTATTGAATCCATGGCTTTGGCTTACTCCTACTCTGGTGGTTGAAAACTGTGCTGCTGATAATGGGTCTCCACATTGTACTTGCTTGTGCTCCAAGATGTAGCTGCTTTAAGATTTCTTCAGAAAAACAACAAATATCCTTCCATGCTGATATGCTTCTGCTGGGCTTCTAGTGGACTTCTGAAGGACACAACTCTCAGTTTATAAGTTGCATATGGAAGTGCTGCATTTCTGCACCTGGTATACAGTCACTTTTACTTCTTGTAGATGCTCTAATAAATCCTTTTGTCTCAGAGAAAATGTCTTCACGTCATTAACTTATGTGAATCTTCACTTACTGTTTGTAGGAACACGGTGAAAGATAGTTTAAAGTTGAGAAATTGCTGTAGTGAATTCCATAGTGGTTTTTGTTAGTTTGTTTTTGTTTTTTTTCCGAATAGTTTTCCTGGCAGTACAAAACTGAATCTTGAAAGACTTTCTGGGAATTTAAAACATATGCTCCTGATACTGAAGGTCCAGTAGCTTTACCATGATGGCATAAAGAGTCTTTTCTGGTTCTAGTTTAGCTGTAGTTATTCACCTGGAGCCATAGACAAAGAGGAAAGGGTAAAATCTTGGTTTTAGGCATATATGAGCCAGGCACCCTCTCCTTCTTCAGAGACCTCTTTGTGTCATAAATATTAAATATAAATATTATTTATCTCAGATTATGTCACCGATTAGCATAAAATCTAGTTAAATTCAGAGCAGTTTTTCTCAGCTAATATTTAGCTCCAATGCTTCTCGTCTTATTTCAGATGTGAAAAATGATTCACACGTCAAAATCTCTGTCCACAGTTCATAAGCACTTATACATTATTACCTCTAATGTTCTTTGCCTTCCTTGCAGTGCATTCGTGCCTGTTGTTTATTTCTGAGTTTACAACAACTCAATTACTTGCTTTCTGATATAATAGCAATCTTGAATATTTGAAGTCCATCTTTTTCATTGGAGTGATTTAATTTGCTACTGTCTATTTGCAAGCAGTTTCTTAGTTTTCAGGTTTGCTGGGAAAGCTTTGCTACCTAGTAGTTTTTACCTGCTAGAGAATGCCACATCAGAATTTTTAACATCCTTAAATCAAAGCTTGGTGCCCTTGGGCATAAGGTGCTTTGTTTGAGTAATTAAAAACAAAAGTAAATTTTACTGGGGCTTTGTGTCTAGCTAACAACTGCATTGCCTGGTTGAATTACAAACTAAAGTCTCTAGCTTCCTCGATTTACACTGCTGAGATTTTTGTATTTCAAGAGCTTCACATTTGCTGTTATGACTTTATATATATATATATAGAGAGAGAGAGATAGAGAGAGAGATATATCTTGTTGCAACCTTGAGTGTGTATCTACACAGTGGTTTTCATAACATTTCTCCTTGGTGAAGCACTGCTGTGGAGTAGCACTGATGAGAGTTCTAGTAGAACAGGATTTTTACCACTATGTCGTTTACCCTCTCTGACTGACCCCACAGTGCTAATATACTGACAGCTGATAGTATCTTATCTTTTATGGTATTCGTACAGTTCTCTCTGTTGGAAGTGGTGCACAGATGGCAAATTACAAAGGAAAGGCTGATGTGAACAAGCTAGAAAAATATTGTGTCAATCATCAGTGAGCCATCAGAATAGCAAAGATTGTGTCACTAAAAATAATGACTCTCTAGATAACCTGCTTAAACCAGGAGGTTTGGATTACATGATTTCTGGAGCTCCCTTCCAAACCCCTATGATTCTGTGATAATGTGACTTCTTGTTTTAAGGACAGTACAACAAGTTGGTATCCATAAAAAAAGGAAATGACAATTTACATGCCTGTGTCCTCTGAGTGTTTGCCAGAGCAAACCATGGACTACAGATCAACTGTTCCTGCCATGTGTTCACACCAGTAGCAGCCTACTTGAGCAGTTAAAATCAGCTCCGCCCTCTTTGAGGTGTGCAGTAGGGGTAGAAGGTAGGTATTTTTTCACTTTGGCAAGTGACCTTTTTGTCAAAAAATATTAGCAGGACTTTTAGTATCTAGAAACCTAAATGTGAGGGATTGGCTGTTTGAAGTGATTCTTGAGTGTGTTCATAAGCATTGGTGGGACTTTTAAAGGATAGCAAAAGTTGTAGTTAATTGGTAATGATTAACACTGTCTGAAAACTGATTCCTTGAGTTTTCAGAATGCATAATTGTTCCATGTAATCCAGAGCGGCATTACTCTTTCATCTATATGAAGAGATCAGAAAAGAGAGGTTTGCAGCTTAGGTTGCCCCGAGCCACACATAGCTAACTTTATTTTCCTTTCCAAGGGAATTTAAAGATTGTTGTTGTGACTGGCTCTTGGTGGATTATGTGTTATTTTGAGGTCACCTGTGAGTTTTTGTTAAATGACTGATTGACTGAAATTAATTATTCTGTCAGGACTGTAATGGAGGTAAGATTGAGAACACTGATAAATACAAAAGCTCAAGAAATTCTTATAAATGCACTTATGTCTTTTTCAATTTAAATAAATTGGGCATAAAATATGTATCTTTTATGGTGTTTTTTGTCCACATGTTTTTCCATGCATAACCAGAGTTTTATTCTATGGGGATTCCAACCTTTGAAGAGAAAATTCAGTCTTGGTATGGAGCATTACTTAGCAGTCAAGTCTGTTCTCTGACATATCTTAAAAATATGAACTCAAATTCTTTTTCTTTTTCTTTTTCTTTTTCTTTTTCTTTTTCTTTTTCTTTTTCTTTTTCTTTTTCTTTTTCTTTTTCTTTTTCTTTTT
>JAPSGF010000058.1:1995039-2164400 GCA_035772895.1 Perdix hodgsoniae | reverse complement strand
TTTTTCTTTTTCTTTTTCTTTTTCTTTTTCTTTTTCTTTTTCTTTTTTTCTTTTTTTTTAACCCTCAGATAAGCATCTCTTTTGTTCTCTTTCATAGACTAATTTCAATTAAAGTTATGGATGAAATGGACAAAGTGCAGACAAAACACACAAGATTAACAATTGATTTAACACTGGAAGTGATACTAGAAAGGTGGAAACCTTTTATGAGTTATATCTGTGAGACTGATCTTCATTTAAAAAGGGGAGAGGGGAGAAAGTCAAGGAATGGCCTTTTCAGCTCCTTATCCTTGTCTAAAATATGCCTGGTCAATTGACCTCTTAAGCATGTGGCAAGGTGAACATATTTTTGTTGGCCCTTAAAGGAGACGGGAGTTAGTAGAATATGGCAGAGGGGAATACTCTGTGTTTTGTAGGTATAGAGCTCTGAGGTTGTTTGACAAGTGTAGAGGGGCTGGCTGCTATGAATTTTTGTTCTTTTATCATGTCAAAAGCACCTGGGCATGTAAATGAGAATCAGTTTTACTTTCCTTGTGAACTGCGATGCAGTGATATAGAGGCAAAATGGGGTTGTTCACCGAAGTCCTTTAGATCTTTGTGGACATTCTGGTTAATAAAAATATAGTTGTATTCTTCTAGAAATCATTCTCTTCTTGGAAAGTAAAGTCTCATTTGAATGATGGTACTATCCATTTCACTTTTATTAAAGATCCTTTAAAAATGAGTAGGCCTTTTCTCTTCAAGAAGAATGATATTAAGATCTATATGCCTGAAAGTTTGGGTTCTCTGATTAGCTCATAGTTAACCTTATTAAATCTTCCTATTTTGTACAGCATTTCCTGCCTGTAGTGAAGACTAAACATACCAAAATCCTTTAAGATGTTGTATATTCCTTGGGAAGGATTAAATTGTTAGTGAATCAGTGAGTTCGTCAGACATACACATTTTACTGATTACGGAAAATTCCCTTTTGACTATTATGTGCAATATGTGGCCCCTAGAAGTGTCTATCCATTTTAGTAACATATCTTGAAAAGTAGCTGTGTTAACAGTGTATATGGGAACTGTTGAGTCATGGTCTGAACCACTGACTGATCATCTGAGGCAAGGACTGAGTCAGCCATGGTAGCACAGGTAAAGGCAATTCAGCTGTGTGACCAGAAGGGGTGGATCCTGGCTGCACCTCTCCTAGACCCTCATATAATGACTGACTGAGCCTGGAGATCCCTCCTTTTGGAGTTTTCTACTGTGAGCCTAGGACGCAGGTAAGCATTTCATTTTCTGATTGTTTCTTTCCACCACAATAATCTTTCTAGCTATAAACCTGTAGAATGCCATCTAACCATGCCACTCTTCTAACTGCACATTTATTAATTGTACAAATGCAGTACTGTGGAGGCACTACCACAACCGCAGATGATCACATATGTGTTATCTCTCCTCATTTAGCTGCTTTGCAGCTGCAAAAACAAAAGTTAAAAGGGTAATAAAATGTTTTCTTGTACAAGTCAGTGTGTTTTTATGATTAGAGTGTGACCTACTTTCCCCTTGAGAGTATCAGTATATGCATGGGCAAAGGTTCACTGAATGTAGTAGCAATCTTTCTCATATTTGTATATAGAAGATGCCAGATTTTTCTTCAGTTTATATTCTAGCAGTAGGTGAAACATGTTGATTCATATATTGGTTCTTGAAGACTGAGAGGCCAATTCATTTTTGTAGGGTTTTTTTGGCCCATTGATTTCGTATTTACAGATTCTTTTTTATGTTCATGAAGTTATAATTTAAATGGTGTATAGGAAGGCAAGATCTAATGCACTGAATAGATCAATTTCCTGAGATCTTGAAGATCTGAGGTATTTGTGTCAGGTCCGTGCACAGTGATACTTTTTAAAACATAATAAATTCTTTTGTGAAAGCCACAATTATTTTACAGCTCTCTTGCTGAACTATTGTGTAAATTCTGGTTATGTTACTGTAACCCATTCACTGTTGTATATTCTGTAAATCTGTTTCATTTAAAATATAGAAAGTAACGTTATTACACTAATTTGAATCTTATATGTTTCAGTGGTATTAAATTACTGTAGGGTAGGTAATTGTGGTCAGAAAACCTCCAAAATTTATTTCTGCAACTTGTATTAATCATTGAAATCATAAATGGAGTAATAACTTGGTCTAATGTAAGCTTGACCTAAATTGTAATTGCTATGTAATTTGTACAGAACTGAGGTTTGTTTTTGTGTGTGTTTTTATGAAAGAAAGCTGCTCATTTTGAAAGAAAAGCATGAAAGCTGAGTGTAAATGCTCTATCATTTGTGACTGTCAATACTGAAGGCTAGTTTTAAGAGAACTTACTGTGCTTTAAATCTGAGTTTTATTCTTGTGCACTTAATGCTGCTAAGCGTGTTTTATAAAAAGTCTTGTAGGCTGCTTGTTGTTGGTCTTAAATGCATCTTAAATACATTGCATAAATATTTAATGTAGATAAGGCTGTTTCCTGAAATTCAACATGTTTCTGGGTTACTTCAGAATTACTTTAATTGCTTTTATACAGATATATAGATACACGTACATTTGCTTTACATATATATAATGAAATTTTAAGCAGAGAAAAATATTTTAATTTTAAATACATTATGTTTTTAGTGAGAGGTATAAGTGTTGGTCTTGTTTGCAATTTCAGCAGCTATTTATTTGCACTGCATTATTTGCACCAGATTGTTTATTCTCATACATTCTTAACTAGTGTCTTGTCTAAAACTTCAGAAAATTTGACATTAGAAAATTTTGGAAATTTGTCAGTCATTAGAGGTGGTTCTGTGGTTACTGCAACTTGTGCCCTATCCAAAAAGTGGTTGTTTGCCTTGCACAGTCCTTGTACGTTATCGGATCCCAGTGATTTCCAGAAGAGAGACTCAAAGAAACTCCACAGAGGGCAGTTATGGAAATTGTTTGCCCCTGGGTAAAGTTTCTACTTAACCTCATCAGTTAGTTGTTGACTGATGTATAAAAGCTTATGCGTCCTTGGAGGCTGATCTAACTCTGCATATGTTCGTGTCTGTTGGGATAGCTGGAAATGAATGATGGACTTCACATTGGAATCTGTAAACGATACTGTAGGTTAAAACTAATTTGATGGAAGTTAACTAAACTTTGTGAGTCCCTTCTACAACTAACACCTTAGTTAGAGAATCAAATTACACATTTACAGAGTTTTACATAAAAAGGCATTCTCAGGCATTGCTATGGTATTCAGTGGTATTAGACAAACTTCAGAAATGAATTGTATCATATTCTAGGGAATTAATTGGAAGTTATTTTGATGCAGTTTCTTCATTCGTGCAGGTAAGTATGAACTATGTAGGACAAGTCACTGCTGATGTGACTGAATGATATAGCACTTCATTCTGTTGAAGCTCTGGGGTTTGTCAAAACTGATCAGCTCCCCTTAAGAATTTAAGGGTATTCTTATGCCTTGTAAATTCCAGTGATGTTACTTTTTTGAACTGTCGAGCCACTGAAACTAGAACTTGAAGCTTTATGTATGTTTATCAAAAGACCCCCTTCTTACTTTTTGCCTGTTTCCTCAGTTTTATTGCCTGCAGTGTTTACAGTGGATTTTCAGTCTGAACTGTAAGACTGTCATTCTCTAAAATAAAGATGGTCTTATAAAACAAACAACAGAAAAAAAAACAGCAACAGAAAAAAGATACAAACTTTTGATGCAAGAGAAAACATTTTAATGTTCATTGATTTAAAATATTTATCTATTGAAAGTACAGAATTGAAATGGTACAGAATTTGAAAAATAAGCATAGAAGTTAAGGGACTGTTTGTGAACCAGCTACCCCTTTAATGCGTACTTGGTAGATCTGTCAGACCCATCTGCTGTAGAATTGAATATAAATTTCTGCAAGGTGTCACTAAGTAAACAGGAATAGGAAATTCACTTTAATATTGCTGTGTTTCACTGCAGAAAAAAAATATGCTATTCAGCACACTATGTAGAAAATTCTAAACATGATTGACATCATGTGATATCAATTAGTGGTTTGCTGAGGAAATCTTGTGAATGATGCCCTGAAGTGTAAATTACAAGAGTTATTCAAGTGGTAGATGTGGTCAAAAGTGTTAACAAAATGAGCCTGGAGGGTGAGTAAAGCTGTTGCAGCAGCCTGTTACCTGTTGCAAAGATCTGTGTGTTGTCTCTGTGGATTAATTGCTGTTCTTGATTCTCTCACCCTCTCTGCAAAATGCATTTTTTCATAATGCCTTCAGAACTTTTCTTACTGTTCATCTTTAGTTTGAGTTGAAAATTACAGCAAACTGTTAAAAAGCTCACAAGTAAAGAGGTGTCATGTGGTTGTCAATCCAGGTGCTGATGCAGTACACAAAAGTACTGCTGATGACTTCCATACACCTGATTAGGATCTTCATCTGCTTGCTTCTGAAAACTTTTTTTTCTGGATTTCCTGTCATCATAAATATTTTGTTGGATTTTTTTTTGCCACATTCATTCTTTTTTTTTTTTTTGTCTGTGTGCGTGTACGCTTGTGTTTGAGCTTCAGTTAATTAAGTTAAAGAACCATAATTTTGTCTATGCTATTTAAACTTTTTTAATATAAGTATTTCATAACATGGAACAGAGATTAAAAAAAAAAAAAAAGATGGTTTTCACATATAATATAAAGGCCTTTTCTGATAAAGAACATCACATTGTGTTTAGCCTAGAGAAATGTTTAAGTCGCTGATCTTGAAAATAAGAAAGGAGAGGGATCTCCGTGAAGGCAGAATGGATCCAGGACAAATAAATCAGTGCCTGGAGGTTGGGAAATTCTTTAATATTGAATTTAGGTGGTATTTTTGAACACTCTGTTTCTATGATACTGTTTAGTATAGTGACTCATTAACAAACGTATTGTTTTTTCATGCTGAATTATGCAAGGTTATTGAAGAATAGAAAAAGCAGAACAATAAGTTTAGATAATTAACCCTACAAAAAAGCTAGTTATCCCCTTTAGAAATATTTGCACACTATTAAGTAAAACTTGAAATGTTACTTGTCCTCCACAGTAGAGATATGACTGTTCCATCATGGGCAGAAATGAACAGGTTGATAACAATGTTTATGGTTATTAAATAAATAAATGTATCTTGCTAAAAAAAATGATAATGGATGATACTGGCTGAGTCATTGAAATTTTATCTCTAGACTGGAGATCATCTGCCTTTAGGGTCTAAGAGGGTGTATCTGTAACTTCAGGCAAAGTAGGAGGGAAGTGATGATCGGAGAATCTTACTGTATACACAGAATGCTCTTTTTCTCCGCTCCCTGGGGGGGGGGCTTGTCTACACAGGATAAGCATGCTTTTCTTCCGCTGCATTCTGATTTGTTTAGGTAGCTGCTGGAAGCACCACAGCCTCTATAAAATGTGACATAATTTGCTATGATGTTTAAAATTCTGCAGTTCTTAAGACTAACATGTTTTAATTATAAAAACTGAGGGAACTGTAGCCACCAGTCTAAGCCACTCTCTGTTTCAAGGGGTTGCAGGCATGATGCTCTGCCTGAGCAGTCAGCTACATAGCAGCTCCACTCCAGTGCTGGGAATGACAAGACATGCACTTAGAGAATTAGTGCAAAAGGTCAGTGATTCAAGTAACTGTTACCTTGGCAAACATCATAAGTTCATTTTGACATCTAGACAAAGGTAGATGAACAGCCTGCTGATTTATATTGTCTATTGTTATGCATAGATGTCGTAGACTCCACTAGTGTTTTCTATTTCTACCATGTAGAGCTACTATGGCATTTAGCATAACTCTCTGTAAAATTTAAATTGTTACAAGTAACCACCATATGGATATGTGGTAGTAGATGATGCAGTATAATGTATGCATATTTTACTCTGTTATTAGTATACAGATGTTTATTCAATGTTGCATTTCTAAGTTAACAAAATATGCTGAGGCATAGCAGGGCAAATGTTCTTTTATACGTGCTTTGGATTCCAAGCTTGAATGTTGGGCATCTCCAGTTTTGCACATTTCATTTATCCTATAAACGTGTCCATTTTGATAGTTGTGTTTTCCTGAAGCTCAGCCTTCTAGTCTGTGTTGACTCTGACCTGGAAGTTTTTCTTCTGAGATGATGACAAGCCAGTCAGAAATCACAATCTCTTGCTCGTTTCTCCTGGCATTGATGGTGATTCTTCTGCAGAATATTATCACGTCTGTCTTAATTTGGGAAACTCTTTATTTGGCATCAAGTAGAGCATAATCTTTTCTTCTGTTCCAGTCTGAAAATGTTCTCATGTTGCTATTTTCTTCATGCTACCCTCTAAGTCACTAATAACTTTTAACTCTGCTTGTCTTGAAACAAAACAAGTTGAAGATGACTGGAAAATAAAGTTGAAGAAAGCCATATCACTTCTCTGCCTGTTAATTTCATGTCTTTGTGAAGGCTGTATTTTTACTAGGGAAAGGATGGCATTGGATTGAATGTACTGAACGTCTGTTTCTCAAGAGAAACTTGAGCAGTATAGGGGTGACAGCTTTCCTCCTCTGCAGAGGAGCTGTGTCTCTGTCATTAGCAGTTATTCAGCTTTTGGTTTAGACATCCCAGTGACTTAAAGGAATAAGAGAACGGGTCTTTGAACTGACAGGTTAACTAGTTTCACAATGGTAAAAAGAAGAATTAATTCATGGATTTTAGAGTCTCTTGTTCCATTCTGTTGTGACTTCTGTTCCAACAATGTTATCTCCTTTTCCTTGTTCCCTCTGCCTTTCTCTCTCCCCTATTCTCTTTCATATTATCTATGTGAATAAGAAATCATTGGAAACACACTTTGATATTAGATTTTTCTGCTCACTGAAATAATTATACATGTAGACTAACTATATTCCTTGGCTAGGGAGAGAGATTGGCAACTAGAACTGGTTGGGTTTTTTTCCCTCCAGATTTAGCTGGAAGCGTTAATAAGAACTAGTAACAATACTGTTATTTCATTATAATAAAAGCCTACATAAATAATTCCTACAGAAGAAGTTACTTTCACATGGTTTGCAACCCTCTTCTACAATTTTTAGTACCTTGCTTTTGTCACATGTCATATTTGAAAGGGCGCTTCTTTACAATGGCAGAAGTCTGCAAAGTTAAACTCAAGAACATGTAAACTAAAAATAGCTTTTTTCATCAAAATTTAATAACCTTTTAAATCCAAAATTTATTTTCTGTTTTTGAAGAAAAAAAATGGCTGATGAACTTTTAAAAGATTTTTTTTAGTGTTAAGTGGTGCTTCTCTAAATGAACTGAATTTGGAGATAAATGGCTTCTGAGATCCTAGTCTGGGACTCCGTTGATATTCATGAATGTTTCCATCATTACCAAGTAGAGATTTGCATTTGTCAGCTTTTTGTGTGAAGGCACTGATATCTTACTGCAAAAATGAATGTTCTGCAGTAAGATAGAACAACTGAAAAATGAGCTGCTGACAAAAATAATAATTAAAATGGGCTCAGATGTAAGCACAGGATAAACTGAATTCCAGGAAAGGAGTTCAAATTTTGAATGGTGGTTGAACTGATGAGGAGACTTTTTGACGAACTTAGAAAAAAGAACCTAAAATCCTGGAATTTATGGCAGTGGGAGATCCATCTTTTTCACAGGAGAGGATATCAGCTGTACTCGACTTGGATCTTGGGAGCAGTATCATGAGGCTATTTTTAGTTTCTTCACAAAGTGCAAAGTTTGCGTGGTGATTGGTTTCATTAAGTTCTTCTCATAGCCATGTTCCCATGAAGACTACTGCCTGTTTTTCGGTTTAAAGCTTGACTTGGTTGCTGGAATTTAACTTCTGATCCCTGTCAAAGTGGTGTAAGAGGAAATAACTGTTTTGAAAGGTGCAAGGTCATCTTGTTGTCACCTTGATTGTCACATAGGCTTTATCTGTCCTGAAAATAACTTGTCTTCCATGACCATTTGTCTGAGCTGGATGATGTATTCATTACTATCATAGAGAACTGATTTTGACATAGAGTTTTTCCAACACTCTATCAGCAGAATACGGACAGAATCTACTGCTGTAGCTTTCGAGGTTCATTATGAGTAACTAAAACAGCATAAAGAAGCGGTGCTTATGATATTGTCTTTTACTTGTATTAAAGAAAAAGACTGGGGAAGATTTTTATTTCTACCTGCCCCTTCTGTGTCATTGAGGCATAGTGGTAACTTGTATATACAGTTCTGTTATAAATTTCAATATGAAAAATATTTTGGATTTCTTAGATGTGTACTGGCCTGTAAATTAAATAAGGATTTAATTTCTACTTCTGATCCAAGTTGAAAGTTAGGAAATGAATAGTGTCTTTTTCAGTAGTTAGCTGAAATATTTTTAAGCACATGCTCAATTTTTTTTTTTCTGGGTATGTATTTTGGGCAAAATATATACCTCCGTCATTCGCTTCCAGCTTCAGACTATTTTTTTACCTTAATCTATGCTCTTCAAACTCTTTTTTAAAAAATTACTTTTCTTATATCACAACAAAGATATATACATATGTATTTAATATATTATTTATATATATTATATATATATATTTAAAGGCACAGTGCCTCTGATTTGTATTGCTGTCACAATATCCTTTAAGTCATGAGTCATGGGGCATTAACACAGATAGTCATGGATGCATTAGTGTAACCAAAGACATGCAGCCCCTAATGGAGTGGTGTAATGATGCACAGACCATGGCATCACACGGTTGACTGACCACTTTACATAATTATAATGTAGTACTTGAAAATTAGGAAAAAACACTGATTTTGTGAGGAAACTTGAACTGGAAAACAACATTTCTTTAATGAAAACTAAAGGAAAATCACCTAATCAGAAGGAAACTAGTGCCATTTTCATTTGTTTTTATATGTGACATAACCTTTATGGGTACTAATAAATTATTCTTGGTGTTAATTTTATGAATATTGACAATAGATTTATCATATGCTGGATATAGCAAGTTTAACATCCTTCTGCCCCTCTCCCGTTATAAATTTCCTGGTTGAGGCAATAAGTTGTTGTCTCAAAACTGTATCAAAGCTGTTTAATAAATGCTTTGAGCTAGTGAAGCCACTTGTTCTGTTCTTTTATATATATATATATATATATAAAATATATATATATGGTTTTATTTATCATTTGTATATAGGTCACCATTGATTAAAATTGGTCTTTTGGTCTAAAATGTATTAAGTTAACCATTATACATGTAAAAACATGATCAAATGCATCATGAATCTTGGACCTTATGGAAAAGAGAATTGGAGGGTTGAAGGAGTATGGAGGTGATTGTCGTTGTCTCATTTTGTAATGTACTTTGCTGATATTTGTGGATTTTACGTTAAGTTTTTTTTTGTTCTGTTTTTTGCTGTTTGTGGGTTTTCTGTTGTGTTTTTTTGTTTGTTTGTTTGTTTTTGGCTCGTCTGGCAGCAGGGATGTTTTTTGTTGTTGCTGTTTTTTAAAAAACCTTTTTTGAGTAAAGCTTCCTGACTATAGAACCTGGGAGGGAATTTTGCTGTAAAAGTATTGGCAACTGAACTTGAATTTATTTCATTTTTTAAGCCAAGAAAAACAGTAGCTTGGAAATTACAATATATACCTTAGGAAAAAAAAAAAGCAACCAAACAAAAACCCCCACCTTGTCCAGATATTATGCTGTATATTTAATGAATTATTAATATCCCAGTGCTTGCATCAGTTTTGCTAGATTTTATCAGGTTAATCTTTTGCTGAGAGTGTGAATATGCTAAATTTCTTACAAAATTTCAGAGATGGAGAAAGTTTACAGAGTAGAGCCGAGTATGTTTTATGAAAATCATATTTCCACTGCAAATAATTCAATCTCTTTTTTGTGTGTGTGTTAGTATATTTTTCATAGATCCCACAGGCACCAGTCTATGGTGTAAACATCGTCCTTGTAAATACATAGGCTTTTTTCGTCTGTTTTTGTGTTTCTAGGAAGTGAAAGTCTGAAGCTGAGAAAAAGCTTTTATTTTCTCTCATAATTTCCAATTTTCGCCTCTTTGATGTATCTTTCTCCTTTCAGGTTCATTAGCTCAACTAAAGTGATTAAAAAATGAGAGTTCATCTAAGAGTGTTCTGTATCTTTACTTTTAAAATTAGTACTGAAAAATGTTATGAGTGTTCAGACACAGGACAGTATCAGGAGCTATGTGCAAGGCCAGTGTTGCATTCTGTGGGAATACGTGGTACGAAAAGCAGCCAGCAGTGTACCAGGACTGTAGTAGTCTGAGTGAATTGCTGACCTAAGTTTCTGTGTTGAGATTTTTAAGTGGAGATGAGATTCAGATTTCACATTTAAAAATACTGCCCAAGTACATTGAAAATTAGAGAATATCTGAGTGTGACTAAAATGAGGGTACACTCTCCAAAAACTTGGAGGGTTTTGAACAAATTTTATTGAATTTGCTGATTACACATTTATAGATCTGCTTCTTCTAACTCCATCATGTATTTGTGGTATTTCACACTGTTAAGATTATGTATGCATTAACATAAAATTAGTTCATATGAAATTACAAAGAAGGGGAAAATCCTTATAGAACTGAACAGAATATATTTATTAAAAGCGTAGTCCCAGAGCAAGTAATTTTAGTTAATTCATTTGAATTAATAGTATAATTTTTATTGCATTTTTTTTATAGCGTTCCTTGCAATAGTGTAGTCATTTCCTTTAGAAATGTGTTATGTCAGATGAGGAAACAAGGAAACGAAAAGTACGGATTTCTTTATTGGATGTGTTTCTTATTAAAAACAAAACAAAAACAAAAGGGAAAGCTAGATTGAAGCCAAAATCACTAAAAACTATAGTTAAGCCCATTTAATGACTTTTTCATTCTACTCTGAAGCCTGTTTTGGCCTTATAGTCTGATAGAAGAGAACTGTTGATTATATGAAATGTCAAAAATGACTGATTTTATGTCAGCTGACTGTTCATTAACAGGATGAAAAAGAATACTTTAAGTTCCTCAGGTGTATATGATTTTTTTTTAGATGATGCTAATGAATTGTGGTCAGGCACTGGAATGGCGTGCCAAGGGAGGTGGTGATGATTATAGATGATTATAGGTCGTTTCCAACCTTGTGATTCTATGATTGTATGAATGGCAGTTATAATCTTTAATACCTAAGGGAAATGGTTAACTTCATCGTTTAAGTATGCTAGGTATTTCTTGCAATGTTCTTGCAAAACTAACAGCAAATTTTTAATGACCAAGGATGAAATTTTTACTCCTTTCTAAAATGTTATCATTTACAATTGATGGTATTGTTCAGGCATAAGTAACCAGGGATTGGATAAATACATAGTAAAGGAATCTGTGTTTGTGTATATCCAAAATGTTATCCCTTTTTTTAGGGGTTAATGTGAGTCAGAATTCTAAGTGCATTTTCATATCTGGAAAATATCTAGATTGTTTAAGTTAACTTGAAAGAAATATTCCTTACATTCAGGTGTAGAGAAAATCTGCTGCATAATAATACTGTAGAGATTGTTTGCCACTGGACTGTTTCGATACTATAGTGAAAAATCTGCATAATTGTATTTTCTGTTGTGTTGATTTGAAATGTATTATAATTGCATTGCAGGAGATGTTGCCCAATGGAGGGGTGTCATTCACTCAATGTTTGTCTTGTTCAAAAAAAAAACAACAACAACAACAAAAAAACCAAGCAGCTGCAATTTGGCCTTCATGATGTACCTGCTGATTTATATATCAAGTACAGATCTGCAGAATTAATTTTGACCTCTGTAAGATACTGTTATTATTGCATTTGTCTTTATTTAACCATGAAAACAAAATATACTGAAGAATATTCTAGGTGATGTACCTTATGTATGTACAATATTAGAAATAGTTTCCTTTAATTTTTTTCCTTCTTGGGTACATTGCATGTTATGTTAATTTTATAGTTATACAACTACACTCTTCTCTTGTTAGGACTGAGCATGTTGATTTGAAAACAGGAAGTAAATAGAACAGATTCTACAGAACTGAGGAGAATATTGTCTTGTTTTTCAGGTATTAATCCAAGATAAAATGATTTATATTCTGTGCTCTGCTATTAGATTTGTGAATATTGCTCTCTTATAAAGAGTAGCTGTACAAAGAAGATTTCAATTATACTTGCAAAAACAACATTAATCCTGGCATTTCTAATTGCTGATTTTATTTTATTTTATTTTCCTGCCTGTAGTAGAATGTCTCTTTATGCATTCTATCTTTATGTATTACATGGATGGATTGATACAGGTAAAGTTAATAAATACAGTTATAAACATTAATAATTCACTTTGATGACAGTTCTAGCAGGGTATAATTCAAATTCTTTTTCACCAAGCAGTTATTTAAAACTGAGGGCTAATGTTTTCTCTGAAAACAAAGTCTTCAATAACCATCATGAGATCTTAAAGAAAATCACATGGGATATTGCTGCAGGGCAGAAATGAAATTCAAACACAACACCAATGTATGACATGTAACAGAACTGTAAAGTAGCTAAAGGAATCAAAACAAGCTCTCTGTCTTGGGAGTAATTATTAAATAATTTTTGATAGCTTGAGAAAGATATGTGATTGTTTGTTAGTGTGGCATTCAGCAAATACAGTTTACGGCAAAACAGTTTCTGAAAGAACTTGTGAGCTGAACAAGGATTGTGATGAAATAAGCATTGCATGTGATCTTCTGACTGAAGATATTTTAAACTTAAATACATGCTTCTTAAGGTTTTGGAGAGACAGCATCATAGCTAATTTATAAGAAATATTCTCAAATTTATTGGTCAAAAGATTTATGAGGGTGAAAATGGTTGATTTATTATTTGTTTTATCTAAATAATCGTGACTCCTTAAGACTCTTTCCATACTCTAATCCTTTATGCAGTATTTCATTTCTATTAGTTCAGTGTGTAGTACTACTAATCATCTTGTTATCAGGATATTAATAATTCTGCAGTAATATCTGTAGTCATTTGGTAAGAAATGACTGAACTAAGCTAACACAGAAGGCATGTTTGGTAGGCATATTGGACAAAGTATGACTAATTGAAATTTGGATTATCTTTTTTACCTTTCATATCCATTGCTCCAAATTACTGAAATACACTATTTTGGCACATTGCTATTTTTTCTTAAACTTTATGGATGTCTGCTGTGCATGTAACCTTCTAGCAGGAAAGTAAAACTGATTTTGCCTTTTGGTAGCTCTTTATCATGAAGTTTAATTTTGCTAATTTGGAACTCTTCCTTTAATTCTTCATGTCACTAAATTATACGAGATGTTCCAGAGCCAAGCCATCTGGATTCTATAAAAGCTGCAGAGAGATCAAGGACATTTCCAACTGCTTTTATTGACCAGAGCACCTCGTGAGTCTTTAATGGGTCTAGTGGGGGTGGGCAGAAAGTTTGGTTTTCACAGCTCAAAGTGGACTTATTGATGGTAAAGTTAGCTTTCTTTGCTCTGTTTCATAAGCCTTTTATGAAAGCACCAGTGTAAACAAGGTAAAGGTCCTCTTTGTTTCTTACTGAATTAAAAGGATATTCTGAAAATCTGGAACTTAGTACTTTAGTTCTTCACAAGCTCTGTATGATACTTGTAAAACAGTCACATCAAATTGAAATGCCCCAACCTGTAAGGCCTTGAAACAAAACAGAAAAATTCTGTCTTGGAGTTGCCATAAAAATGGTGGTTGGGTAGGACTTCTCTTCACACATTTATTTATACCCTCTGTCTGTCACGGTAAATTTAAGTAGAAAATGCTCCTTATATTTATGAAAGGAAAAGTCTGTCAAGACGTTTAGCAGTTTAGGGAACCAGTTGCAATCATCAGTATTCCTGTGTTTGTATTCATCAATTTATTTCAAGTCTATTGTACATGGATAAATTAGTTTATTCTGAATTTCAATTTCAAGATCCTTTAGTGTAGAATAGTTGCATGTTGATGGCTGTTTCTTGTCCGTAACTTGCAACCACAGAAAATATTCACTTGCAGTTTGAAAAATTACTTGTAATGCTACAGCAGTTAAATATGCTGTAAATAGAAGAACAGGAATAATAAAATTCTTTGTTATGATTTTCAAGATGCCCAAGATAGCAATCTTGGCTTTAGGACCTTCTTTGTCTTAGATAAAGGCTTGTTCCTTTAAGTAAACAACTTACGAGAATTTAATTATAAATCGGGAAAATAACATATAAATCTTCCATTGCCTCATTTATATATGCCCCTTGCTTTCGTACTTCTTTCAATTTCTATATGCCCTATTTGCCCCATGACATCTTGATACAGCTGATAAACATACAGAGCTTTATGACCCTGAATCTGTCTGGAACCTGTGTCCTAATGTCAGGTTCTCTCAGGGCTCAGTTGCTGTAGATATATCTTAAACAATTTTAAGATCTGATTGCCTTGTAAATTATTAGACTTGATCCATGTTTCTGTTGGCTGCTTTGCTTCAGGTAGTTTTGGAATAATACTAAGGTGAAAACAGGAAAAGACAAACCAAAAAAAATCTGCTAGAATCCATGAGGTATGACACAAGATATTACAGTCATATATCTGTATTCCTAATTACTTGGGAACCTAATATTCAGGCCTGCTGAAATCAGTCAAAGCTATTAATAAATATAGCATGTTTTGTGTATGAGCTGCTGGTGTGGACCACTGCTGGTGACATTGTGGAGCATGTATGCGGACCACAGTAATAATCTCCAAGCAGAAAAATAGATGCAAGCCTTATCAGAAGGACTTAGCTTAGGTGTTGTGCCCTGTCTGAAACATAATCTGGGATGCTCAGGTAGGTTTGACATCTCAGATTGTGTGCAGAACCAATGATGCTAATGTCTTCCAGGTACTGTGTGCTTCAGTGTAGTATCTGCCTTGAACAAGGGAAAGACAAATAGAAAGACAAATGCACTTTTTTTTTTGGGGGGTGTGAATGAAGTAGAGCAATGTAAGAGCAAGTAGTTTTGCACTGATGTGCTGTTTGTCACAGCAGTAAGCTATCAAAGAATTGCACAAGGACAAGTGTTGATCCATTTTGTTATTAGAGTATTCTATTTCTGTAGCATAACCATTTATTCTGCATTAAAAACTAATAAATTCAAAGTATGATGCTCTGAAACATGCAGTACACGAATAAGGCATGAAAGGAAAATGTAACAAATAAAAAAGAGTGTACAAATTTACCGCCCGCTCCCCAGAACTATGAAAATCTCCATCATTGTCACTGGTTAAGAGAGGCAGATCTCTGCTTTAGCTTAATTACACATAATTTGGCTGACATTTGAAATACAACCCTAAACATCCAGCCAGATAAAAATACACAAAATTAAGTATTTCATGCAGTGTCCAACCCCTTCAATCTTTATTAATAACTTAATTATGTTAATTATATGGTTTAGAGTATTGGTAGTACAAGAGGGGGAAGAATGATAGACTCCCCTAAGTAATGAGCTACGTAGCCATTCTGTTAGAATTAAGACTATTAACAAAATGCAAAATAGCATAGTGATTTGTAAATATACCAGTTTAAAGTTCCTGTTCTTTCTAATTTTCTTATCAAAATACAGCAGACATCGTTTCAATCAGAGATCAAGCCAAATGTGCCACATTATGAATCATAGAATATTCTCAGGCTGAAAAGATGTTTGGGTACTTTTTACTAATTTTTCACTCCTTAAGATTTGTTGCTAGTGTTGTTTACTGGGTTGTATTTCTTCCCCTCCATTCCCCTGCCATCTGAAGCAGTAAACTATAGAGGTAGAAAAAAAAGCTGAGGTTTATTTTCTTCTGTTCCATTCCATGGTGCAGAAAAACTTTTTTTTTCTTTAATTGATGTTTTGAAACTTTTATATCTCAAGTAAAATCTAAAGATCGTATAGAAGATGCATGCAGTGGATCTGGTTTACTGGCTTGTAGCCTCCTTTTTTCAGATAAAACTCCCCTTAAACACCATAAAATGTATGGAGAATACGTTGGCAGTTCTTGAGAGAAGTACTTGGTCAAACAGGTTAGCAAGAACAACTGTATAAAATGGCAGTTAGTATGTACTGCATGTGTGCTTGGAATTATAAAAACCATATAGCGGTAATTAGATATATCTATGTTGTATTTTATGGAAGTAGGCTGAATAGAGCCTTATGGCCTATAATGGTCATCACTACATGACATTTTATAAATATAACTTCTCTACTTTGACTCTTACAAAACACATCATATCATGCTGTTTTTCAAGGGTGTCAGCTTTGTTTATCATTTAACTAAAGAGCTTATTGGAATACTTGTAATAAATTTAGAGTATATTTTATTAGGAAAAATAATTATTTTTGACTCTAAATTTTAAATTTGAAGGAACGGCACTTCCTTAACTCCGAAGTTGTAGCTGCTATATTTAGTTAAGAATATTTTATATTCAGAATTGCTTCTTAAGCTTATTTTAAACGTAATTTTAAAATTATGTTAGAAGGCTTTTCTGTGGGGCTGTACCTTTGGGAAGGCTGGATATCCGGTGATTCTTGCACAATGTATTATTCTTCAACAGGTGGCTACAAATACACAAAATATACAAATATGCATATACTATATACAAATATTCATGTAAGAATATTCCTTTAAAGTTTCATAAGTTGTTTAAAGATAAAAAACTGAAATTATTTCAACTGTCTCCAGAATAAGATTTACCCTTATTAAGATTTAAAACTATTTACAGGGAATATATTACCACTCCTCTTGGCTAGAACTGACAGGAACAAATAGAGAGCCTGCTAACAGTAACATTTTAAAATAGATATGGAAGAAAATGGAAAGGTATTCAAAGCATTCCTATATGGGCTTGCATTAGTAGTCATTCAAAGTTAAGGAGTTAGTTTTCAAGGATTTGGGTGCTTTGTCATTTCTATGCTACTTCACTGAATGTCACTGTCTGCCTGGGAGACATCAGTAACTAAATCACTGGAGAGCCTGTCTAAAATGTTTGACTGTAGTTCTACTTACTGTCTAAAGAAACTGAATAGCTCTATGGTGTAGACTGTGGGTGCTACAGAAAAGGGTTTTTCTTATTCTTGCCATGATAAATTATGGATTTGCCAATTGTAGTCCCTTTATTACCATTCTTTCTTTTACTGTAGTCACCTGTCGTCTGCCTTTATAATTCAGTGATTTGATGCTTATTCTTTGAAGATTCCCCAGATGTGATCTCTTTATACTTCTCAATACTTATGAACTTTTGAATGCCTAGTTAAAAAGCTGTCAACAGTGATAAATATCCACCTAAATGTCTCCATATTGTCACAATGATGGTACTAAATACTTTAAGAATTATAATAATAATATTTTTCATGGTAGTACTCTTAGATTAAAACATGCCAACCAAGGTTGCAAGTCTGGATTATAACAAATCAAAGGCATGCTATGTAGGCTGTTTATTAGTCTAGCAGTAATTTAGCAATGATAGAAGTGAAGGAATATTCTTCGCAAATTTACTCTTTAATTCCAAGTCTCTCTAGATGTCCTTTTCTTAGATTTTAGTTCAACTATTGTTTTTAAATTTATTTTGAAACTGAAAAAATTAAAGATTGACCCACACGCACACACAGAGATCTTAAATAGGCAAAATCATAGCAGCTAGAAGGTGTGACTACGGTCCTGAACAATTCATTATCTTCGTAGTTCTTTTATTAAGTCTTGATTAATAGAAACCCAAGTCTTTTTTTCTTGCTTGGTTTTAAAAGGTCTTTTCTGAATTTTCTGTAAACCCAGTCTTTGTACTGAATACAATTGTGAGATTTGTTACTTGTTTGGCCTAGTGATAGGTGCTATGATACATACTGTAAGCACAGCAGGGATTATCTTTGGTATTCTTTAATGGTAGATTCTTAAAATTCACTTAGGTTACTTCAGTATTTTTTGGTTTTGGAATGTTTGGGGCATTTTGAGGCTGTTCAAATCTAATTGATAACTATAATCTGAAGCTTAATGCTTGGTTTAGAACTTTAGGCATGGAGTTTTAAAAGGCATTTTTTTATGAAATGTTTTTACTAAACTCCATTCTTCTTTGTCTGTTTTAATCAATGGTTACCAAAGTACTGTTTCCTGAAGAGTATTTAATAAGAACAATTTGTAGTGAATTATGAGATGGAGAATGTATAAATTCTTCTGTGATTATTTTCATTCCTTTTTGTACGATTGCCTTGATGATGTAATGATATGGGGAAATAAATATGGGCAAATAAATATAAAATATAGCAGAATATATCTATTATTTTATTAAAGAATGTTCAGTTTCTTGCTCTGAAGTTTTATTTCACTGCACTGGTATCTAATTTTGAACTGTCTAAAATGTTCAAAATGTACTTAGGCTGCTGTTTGGTGTTTTAATGGATTTGTGAATCTGTGTAAATTATGCCATAAAGTAAAAGGCACTATATAAATCTGCATTATGGCTAGATGTAGAAATAAGGTAGTAGGAAACTAGTATACTGAGAAAGTGTTATGACAGTATTAGCTTTCTCAGTTACTTCTGAACTTGTTCCTTCACTGAACCTGCTGAGAATTTTTCTCTAATGTTGATGAATAACTGACCAGTGAATGTTCAGGTGTGTCTGTGGTTAGATCAAAGCTAAATGTCCAGCTTTGAATAAGTACCGATATTTGAAGTGAATTCTACTATTGTAATATTTGGTGAACAGGATTTCACTGGGAACTGATCTGCGTGCAGTGAGAAATAGGTCCTTCTGCACTCTATTTGTAATGGAGTGGAAAATTACATTTGCCATTGCAAGAACAGCCCCATTAGTGGGAAAGCAGATTTTCTTGCAGAGAGCTAGAATGCACCTCAGGCAGTATCAGGGTGACAGTCCAAATAATGGCAGTTTGGAATGAACCTGAATGAAAAAAATGTTTTTCTTCATACATTGTGGTTCCTTCCTAAACTTATTGCTACATAAGGAATGGTTTGATCTAAAAGAGCTTGAAAGAAACATGCACTAATTCCCAAACAACTGTTTTTAACTTGTTTTGAAGCTGCAACCTAATGTTGTGCAAAGGAAGTGCAGTGTATTATGCCAGATTCTTGTTTTGTATCAGAAATGCAATTACTAACAATTTACACAAAGCCCACTACAAAAAGCTGTGAGGTTATAATGTGAAGAAGTAGTAGTTCTATCTGATATACCAGGAATTTAGAGAGAATTAAATGATATTCAGTTTCATTTTTATTCAAACAGTCCAGTCACCCACTGAGTGAGCATACAGTCAATAACTTTTGAAGGAACTGATGTAAGTGGTAATATTCAAATCAACAAGTAATGTGATGTAAGTGGTAATATTCAGATCAACATTAGTAAAATATTCGCTCTTGAAGACTATTGAAAATACATAAGTATGTGAGCCTTGATCTGCAGATCCCAACCTACTGAGACTAAAATATCTGGGTTTTATTAACCCTCCCTTACTTTGCATGTAGACCATTTTACTGTCATAGTAATTTCTGGTTTATTTTTTTCTTCAGTTTTATGCCTGTTGTAGGAATGACCTGTTTTATTTCATTCCTCACCTGCAACACACCTTTGACTCCTCTTTGTCTTAGCAATACCAGCTTAAATTTTGAATAGATTCCCTACTGTAGAATACATGTGACAGTTTCCACTCTGTGGTAGTTGCTATGTGTGGTCAACTTAGCATCCCTCCTTCCTTCTCCTCTTTATTTTGTTTTTAACCCCTCGTATGTGCTGTCTACTATTCTGAAGTGTTGCTCTTGAGGACTAGTGTCAAGCCAGTTAGTGAGTTTCAGATAAAAATTTTTTTATCATTACCTCTGTGTTAGGTTTCTACTGCTTTTTTTTTTTTTTTTTTTTTTTTCCGGCACTTATTCTAAGGCCTAGTTTATGTAGTAGAATATGTAATTGTGCTGTGAGTTTTCCTCAATTAAGGGAAGACTGAGATTTTCCATATTCAGATTGGTTTCTTTATTCAAAAAAGTTTTTATTACCCAAAACTACAATAAATTAACAGGCCCTAATGTCCAGGCTTTAAGAAAAGGAAAGTATTGCATCTTTTGATTGTTACAAGGGAATTTAAAAAAATGAATGCCAGGTAATGTCTTGGCCCACTGAAGCAACTGTTAAGATTTCTAGAGGACATGTGAGCAGCTTACATAAACTTTATTTTTTCTTGAAATGTAGTCAATTTTTGAGCTAAGAAAATCTAATCGAAGCAGAATGTCTACAGCTGTGTGATGAAAGTCCCATGTACTGTAAGGTTTTCAGAGTATAAATATAATCAAAATATTTCATCTCATTAGCACTTTTTTTCACCAGATTTATCTTCCAAAACCTAAAAAGCCTGAAAACTTATAACTGAAGTGATATATCCTGGTTTTATTTCATCTGATAAGAAGGTGCAAACACTGTGGGATGAAATAAATACAAGTTTCTGGATGACACCATCTTGGCATTTTTGCACATTCTTTTCTAAATATATTCTTTATCTTAGCTGTCTTGAAATACTTTTAATATAATTAAAAGCACAGAATGAGTGCCAGACTTGTCAATTCCAACAACAAAGTGCTGAAATTTTTCAGTGAAACTGAGAGATCCATCTCCCACACGTTGTAATGAATAGGTTCATAAAAGGAAAATAGTTTAATTACATTTTAGTTCGTGGATTGTTAATAGGCTGGAGTATCTAAATTGAATAATGTGATTCTGGTAATAATTATGTGTAAATGAACTTGTTTAAATGATATTTTACAGCTTCTTTATAAAATTACAGCTAGAGGCAATCCAGTGATAGACAGACAAAGGCCATGCAAAAATTATCATAAACTATTAGCTTGTTTGCAAAGGGTTTTATGTTAATCTTTTAGTACTTAAAGCACTCTGCAATTAACATATCACGGGGAGCTGCCTCGCAGCAAAGGCATGCAAATTAAAGTGCTCAGATAAAAAGCTATCCACATAAAAAAATCAAAGAAAGGATGGCATAGCACTCGAAGGGTACTGGTTTTATATTTGAGATTAAGGAGGTGTAATGATTGTGTTATCTAACTAGGGTTGTAATTAAAGCTTTTCTCCTGCAGACATGACAATAGATACAGCATTGATTTCGGTGTTTTAATTGTGAAAGTCATTTTATTTCAGGGCAGAAGATATGAATAGCCTAAATCAAAGGGCTAGAAGATTGCTTTGTTGATAGTACTTGTTCAACAGCTGCCTTGTTACTTAATACACAAATGGGGAGAATGGTGAAAGAGATCCTGGGAGGTGTTCTGTATTGTAATTCTCCTGCTGGTTTCCTTTCCTTTTATGAAAAAGGCAAGGATCTATGTACTGATTATAAACAAGTAATCTTTTCATACATCACTAATGTTTTTTCCCCCTTAATTTTTTTCTGAACAAAAGAAGTCATAGAAGACTCGAACTAACTTTTACAACTGCTCTTTCAAACTACAAAAGTTTCTGTAATAAAACCATCATCTGCTCTCAGAGATATCACACTTTCAGTGGGGAACAAAAAGTCTCCATGTGGCTATAATTCCTGTTACCAGAAATGCCACCATAACAAAAGGGATGTTCTTAAGAGAATTGGGCGTTAGATTTTATTTACACTATGTTTGTGGCTATACAATCTCTGCAGTGTTAGACGAGGAAGGGGTGAGTTTGTTTTCATCACTGTAGTAACTTGGTCGAAAGTGAATGTTCAAAATAAAAACATCCGGCTGGCTTTGTGACTGACATACAACTGTTAGTATGCTAGAGAGGAGTAGGAGCTTTTCTCAGCTGCTTGTGCCAGTGGGCAGCTGCACACCTAAATGGGCAAGGCCTGGGTGCATTGGGCTGAAATGGAATTAAATGAGGCTGAATCTAGAATGGATGCAGTTGTTCAATATGGAAAAAGACTTATATCAATAAACCTTATTTCCTCTCTGGTGGGGAAAAAAGTTAACTCAGTGTGCAACTACAAGCACATTGGAGGAATTGCATGCTTCATTTTATATATATATATATTCATTACACATGAAGAGCCTGCAATTTATTTATTTTTTTACTATTATAGAAAAGATGCAAGTATTTTAATGAGAGAATTCTTTTTTCCTAACTAAACCAGAACAGAGATTAAAATAGCGTAGAGTCTCACAGAATAGGAACTATCTCAAATTCCCTTGGTGCCTTACTGTGAGACTCAAATATACAGAAATAAGCCTGGCTTTCTGCTAGTAGACCTGCACATTTCCTAATTTGAGTTTAAAGTAGAAGACAGTATGTCATGAGGAAGCCATTCCCTTGTAATTTTGAGCAATAAGGACTGGTGACACTGGGATTAGACTCCACTGATGGTCCCCACCCTTATTTTTGCTGGAATATTGGGTTAAATTCACAGTTTCTTTCCCATAGTCTTCAAAGCCCTCCATGGAACTGGCTCAAACTACCTAAGAAATTGCTTTTCTCCAGCTGCAGTGACAGATTCCCTTGACAGCTATGTTTCAGAGGAACTATGAAACTGTCAACTGTGAGGATGATGCTCATGAGAGCAGCAGACAGAGCTTTCTCAGCAGCTGGCTCAAGGCTGTGGAGCTTAATTCTGGAAGAGAATAGAATGACCACAAATCTCATTGCTTCCAAACGTGTGTAAAACTTGCTCATTCAGCTGTTACCCACAGCCAGAGAAGAAATGGGGATGATTAAAGTAAAAGGTGGAAGAGACTGCAGACAGGAAAATTTCTTGGGGGAAGTGAAGAGACAAGACCATCTGTCAACTTCTGTAGAAGGGCTGTTATAACCTATGTTCAAATAAGACATGCTCAGGAGCATGGCTTGCTAAGTGTGGAAGCAGTGCAAACAGCAACTTTGTGTAGATGGGCTACGATTTTTAGCCTGACTTTTAAGCCAAGGGTTTCAGTAGAATCTGTATGTGGTGCAGTACTTAGGAAACTTAAATTGACAAACATTTAGGAAGGCAGTGTGTTCACTATAAGTTTATATTTGTGTGCATAAATGGACTACTGTCGTTCATCTACCAATGATACTATTAATGTGGAAAGATTATTATTTTTTGAGATTACTCATACTCCTTTAAGTCCAGCCTACGTAAATCAGTGAATGGAAGAATCACAGTGCTAATTTTGTATAACCTCAATTACTACAACAAAACCCCTTATTTTCCAAATGCAGTGCCTGAAATACTTAGAAAAACAGTGAGGAGATATAAAAAGATCTTGTGAGTGTTTTGGAAGAGGTTGTGTAAGAATTTTCACTATGGGTTGCATGGTTGGTTTTCTTGCTTTTGGTGTGTAAAGAGCTTTTTTTAAAGCTTGAACCAAGCTGAAGTTTTCCCTTTACTCTTATGAGAGCCTTTATTTGTTTCTACCTCCTTACAAAGAACTTTAAGGTAGGATACTCTCTCACACAATCTGGTTCTTAATTCATTGTGGAAAGTGAAACTGAAGATAAAGTTATGTCTAGATAGGTAGTGGCAGATTTACCTATAGCCCTGTGTGGACACTTTCAAGATTTACTTTTAAAGGGCAGAAGCCCTCCCCAAGAAAGTGCATCAGGTAGCATAAAAATATTTTAGGAAATTTTGAGTGCTCAAAGAATGTATAATTTTATAAATTTATAAAGAAGAAAATTTTTTCTAAAAGTATATCTTCATTCTTTGAGGGGGAGGTGAAAAGAAGGAAAGCATTTCAAGAGCTTTTAACTATCTTTCAAGTATTTGGCAATGCAGAGAAAACTGTACCAACAAGACCTCTAAGACATCTTCAGAGGTCTATGACAACATAAACGGTCTGTGTATATCTTCTATGGGGAAAAATAATTCTTGGAAGTCAAGTGCCTTATGGTTTCAAGACCTATATTGATCACTAGAAGCTTACCTGTAACTTCAGTCTATCAAAGGGCTTGATCTCTGAGGAAAAAATGGATTTACAGCACCACTCATTAGCATTATATCTACATGCTCATTGACACTAGCAGATGCACATTCTGAAGGCATTCCAAGAGTAATCTACTTTGGCCTAAGTGGTAGTATTCTACTTAAGTAATACTATCTACCTGTAACTTCTGGATTTGGATTTCTCCCAGTCTTGAGTGATCCTTGAATTTAACCAAACTCAAACCCATCTATGAAAGTTCCTCTGTTTTACTCTCCTGATGAAATTTCCTGTGTTTTTGTTAGCCTCTTTGAGCTGTAGGAGATACTGAGTTCATTCCCAAAATGTTTCAGCTTGATATTTTTCTCAATTGTAGCATCAATTTTTTCTTCAGCATTTTAATGAGGAATTCTGCTGCTGAGGTCACCTTTGCTTCACTAGGGCTGAAGTTGCTTTGCTGAATTTTCTTTCTTCCTGATAACTGATTGAAAGAGTTTGTATTCAGTGTTTCGGTCAAGGGCCATCTGTGCTAGCACGTAATGCTTGCTTATTATTGTTATGTCAATGCTCTGTCTTAAGAAGCTCAGTTATTAATATATAGACTTTGTAACTGTACACTTAGTAATAATTCTCTTCCAAGTTAATGTAGAGAAAAAAAACTAATGAATGAATAAAATGATGACTACCATGTTTAGCAGTTGTTAAAGATGTAAGATAGGCAGAAGAAGATTAGTATAATTTCAGTTCATTCAGTGTTGCAGAAAGAATATGAATTCCTTGAAGGTTATGAAATTCCTGCATCATTGAACATCTCAGTTTATGTGGAATAAGTCATATAACATATATATCCTGCATCAGGGACAATGGAAGGTCATAATCCCTAAATGACTACTATTTCACTGGACATCCTATGGAAATCAATACAGCAAAGCACTAATATTAGAATACCTTTATATTCAGAAAGCTGTGTGTGTGTATATATATAAAATATAGAAATAAAGTTTGTGATTTTAAGAGCAGTATTGAATCATTAAATTCAAGGAAACATTTTGTTTGTATGTACATGCTCAAGTTTAGACTTTTATTCATGGAACTGTCTTGAAATTGACTGTTTCTAGAATATATCAGATATGCCTCTTTTACGGGATCTGATCTTACAAGTTACTCTCGCTGAGAATTTCCACCTTTTAGCTCCCTATGCAGTATAGCATCCTATGGAAGGAATTCTTCATTGGGACTGAACTCTTAAATGTTGAGAATTCTGAGCTTGGAAAGCCTACAGCAGTAGATACTGAAACAATGGGCCCTTTTGGTTTTCTGCCCATTTTGCTTTACTTTTTTGAACAGTACATAATATCATTTTGGAAGCATGTTTAAAAACATTTTCCATTGCTAACTGTCACTCCTGTGGACTTATATAGTATATTTTGTAAGAGGTTAAAATTTCCAAAATACAGGATCATTTAGGATTACTAATGAACATGCTGATGTGTGTAATATGTTTTATAGTAGGTGGGAAGTTAATGCCTTTTATCTGATCCAGGCTGTCTGTACTTGCTCTGTTTTCACCAACGGATACAAAACCACAAATTTATGTAGCCTTCTAGGCAGTAGTTGTTGTCTCAACTGTATACACAGCAGTTAAGAGAAATGAGAAAACTTAACATGCAAATTCAGCAACAGCATCATAGAAGAAATGGAGATGGGGATCAGTGGATAGACATGAGGCAGTAGGGTGGAGGTCCTTTGAATCCTGTCTGGGCCAGACTATGGTTGTTGAAATGGCTTGATTTCCTTGAGCCTGTTTGATGATTCAGTTGTCGTCATTACTCTAAAAGACAAAATCTGAAACAAAAAAAGTGGTGTAGCAATTGAGCTCATCCTTTAAATGTCAGCAGTTTTTGTGGTTTAACCTGACAGGTAGCTAAGTAGCACACAGTCATTTTTTCACTAACCCTTCCTGGTTGGATGGGGTAGAGAATTGGAAGGAAAAAAAAAAGAAAAAAAAAAAGAAAAAAAAAAAAAAAACCAAAACAGAGAATTTGTGGGTTAATAAATAAATAAAACTATTTACTAAGATAGAGAAAATAATATATATTGTGAATGTATATAACATGTGATGCACAAACATTTGCTCCCACTCCCTGACCAATTCCCAGACAGTCCCTGAGCAGCAGAAGGGGGAGAGACGAACTCCCACTCCCTTCAAAACTCCTTCCACTTGATGTCATGTGTTGTGGAATGTCCCTTTGTCCAGTTTAAGTTCAGCTGTCCTAATTCCATTTCCTCCCAGCTCCTTGAATCTTTCCATGAGAATGGCCTTGGCTCTGTACAACGTTGCTTAGCAGTATCTATAAACATCAGTGAAGTATCAACCTTGCTTTTCTCCTGGAACCAAAACATAGCATTATACCAGACAGACACACTGAAGAAAACAGTTCCATCCCAGCTGAAACTAAGACAGTAGGTAAGCAAAAGAAATGTTTTCCCTGCTTTTCAGTGTATCTTTCTTCACTTTCAATCTATTCACTTGTAGTCTGTTCACCTGCACCATGAGGAGGAAAAAAAAAATTAATGAGGAAAAATGAATTAAAAAGTAAAATTATGATTCATGTTGGACTTAAAGAATGAGCCAAGTGCTCTAGAAAGTAAAAAGCTTACTAAGCAAATCTAATGAGAAACAAACAATTCTATATGTTCGCTTCACCTGGTGTTTAGTCTGAAAGAAACAAAGCAACCCTTAGAAATGACAGATAATATCCTCCCCTACGCTTAGCAGCACAAAAGATGGGTGGGAAACCTGCTCAGCTCATGTAACATGTTCCACTTAATCTATGCAGAACAGAAATCTCTGAATACACGGGAATAGTCATTTGAGTTGAGTAGCAAAGCTGTGCTGAACTGTTCAGTAGTCACATTTATAACAGAAATAGCCTGCAGACTCAACTGTTTATTTATCAGTTGTTAATTGAGTTGATGTTTACTCATGATCGCAAACAGATGATTAATTTATAGCTGAGTTTTATTACTACGATAGTGAAAAGATCATTAGAAAGAAAGATTATAATAGGGTTCTCTGCACTTGTGAGGCTAGTAATAAAGATTGACTAATATAATTAGATAAAGCTTTGTTACAAATACTGTTAAATTGAATCTGGACTTTATTTAAATGTACTGGCCTGTTATCTAAAATGTATTAGCAGGGTGTGTGGGTTAAGTAGAACCCCTGCCTACACCATTTGCTGTCTTCTTTAAATGGCTCTGTACTTGCTGGTTAAATTGCAATATTATGCTGTGTACATGAGTATTATTTTATTGGAAAATCTAAAAAATATTATACTAAAAAAAAAAAAGCTTTCAATTTCAATGAGATGCTGTCCAACCTTTTTTGGTGATGATGACTTGGTCAAACAATTTGAGAAGATGGTGTTATGCTTCTGAGTGAGGTAACACTTTTGCATAATTCTATGCAAAAGAAGCCAGAGTAAGATTTCTGTAGAAATCCAATGACATTCTTACGGAGGGCTTTTTGTTTGTTTTTAATTTTGTAGAAGCATAGAAGGCACCAAGAGAGGCTGAAGTGAGATAGCATGAAACATCTCAGAACATAGATCTATTCCCTGCACTTTTTCTCCCTCCTGAGTCTGGAGCTTTGACAAGATTTGTATAAATCTTTATTTAAACTTTTGTTACATAATGAGTATTTCTTCCGATATTGTTTGGCTACTATGTTTTGTTCCTGGATGGCATTAGCGTGGAGAGGCTTTTGTTTGCTCAGTTAGAGATGTTGGTACATATGTAATCTGAGTCTAGTGGAAACAAGAATAGGTGAATATTTTAATTAAAGGTAGAATGAGATATAGGCAGAACCTGTAGCTGTGATGTAGCAGTATTCTTTACAAGTTGTTTGAAAACAGAATGGTATCATAAAAATACTGCAGTGATTATATGGGGACTATAAAAACAAGCACATTTCTGAGAACCATGAAAGTTATGCTTGGATCACTTTGTAGTTTCAGGAAAATTGAATTTTTGGGGGCCCTGCAAAAATGTCACCCTTTTATTGACAGATTTTCTATGATAGAAAAAAGTTTTTTTCACTTTCTCTGGCCTGATATACTTGAAGACTTGGCATCTTCTCAAGGTACTTCAGCTACACACTGCCAGATTGTGAATCCTTAAGCAATTCAAAAATGGTCTCATGCTGAAAGGTGCTAAGTTCCAAATGAAGCATCTGTAGCTCAATACTGGCTAAGCACTTATCAATGTCTGTTTCCAGATTACCAGAAAGCATTTATGTAATCAACTGAGACTTGAAACCATTATAATATTTATTATGGGAAGCGAAAAGTTCTTGACCTGTGGTTAGAAAGGGCTCCCACAGGGCTGTGCAGTCACTGTTGTGCTGCTCTGCTAGCTGAGCTCTGTTTTCTTGTATGTGATGCTCTTCATAGTTAGCAAGGCCAACAAATATTTGAGCTAAAGGTTTCTTACACAAAACACTGTCACTATACTCTGGGACAGGTTCTGGACTCTGGAAGCTTTCCACAGAAATTTTCTGCTAATTTGAGCCTTGTATAGCAAGTGAATAGAACTTCATCTTGTCTGACTTGATAGGATGTTAGATGAGATTTTAATCGTGATTGATAAATTGCTTCAAAAATATGATTTGTATTTCCAAGAGAAACATTTCTTTTTCTTAACTCTGTGAGGAAAATAGAATCCTTCCATGCATTCTATAAATCTATTGACAAGTTTATCGTTATTAGTTTATACCCCAGCACTTGCTCCTGGAGCTGCGAATTTCACAATACTGAATAGTAAATTGTCATTCTCCAAGCACTCTCGTCACTGGCTCGGCTTCTGAAATAGAAGGGATATATTAATGAATAAATAATAGAGAGAGGGGAAAAAAAATGAAAAAAAAAAAAAGGAAAGAAAGAAAAATGAGTGTCATGAGAAGTAAAGAAGAAAGCATCTGATAATGGAGGGAATGTAGAGAAATGTCGAAAAATAAAGAATTTGAGAAACCTACATGGTAGAAATGTATTTGAGGAAATAGGAATGCAGGTTAGTAGCAACTGTATTGCTCTATTGCAATTTTGTTTTCTATGAGAATTAAATGTTTTATATTCTTTATGAAAAATGTGCAGTCCAAATGCCAGCATGCAGGTGGTTCTGAATAGGTCTCAGTGAAGAAAAATAGCCTCTTGTAGGTGATTCAGAGAATTCCAGCATTAACTGAGGGGAAAAACTTTGGGTTTCAATACCAACTTATATGGAATAAGCTCAAGGATTTTTCTGAGTGGCTGGAATTGGCTAAATCCAGAGTGAGTTACATTAAATGCTGTTACATATGAACTCATGAAGGCATAACTATATATTAAGTGTTGGTGGAGCAATTTCCATAGAGATTTTAATTTTCATTGTAGATTGTAATTTTCATTTGTATCTTTCACTTGTATCTTCTTCCAAGAACCTGTTATAGCAATGCTTAGAATCAGAATTCTAGTTGTAATGTATCTGTAATTCAGGCATTACATTATATTAATTCTTAGGAATCCTGTGCTAAGACAGAATTGAAATGACTCCAGATTTTTCTGCTATAATAATGTAGAATTGAACTTGTAAAAATAAGTCATTTGTTATTGCTTTATTCAACATTTTTCTATTCAATTGGATTTCTCTCCTTTTATATACATATATATATATATATACACATATATACATATACATACTCTAGAGAGTATATAACTCTCTCTATATATATACTCTAAAGACAATAAACATGGGGACAAAAAGAGTAGGTATTTCTTATAAAAATTTATGAAAACTGGCACATGTCAGAAGCTGTCATGATAATAAAATGTTTGATAGATTTGACAATGCATAGATTAATCCATGTAGTCCCAAAAGACATCAAGTGGGTACTTAAATCCTCTCAAATACACAGACCATTTTGTTCAGTTGTTGGACATTAAGCACAGAGGAATTAAATAATTTTAGCTAGTGTATATAAAGAACTACAGGTTGACTTGTTTTCTTTTCTTCTAATCTTCTTCAAAGTTTCCAAATCAGCCTTTCACTGAAGAGTATATAATATTTTAGTTGTTTGATAAGTCTTACAACAAGAAAAGAAGAAAAGGCGGCATAGTACAGCTGGTGTTTTTAAAGTAAGTAGTTGTTTGACAACCACAGAGATATTATAATTGTAATTCACTGAACAAAGCTCTATGTGGAAGCAGAAGTCCCTTTTGGAACTACTCCATAATTTTCCAGCTGTTATCTGTTTTCTTCACACAAGAAGGCCTTGAATTGCATCTTAAGCCTTCAGGAATGCCTGGTGTGCTGGATATAGCCTGTATTTAATTCGGAACGAGTAAATGAAGCCAATGTAAACTCCAGTTATTGCTGGGCCTTTTCATTTCTCTGACATCAGACACAAAAGGTCACGACTGCTTATATCCTATTTAAAACACCAATAAAGATTCAGAAAACTAAAAAATGACAGTGTGTCAATTAAATACTTTCAAAGAAGCAGTCTGTTCTCAAGTGCTATTTCTTAGTATGCCATTTCTTAGCAATGATGAGATTAGGAGCTACACTGAAGAAAATATTCATTTCTATAGCCTGAGAATAGTTGAGCAGTGTTCATTCCACTGTGCAGTGGAACAGACTTGTTTGTTCTCTCTTTGAGTGGAATCACGTGACTGGAATTTTCATGAAAGGGTGGGGCAGAAGTAATAAAAACCCCTAAATTCACAATAGGATTGTTATCCATCATGCCCAAGTTAGCCTGCTATATTTTTAACAAATCAGAAAAGCTAACTTAGGGTCATTCAATCTACAACAGAACTGCAGAGCAAAGGATTAGTTCAGCTGATGTTTGTTCTTTCTAATGCTTTCTGTTTATACTCTTGAAAGGAGGTTATCATTTATATTATAGTCATTAGAAGTGTGTGGGATTGAAACAAGATGGGTTTAAACAAAACAACCCAGCAGATTTCAAATTGGTTTGCAAAAGAAAATCAGTAAAAGAATATTGCTAAGGAGAGAGCAGTTCAAATATAGAATAAGTAAACTGATTAGCAGAAAAGCAAAACATGTCTTCAATTTGAAAGTTATAGTGATATGTATCCTGGAAGCTAGTCACTGCTAGTACTGAATGTTCTCATTTCTTATTGTGAGTTTATCAGCTTCTGTTATCTAATTCAAACATTGGAACTGCTAAAGGAATTCTCGTTGACAGATTCTTTAAGTGTAATTGTAAAAGTGATCTTAAGGCTATTAAATGAAGATATGTTTGTGAGAGATTTGTTTTTAAAAATCCCTTGAAATTTTTTTCACTAAATATTTGTCCTACAGTATCTTCAGTAATTAAGTGTTGTTGACTTTAGATTTATTAAGTGTATATAGTAGCTATATGAGCTGCTGTTATCTATTTACCTAGAAAGTAATGAAAATGTAGTTCGGGTGATAATTTTTCACCAATATGAAAATAGTATTTCCGTTAGGAAAATGTGATATGCCTTGAAGTTAGCTTTTAATCACTATGCTTGAATTTGTTTGAAAACCATACAGAAGACCTGTATACTAGAAGTGTAAGTTGATACTCTGTTATTTCTCTTCCTTTTGTTTCTCTTCTCTCCTAACAATGGACAAGAAAGAGCAATAAACATGAGTTTAGAAAAGCCAGGGGTTTTATAAATTACTGAAATTTGTGATATTTCCTAGAATAATGTTTAATATATCATCATTCTATGCTGACAAATTTTAAGTCTTGTTTAATATGAAAAGTTGGACAAATCCTTTCAAATTCTACGCATATGACCAGCTATAGTCAAAGGGCTTGTTTAGGGAATATGAAGTAGAGGTCTACATCAACTGGAACCAAATGAAATTCACATTTTTCAAATATTTGATCAAATTTGTGTGTTTTGATGTCTGACTGTCTTAAACTTATTTAATTAATGTGAAAAATACTGATTTTTTTTTTTTATGTTCACCTTCGAATGTCTCAAAACAGCACTGAAAACAAGGAATTCCGAAAGAGAGTGAATAAACTATTCACCTTGTGTTTATTTTCAGGGAAATTTGGCTGTTCAGCTCCCATCTTAAAAAATCCTCATCAAAATGTGTCCATAATAAGAAGAAAATAGCCAACAACTTTGAGATGAATATATGGTCACATTTGAGTTTAGGAGGTCATGTTGTGGGAAAGACACAGGACTCTGTTCTATGTATATAAAGCATGTTTTACTCAATTTCTGAGTGCTTAGCTAGTGATGGATGATTTGGTCCCAATGTTAGCTCTGTGTACTGACAGTCTGTCTCTCCGATGTACTTTGAACTATGGATGAATTTTTATATGGCTTTACATGACTACTTGTGAAAACAGGAACAAGTTATTTCATTGCCAAATCTCAGATGGCCAACCTGGTGCAACTGCTATAATTTTTGTAGGTGACTTGAGAAACGTAGTTATTATCCTGCAGTGGGGAACAATGAATGTGTGAATGGCAGGACTGACGGGGCTGCACTTGAGGTTTTCAGAGCAAACACCTTAGTCAGCAGTCACAGGTGGAAAAAAATATCTTTGACTGTGAAAAATATCACAGATGCTTGGTTCAGTTTTCACAGTACTTTGCCAAATAACTTTACCTCAGGCTTAGTCCCTCGCAGCTGCAAGGAGGTTTGTTAAGAAAAAGCTGATCTGGCATAGAGGGCAGAAGGGAAGGTTTTGCTGAAGCTTTGAACATGGTTTTCAAATGCTTTTCTTTGTAGGACGTTGTTCTTGATCAGAGACTTTCTCCTTTATTCTTAATGCCTGGTGTTTGCAGGATCTGTGCTTTTGTGGACTTAAGCAGACGTATTTGTACGTTATCTTTATTGGAGGTTTATTTTTAAAAGAGTGGCCAAAGTTACTACTTTTTAACTGCTGTAGAGGCCTGTTGGTTGAATCAAATCCTGGGCCACATAAAAGAAAATTGTGGTACAAGGCATCATAGGCACATGATTTCTAGCAAAGCAGCTATGAGTGAAGAAGCTCTCTATAGTCCTGGAGTCTTCACACAGCTCTGTTCTGCATAACACACCACCCTCCTGTCCCCCACTTGGTGTGTGGTGAAAAAGAGACTCTTTACCTTTTAATTAATTAAAAAAAAAAAAAGTGAAATGTAATAGTGCAAGATGAGTCTGAATGAAAAAAGTGCAAATGAAAAGCATAACAAAGAGGTACAGTACCTTTCTAAGTTTTAACGTATCTGAACAGGATCTGATTCAATGAAAATTAAGATTTTTGAAGGTTTAGGCAATGTGTTATGCCACGTGATCCTGTGAAATACCATTTGTGATTTTCAAGTCCATGCTGAAATGAATGTTAAAATAACGTTTGTATATTGTGCAGATGAATGGAAGTTGAAATACTTCTAACTGTCATGAACATGTCTTAAAATCTAATGTAAACTGCATTCATAGATAAAAAGCTAGATCAAAGGTTGATGAGATGACAATATCACTGCATGTGGTAAGAGTAAGTGAAGTCAGATTTTCCCAAGAAGCCTTTTCTGTATTGTAAGTCTCGGGAATTAGATTTAAAAAATGTAAAATAACTGAAAGTACTGTTTTCTAATAATTTTTATTTTAGTTTAGTTTAGTTTAGTTTGCTCAACATTTACTATTGATAGCAAAGATTATGGAGCTAAAGTTGTGTTGGGTTTAATACCAAACCTTTAAAATAGCTTTTAGCAGTGTCAGGTCTATGGTAAATGTTCATATGGTTGAGTCTCTTTGAAGATGCCCTATAGGCTTCTTTCAGATCAAATCACACCTTGCAAAAACCCCCTAATTGAGTCCAAGTTCCTCTTTTGTTGGTCTTTAAAGCTTTAAAAATAGTCACTGAAAATAAGCCATCCTTTTAGAGGAGATACAGTGTGAATTGGGCCTCTGTGAAGCTGTTTAGAAAACATGCTTCCTATTTAAGGTTATCTCCACACATTTCTTTCAGTATCATGTGAACATTTAGCAAAAAAGCTGACATTCCTATCATAGTGCTGTGTGTATTCTTCTCCTGTCCTACTCAGCTATTTCCCACATTTGTCAAGGCAAAGGTTGAAGGGGGTATGGACAAGGGAAATAGGTCGCCCATTCATTCCTATCTGTCAGGAGTTCACTTTGTCATGATAACATTCAAGGAGTATATTTATCTATCCAGCTACTGGAGGTTAAAGCAAGGGTAAAAAAAAAAAGAAAGGAGAAGGGAAGGAATCATGTTTAAAAAAGTTTACAAATTCTACTGCAAAGTCTGTAAACAGAGAGAGGCTTGCTTTGGAATGTGTAAAATACTGCTGCATTGATAGTGATGGGGCTGTTAGCTGCTACAAATCCACTCATATAAACAGAGGAACTCTTGCTGCAGATTGGGTCTGTTTTGGCTTAAAGTCTGAGGAACACATTGCTTTCAAAGTGAATTCTTAGGTGTCACTTCCCATAACTTATAGCAGAAGATTACAAAGCTACTGATATAACATATTAGTTTGATGGACAGAATTATACCCCAACGCTTCCTGCTCTCCCCAATGACGCACACTAACTTAGTGTGCTGTGACAGCTGCCTTGATTTACCACCAGGCTGGGAGGCCAAGTGGGAGAGGGAACATTCACATGAACGCAGGGGCTGATACTGGCCCACAGCCTAGTTTATAAAGCTGCCCTGTAATTCACCACAAATGTGTCACCATTAAAAGGGAAAAAAGGATTGCAGATAATAAATACTCTTTAATTTATTAGCTAACAACAAAGAGATCAGAGCCAGTTGTGATGTGATTGTTTGACATAATATTGTCAAGGAAAAAAGCTAAGTTGACCAAAGATGTATATTACACATTCAAGCAGATGCATCAACTCTTGGCTTGTCACAAGCGGAGCTAAACAAAACGCCAAACAGAGGAGAGAACTGGCAAACAGCACAGTCATTTATCTCTGAAAGAGACATATTCAAGAGCAAGTGAAATAAGACATAGTTCTTTGGGTTTGGTCAAGGGCCAAGTTCTAACTATTATAAATTAAATGTTTTGTGTATCGCATTTGGCAACTGCAGCAGCTCTTACCATCTTGATCATGGTAGGAGAGTGCTAGATTTTCCTGTCTCCTTTTGCCAGAATGATGGTTTTTGTTGTGGTGGACAATATTAGAATGTGTCCATGCATACCAATAGCCACAATGCATGCTATAAATAAGGCATATAGGTTTTTCAAATACAAAAAAGAGCTGTACAAGCTCTACAAAATCTGATTTTTTCCAAAGAAAACTTTTAAAAGCCATGACTCAAAATTTTTCCCTCTCTGTCTTTTTTGGGTTTATAGAACTTAGTCATCAATAAAATTATTTCAGGTTCATATGCTTTTAATCTGACTTTTGAATTTCATGTAGTTTATTTTGAGGAACCTTTGCTTTTTGTTTTGTATGAGCATTGTTCATGCCACCACAGTTAGCTCTGTGTCAGCATTTCCATTATAAATTATGCTCGAGTGGTTTGGATGTCAGCTATAAAAAAAGTTTAGCCCTAGTTTGAAAACTGATGCACAGAACCAGAGCATGCAGATTATATGTTTATGCAAGCACATTTACACACATTAAAAAAAAAAAAAAAAAAAAAAGATTATTTAAAGTTTGATTCATTGGTGTTATCCCAGAATATGGAAATTGTGTTGTACAGTGCCAAATGTGTCTCATCAGTGCTGCACAGGGTATTCTCATTTTGGAGGCAGGAAAATAAAATGGATGGTTCAAGCTTCTGTCTGTTCTTCATTCAGTGCAAAACTGAAGTAAATTTAGAGGAGTATCTCCAGATGTGTTATAGTATAATTGAATGCCAACATTTAAGAATGGTGTAATATAATCTGTCTTCTGTGTAATACTCTGGTGCGCATACTTACAACAAGTTAAACATGTAAATCTGTAGCTGAAAAATATTTTGATTAAGCAGAAGCAGCATTTTTTCCTGTGCTATTAGAATAAATATCAAGGTGGTCAAGTGTTATTCAGGGTGCTCTTGTGTGCATCAGGTGTAAAAGGAATATTGTTATGTTCATTCGCTTTTCAGTTTTTCAGAAAGGTGAGAAGTTAAAAGATGTCACCTATTACCTCTGTTAAACAGAAAATGTTCTGTGAATATCAAGGGTAAGATCTAGGCATCACTGAAATTACGAAGCCAAATAATTTTTTATATCATGTGTCTCCCCGCTAAAACTTTGCACAGATACAGTGAATTGTTGGAATTTTGACTACTTATAGTACACTGACGCTGTCTTAGAACTTTCACAGACCAAGTTTAGAATCAAAACTGAAACTGTATATGTATTTTTAAGCACTCACCTTTTTTTCATTTCTCTTGACTGCTAGATCATGCAGCAGCCAGCAGCTCTGAAGGTGAATGTACTTGCTACAGCAGCATACAAGAGTGCACGCTCTCTGTGGCAATGTGGCTTTTCTGATGTTGAACAGACAGGAGTCTCTGCGGAGCTGTGAATGGAGAAGCCATTTCTAGTACATCTAATCATCTCTGTCCTTGGGGCAGAATGTGTCGTGTTTCATGTGCATATCAGTGACGAGTAATTAAACTAAACTTTATGAATTATATTATAAATTAAAAAGAGAGGATGGACTGTGCCAAAGTTGGGAACTTAATCACTTCACTTTTGATGAGTAGGGCAGTCAGTTCCCTGGAAGAGGGAGCCAGAATGTGCTAAATTTAGAAAAGGAAGATTTAGGAAAGAGAACAGTGTGGAATCCACTTTCTGGCACTGCAGAAGATCAGTGGCAGTACAGATGGATTTGTAGCAGGAAATTCTCTATGATTTCTTATAGGTACTACGTGGAAGTGTTTTTTTTTTATTATTTTTTTATTTCATTTATTGTAATGCAAAGACAGGAAAAAAAATGGTTTATAAGAGTCTGGTGATCTTGCAGTCCATGTCTCCATTCCCAGCATTAGGAAAACAGCTGCAGCTAAGGGCAAGGATCATCTTATATGGCAGAATAGTTTTGATTTTTTGCTTATTTTCAGTAATAACATCAGAGTTTTTATAATCATTTTGAAAGATAATAATTTCTTAGTGCCCTGTCTTGGGTCAAGTGCTATTTCAGAAAACAGAAGCAGAAATTTAAAATTTCTTCTTCTCAATTGTACAAAAAAAGTCCCTTAAATATTCTAATTTTCCCCAAAAGAACAAATATACAAGAAAAGAGGATTAATCAACATTTCACTAGTAGTTAGTACTTTAAGGCTAAGAATTGTAGAGCTGTTGCAAAACAATACCCTCTGATTTTCAGGGATTTCAGTTATGGTCTTGAATCAGCCAACTTCTTATGAAATGGGATTCATCATCTTATTCCTAAAATTCATGAAAGAGAAGAGCGTACATACTATGAAGGTGAAATAAGATATATAAGAGATTATTCTAGTCTGCTATAGTTTTAAAAAGGAGCTTTATGGTCTTAATTCCCCTTGAAATATGACATTTAGAAATTCAGACACACTTCAAATGAACTTAGCAGCATACCATGATGTCGTCTTGGAATCATTCTTTATAAAGTTAAAGATGAAATTGTATGCATGCATACTTATTAACAATACAACCATTATGTTTTACTTCAGTGACTTCTAAGCATGAGTTAGCTTATGAAAAATTAATGCAAGAACAGATGAAGAATAAGTTGTATCAATTCTATATAAACGCAGTAAAAACTTAGAAATGGAAGGTAGAAGTGTAGCAAATGTGATATGGATGCAGCATTGATGGCTTAATGTAACTTTTAGCAAAGATGACATAATTCATACTGAAATAAATAAAATATAACAAAATAAATATATATTGTAATGAATTGAATAAAGCAGATAACAGAATTGATTAGAAAGTATGCTGAACTGAATAAAACATAAATATCCTCTCCTGAATCAAATAAAAAACATGAAATTAAACCATACTGAATTTACTAAAGCAAAAAAAAAAAAAAAAAATGCTGAGTGGAGGTAAAGAAAAAAAGTAATCAGTGATTAATAAAACTCTGAGTATTACTAGTCCATTACATGGTCACATGAATAATTTCATCTTTTTGCCTGCATACAACAAGCAGAGAATATCATTTAGGGGCTGGATTTTGGAGGAAGATGTGCATTTCGTGTTTGGCTCTACCATACAAAGCTAGTTTCATGTTACAAACATCTTTCTCAGTTGCTTTCTATCACTCCCTCTCACTTCCTTCTCTTATCCTTTCACCCCTATCTTGTTTCCCACATCTCTTCACATATGCTCTCTGTCTCCCCTCACACTCTTCTTTCTCTACCTTTTGTTCTCTCGTTCTTGCTATATGCTGTCTGGGTAACAGTAATTCCTTCATCCTATTTTTCCATTTCATGTCTATGAATTTATCAGGTTCTCAACCTGTTTGTGTGCAGCCATTCTATCCTGGAGCTGACCTTCAAAAGAAACAAAAATGATATATTAATTTTTTAATGACTAATCAGAGAAGTAGAGAAAAACTCAGGTGAAATATAACTGTGGTTCTTTCAGCCTTCTTTAATTCCATTTATTTTTTTTCTGTACAAACTGTATCAAACCTTATATTCCACATAATCTGTTTCGCAATTCTATGTTTGTTGTAGACGATTTTCGAGAGTCTTGCTTGCATTTGAGTGACTTCAAACTTTGCCAAGGCAGACTTCAAAATTTAGGTTCTCTTTCAGTACTTCTTTCTTTTTTGAAATTCAGCTCATCAAAACCCAAAATGTTGGAAGGCCAACAAACACCTAACTTTGTAGTTCTATTTCTAAGCTATTAATCTTAGACTTTAAATGAAAGCTGTTCCTGCTAAGTCTGTCTTTGACAGTTTGCCCTGTTGAGTTCATTTTATTATAATCTGTATTCTAAATGAAGTGTTCATTCTGGTTTAACCACAGCTGATGATGATGTGATAGTTTCCTAGTGAAGCAATACTCGATATAGGAAGTACTCAATTAAAGAAAGAATGACAGAAGTAAATTGCTTTGTGTGGTAGACAGCTAACTTTTGTAGTTGTGTAGTAACTAGCCATTAAAAGGAAAACAATGTTTGTGGATTTTTATATTCAAAGCTCATCAAGATTATATCAGAGCTAGACTACCTTAGTCTCTTCCACTAATGAAGTTGATGTACTGTGCTCATGTTGTTAAAAATCACAGTGTAACAGGATATGTAGAGCAAAGCAATTGAAGACTCATTATTTCCGCTGTAGATATTGCAGTAACTGTGAAGTGGAGGACTTTGTTTGTCTGTTTTGTTTTCATACTTTATTTCCCACTCTAAGTATACAAGGGGAGAGAATGCACTGTATTGAATAGGAGGGAGGAGTCACTGGGTATGTATAAATAAACTACATTTAAGAAATAAGGCAAAAAATCAACAGTCTTTTAGCCTTAATAAAATAAAGAATCTCACTTGTTTATTTAACAGTAACACTCCATTTAAGTCTGAAATGTTGGTGATGGGCAGTATAGAGTGCTAATCAATATACTTATATCACTAACTTCAACTGATGAATTCTTTTTGAAATGTAATGGTTTCTGCATAAAGAAACCTGAATAATATTCACTATATGCAGTAAATTTTACCAACTCCGATTTTCATTCCTACCCCCTTAAAAAATTGCCTTTAGGAGCTGAGGTGAAGTGAAGCACCAAGAATTTTTTTAAGCTGTGAACTCCAGTTGCACCACTGCTTTTTTTTTCCCTGCTTGTCTTTTTTTTTTCTTTTGCACTCTATTTTTCTTATTTTACTTTGTTATTATGTCCTGTTAATTGTATATTTAAAAGTTCTCATCTTGTTACTCTTTACAGTACTTTCTGAGGGTTAGCATTGGCAACATGTGTATAATGGAGTACACTGCTCCTGACTTAACCTCTTCTGCTTGTACCTCTAACACTTGTTGGCCATTCCAATCCATTAAACGAGCATTAGTCAACTATATACTGAAACTGCCACAGCTCTCCATCAACTGGAAAAACATTAAATTTTCACAGCAGGAATCAGACAGCCTTCAAAATATATAGGAATATCTTGCAATTTTTAAATGTTCAAACCATATTAGTTCTGGTGACAGTTATCCCTTAAGTCATTTCAGGCAGTTGCACACTTCTTTACTTTCACAGCTTTCATGTGCAGATCATGATTTTTTCTGATTGAAATATCTCCCTCCTTTGTTATACTTGTATTCATAATGGGAATGTTTCGAGTCAGAAGAAAATATTTTATAAGCTCCCAGGTAATGGATTAAACAACAACTAGTGCCTTTAAATGACACTTTAATGTGACTTTTATGATATTCTAATCTTCGTGGTTTAAATGGTTTTGTTGGTTGAAATCAAGTAACTTTCAAGGGTAGGCCTGTCATCTCTTAGTTTCAGTGTAAGTTTATTGGATATATTTTTTTAGTAAGTTGCTGAGGAAACCTAAGTAATTTAAATAAGAATATCAAAAGTAAGGTTTTTTTTCTGGCTAGTTTGGTCTCTTCCACATCCCTCTAGTAAATTCTTATTCAGAAGCCATTAATTTACATAGATAAATTTTTAAAAGTTGGCCGCTCTGTGTTTGGAAGCCAAATTTCAGCAGTGTATTGTTAACATCCTAATCTAACTTCTATTTTCTGGAAAATTCAATGGAGTAAATGAAAATTTAGAGTGGTTAAAGGAAACAGAAGGCACATGCATAACTTCAGTGTAAGGCATCTGCTGTAATAGTTTTTGTGAGCCAATGTTATAGTGGCTTTAATTTGACTGGTGACCTCTGGAAACTTAACCGTTACATATTGCAGCTCTTGAATTTACTTCTGCAAAGAGTGTCATCTTGGCTTGCCGTATGAATCATCTTTTTTTGTTTGCCCTTTTTTCCCAATGGGCTAAATTATCAAGGTGTATTTAATCATTTTCATTTTTGTTCATAGTTTTCAATTTTGATGCTGGGTGTGCATCAAGGACATCACTAAACTTCATTTCAAACTATGGCCACAATGAGTATGTCCGTTCCCAACTACCATAAAACATTCATAAATCAAGAAAAAGTGCTGTCTTGTTTAAAACTACTGAAATGAGCTTTTGAGCATTATGCTTACAAGAATGTCAACCTGTCACAGAGTAAATCAGCAAAGTGTCCTTAAACCTTTGTTACATCAGGGAAATCTCTGACTTCGTGGCTTGAAGCCTGGTTATTCATTTACTGCTGCATTTCCCTCCCACTGCAGTACACAGACATGATTATTATTTTGTTTGGACAATGCATCATTCTTAATTCTATTTTATTTATGGCTAATAATTATAGGTTTTATTGCTTAATCCTCTTTAGATTTTTGTCAGAAAATAGTAAATGAAACTTCTGGTGTCTCTGGGGCTCTGAAATGCCACAAATATGCATTACTGCACTAGGAACAGGGTTCATTTTACAGTATTAGTAGACGCTAATTTACAGAATTTTACAATTAGTGTTCCTGTCTTGCTTGTGATGTTTTAATTCTGCTTTTTAAGGTCAAGGTTCACACGTTGAAGACGATCATTCTCAGAGAGTGGCTAATTCTGAGTTGTAGTGCCCCATACACATCAGATTTGGTACTTATATTTGCAGTTATTGGGCATCTCATTTATCTCTGAGATACTTTTGTCAGATTGAAAATTGCTTGATCTCATTGTCTGTCTTGTTGCTAGCTGTTCACTGTCCTAGAAAGTTCCTTTTGTAAACTAGGTTTTTCTAACTGCTTTCTAAGATGATATCACATTGAATTATGAACTCTGACAGCCCTGCTCTTTTGTAAGAACCTTCTAAGATTTGAGGATTTCTTTGGTAGAAGAGGCTACATTCCACAGCCCAAATCTGAGTGGGAGTACATGGATGGGTCAAAAGTCTTGGAAAGTATTTCCATTGCAAGGTATTTCCATTGCAAGGTAACATTTCATTCGTGTTATTCCTGAATTCCAAGGAAATGGGAGAAAGGCAATTGTTCAGAGGTGATTCAGTTTGGCTTGAAGTAGTCAAGGCAATAGCTGCAACAGGGTATTTATAGTGATTGTTCTCTGTTTTTGTACCTGACAAAGTAGAGTTAATGGTAACTTGTTTTCAATTTCCTTAAATCATGTAGTTCTTGTAATAAGTTTGGTGCGTCAGAATAGATCAGAATTGAAGTTTGCATTTCTATGTTTTATGGTATTTCAATTTCTATTAGTCTTGAGTTTAATCTCTGAGTTTCTTTTTTTTTGTGACTGGTCAGTTTTAGGGATGTCCTGGCATTCTTGTGATATACGTTGTCCTCAGTTTCTCATGTTTAGATGTCAAACATAACTTGATTTTTAATTAGTTTTTTTCTCTTCTCCAGGTTATATAGTGTGTATATGCATGTATACACATACATATGTATATACTGTATGTATGTATGTGTATATATACATATATATATATATATATATAAAGACCCAACACTACTTCAGAAAATGTAATCATCAAAAATGTTAGAATCTTCACATGAGGACAATTTAGAATCAAGATAGGGAGGCTAGACTTGTATGTTTACAGACAATTATTGTAAAGAACCATTTGTATTCTATTTATAAATTAAGCAGGAATTTACATAAAACTTAATAACTAAATAATTATGTGACCAAAAAGTACTTATTTGAGTTTTATTAAACATAACTTATCTTCTTAATTGATAAAAATGGATTCAAATCCTGGCTTCAGGTGTAAATTTTGATTTATCCTTAAATGTGATGCTGTAAATTCTACTTTAGGAGAATATTTCTCTACATGGAGAGAGAAGGAAATGATCCTCAATAGGATGGTATTCTGAACTACTGCTGCAAAACGTTAGCTAAATTTGAATTTGATAACTGCGAATTATTCTTCCAAGAGGACTACAAGTCAATCTTGTCTTTTTGTATGTCATCTTTTTAGTCTTTTGCTGGCTTGCTTATATTTATCAATTGTCTTTGTTCAGGCAGATAAGTCTGTCATACTGGGTGCATAACTGACAAAGTAAATCAAGTGTTAAGTAGGCTATGTGAATTTGCATAATCCTTTTGCAAATCCTTCTAGGTGCATCTTTGTTAATGACTTAAATATAAGGTTAGGAGAATATGGTGGAAAGAGAATATTGATGATAGCCTAATATTTCAACTTTTTATTTTGCTTGCAGCTCATTTTCCTTGTTTTATTTAGAGGTTGATCAGCAAATGTTATATTGATAAACACATTTTTAAAACCTGGTAACTTAATGTTATCGCATGAAATATGTATAATGAATACAGTGTTACTAACACAATAAAATTTTCAACTGTACTATTTAACATAGTTAATAAACTATATCTTAATGACACAGAGGACAGGTAAAAACTATACCTCCTTTTCTGTCTTTATAAGTTTTATTCCTTTATCTCTGTCTCAACTTGTATCCAGTTCCTCTTGACTCAAGTAACTGAACTTGAGTAGGAAAGCAAATTACGCCACTGCTCTAGTTTGGAAGGGTGTTTTCATTCTACCTCCTCCTCCCCAAAGTGGTTTTTATTTTCTGTAATGGTATCTTTTTCTAAGGAACTGAATTGTAACTTTTTTCTGAAACAGTTACTGAAAGAACGTGTGACTTATTGCTTCCTCAGTATGTGTCATGAAAAATAGGAGTGTATGTGCAGAACCCCGTCGTGCTGCCTGTAAACTTGCCACGTTACATGTCAGTCCTAAAGGACATTAGCTGCCCAGTCATATAGATTCTGGAAAAAAGCAAACAAACAAACAAACAAACAAACACCATAAAAATGTGCCTGTGCTAAAATAACAGAAATTACAACAAGCATGAACTTTATGGAAATAAAATGAATGTAGATATTGAATATTACCATTAAGTTTACTAAAACAGTCTAAATTAATATTTCTCTATTAGTTCAGGTGGTGAAAGAAATTTCTTCATGGTGGTATATCCCCCTTCAAATCTCTCTCCCCAGTCCCTCTTCCCTGTCTTCCTCCCGCCCGCCTTTTTTATTTTTGTTTGCACAGTCTGTGTCAGATCAGAAATATAATGCTATTTTTTGATTTGTGTTTATATGGGGTTTTGAATTTATCCACTCAAATGGAGAAAGATTGGACACTGCTTCTTAATTAAGTAAATTTACACCTTAAATGAATTATTTTTATGTTTGAAGAAACAAGTGAAGCATTCTGAAAGATAGCTTATGCTCCTTTAAATAGGCTATAATTTAATGAATTAAATAATTAATCAAAACAAGATTGTTCTGCTCAGAACAGTATCTCCAGAAATGGTGCTTCGTGTTATGCTACTTTACTCAAAATGGTGCTCTTCAATGAAATGCAGTTACTGTCTAGAAATAAGCGTGTGGCTATTTCTATCAACTAATTGTTTTAATTCTTTATCAAGATGATCACTGCTTATATTACTTCCAGTTAATCTCTAGCATATTTAAAATGAGGCATTGGAACATTGATGAATTTTAAGAGGCCTCCAGGAATTTGATCCAGTAACAGTTCTTAGTTTCTCATTCAGTGTTTATCTTGTTTTGTGACATTTTTCAATATTATTCCGTAATTTGTTATCATATACTCCAATCTGGTGACTCCTGCATGGGTAGACTTCTGTAATACAAAAAGAGATTTAGCTTCTTAAGTTTCTGGTCTTCCATTCTCCTTGTGTTTAACACTTATCTAGCAAAGGCATTGAATGTGTTCTGGTACTTGTAGATGATCTCACAATCTAAGTGGCAATAGACATACAATCTTACTGTAGGACTGCCTTGTTAAAATCAACTTATTGGAATGGAAAAATATGTCTCTGATGCATTTATCTAGTTTGTTCATAATTAATCGACTCCAGTTTTAATTACACTCTCATAAAATTGCTAAAACCTGGAAAGTAGATAATGTTTTTCCATGTAATATCTAGAACAAATATATTTTCAACTCATGAGAATGAGGACTTTCCAAAACCCAACAGGAATAATATGGTCAATTATATGGTCATATTTATTGTTTGTGGCTCCTCTATACATTGTCTCCTAATGGAAAAAATCAGGCTGAGGAAATGGTACAGCTTCTTTGGCTTCAGTAGGACTCAGCGGTGTACAATCAAAACCTAAACCTTCAGGACTGAAAAAACTGCTCTAAACAAATACAAAAATGAAATATTTATTTACTTTTCTAATGTTCTCTGTCATTTTCTTGTTGCAGTTAGTTACATGAGATGACTTCATGGGCTTAGACATGTGCTGAAATAGTTCCACTTTGGAAGATACCTAAATATCTGGATGTCTTTAACATATTTTGGGCCCACTTTCTGTCTTTTTTTTGAATTGTAGATTCAAAAAATTTTCAATGTAGATAATTGAAACTTTTCTACATGAAGCTTAAGTAAAAATTTCTTGTCAGAACTAGTGTTGCTTTCATATTGAAACAAGTAGGTGCAGACAAATGAGGTGAATGGAGGAGGATAATTCATAGGAGTGATAATAAGGCAAAAATACTTAAAAGGATGAATAGATTGTGGATGTTACCTTAGAGACCCAGCCTTGTATCTTTACTACATTTTTCAAGAGTAGTGGTAGCGTGAATCCTGTTGTCTGTTGGTTTGGAAATGAGTACTGCTAGTCAAAACTGGGATGCTTTTATTATACTATAAATAGAAACTAAAAGCTGTAATATAGAATTTAATGTTCTCATTATTTTGTATGAACTTACATATGGCATCATTTCATATAGATTTTCCCCAAGTCGGTCATTCCAAATTCTCCTTTTCTAACTTAAGGAGTGGAGAGAATGGGTTAGGTGACCTTGGTGTTCATTTACTTCTTTGTCTTTAAATTTTATCTTTGTTACTGGAAAAAAATAGTGATGTTAGTAGGAGATCATTTAGTGTGATTTGAAATTTATGTTGTGGTTTGGGAAGTACAATAGTTTTTGATGACTCCCATGACTATAGGGTAAAGGGAAAACACATTTAAGTTAATAGATTATTTTTTTAAATGATATTTTGGAAAAATAGTGTTAAGCCAAGTTATACACACATTCTGGCACGTTAGGGTATCCCATAAGTAAGCAGAATATGAAAATTTCCTTTTTTTTCCCCCTCCCTTCCCAAGGAGAGGATGTAGTAAATGTAGTAATAAAAATTTTTTTTAATGATCACCTCAGAATTTTTTTTTTTCTTTCTAAGGTATTTAAGTTGCTTAATTTAGTTCATTTAATTTAATTTCCCACATTTCCTTTAAGAATTTTACTTTTTTTTTCCTCCAGAAACATAAAATGGCCAATCATTTTCTGTATTTTTGGATATGCAAAACTTGCCGAGTAACACTGTATCAAGCTGCAACTTGATATGTGGAAATAATAGTGAAATAATTCACTCTTCCTATAGAATATGTGTAGAACTAATATAGCTAGTTTGGATCTAGAATAAAAAACTTGTCCAGATTTTCATGTTTTTCCCATGATGCAATGTCCTTGATGCTGAAGTAACTGATTATTTGTTAGCAAACTGAAGTAAAGCTTAACTTCTTTTGCATCCACTTCTAAAAATTTGAGATTATTCACACATTATTGAAGAGCCTTCAAAACGTGTTCAGAAAGGCACTAGAGTTAGCTTGTTTTTTAACATGTTCCAAATGCTCACTCTCTTTCAAACAAACATCTCTCTGCTTTAGAAATAGGGACAGTAAGAGCTATTTAAGTGTTTTATTATTCTTATATTATTCTTTGAGAAATGTGTAATATTTTGAAATGTTTTTTTCATATACTATTTGATGATTGTTCCAAACACCATGAACCATCTATGTCCTAGACCGTTTGTTTTTCTTTTGTATTGTTTCTCTTTTCAGGAAGAAAAAACGTCTTGAATCAGTCATTAGAAGAGTTCACAACTCATGTCAGACTGGTGTAACTCTGAGAAAAAGGTCTAAAATAAACCAAGCTGACTCTTCTTCAAAAGAAAATGAAAACAGCAGCTCTTAAAACAAAAACAACTGTCTTTCTGACTTCATATCCTCCACATATTGTCTTTGATCAGAACCATTAGACCTCCAGTCAAGGTTAAAAGTTTAATTTTGTTTAAAAAAAAAAAAAAAGGCACTAAGCCAAAAAAGAACCCAAAAAACAAACAAACAAAAAAACCATAAAACAACACACAAAAAAACCCCACCCGACCATAGTTATTTTCTTGATAGTGAGCTCAATTGCCCATAGCTGTAATGATCATCTTTCCCTCCTGAGAGTCCCATGTTGTTTTCCAGTGGGCTAAAGGAAAGGCGAAGAGCCTTCTTCACTGTTGCCCTGTTTGACCTTGAAGCTATGTAAGATTGTAACAAAAGATGAACAGTGAAAACAGATGTTCAGATAAGAGGATGTGAATTGATCAGTAAACCTCATTTCTTATTTTGCTGACCTAGTCACGGCATGGTAGGGAGATATAATCCTGGAACTTGTCTGAAGCTGAGTAAGGTAGCAATGAGGGACAAGAGAGAGGTAATAATAAATAGAGATTAAAAAAAAAAAAAAAAGAAAAAGACATTATTGTATCTATTGTTCAGATCTTGTGGTAGAGGTCTGGGGCAAAAAAAAATCATAATCTGACCATTTAGTAAGAATTTATGGAATTAATTTGATGAGGGTGATGAGTATTTACTAGAGCTTGAGTATTGTGTCCATACCTGCAGTGAGTTTGTTTTTTTCTGTACTAGGTTTCTCCTTAAGTTAAAGTATTGTATGATTTCTCGTGGTACACTGCATATGCCAGGAGCAAAGAACATGAGTGCCAATAACTGCCTCTAATTTCTCCAGTCATTAAGAAGAATTCTTTGTCTTCCAAGCTCTCCAAATCATTTTTATGTTACTCTTTAGTGATTAAACTTTTTCAGATATTTTCATCATAGTTTCCAGTTCCAGTATAGATTTTAGTGTTAGGAACACTTTTTTACTTTGTTTTTTTCTTTCTTTCCTTTTTTTTTTTTTTTCTTTTTTTTTCCCTGAAGTCTACCATAACTGTACTGCAGCTTATAAGGCCCGTCTGCTTACTCAAACTCTTTGCAATGAAGAGGACAATGAGGAAGTTGTATTTGCAGATCAGTTATTTGACTCTACTTTCCTAGGCATTTTTTCACACTTGGAAAACTATGAGGATTTTCTGCCTTTTGTTGTTGTTGTTGTTGTTGTTGATTTCATCATTAATTGTTAACACTGCAAAGATTTCTAGAGTTGATTATATTAATGAAATTTATAATATTTACAACTTAATTTTAATGGAGACAGATTAACAGAAATGAACATGAATTAAACAATAATGTAACCACCACTGTCAAACCATTTTCTCTATGCTGTTACTTGTGGTCACTGCCTACCTCTGACAAAACTGAACCGTGTAAATAGTGGCAAAAACCACACCATATTTTAATTAATACTCTAATTTTATCTGCTGGAAAAAGCTATTTCATCTTGTAGTCAGCTATAACTGGGATATATTTTCTTTTACTTCAGGAAGAGGGTGTGCACAGGGGAAGGGGGTTGGAAGAAGGTTAAAATAAAAATTATGAAGCACTTACAAATGTGCATGTCCTCATGAAGGCCAGTTTTATGTCTATAATAACCCAAAGTAAGTAGCTGTATTCATGCCACTGTCAATCTATCCACTTCAATTCATATGGAGATCATTTTTCTATATTTTCTACTGCACTGCTGAAAATGTTTTTAACTGATATGAAGGCACTTTGGAAAGTGCCTTATTCATTGTTGGTGGTGAGAAAATGCTCCAGTTATCTCCATCCATTGAGTATGACTACCTGATATGTTTTTGTCTGTGTGATAAATATGTATGCAAAATGTACTTTAAAGAAACCTGAAATCAAAGTCATTTTGAATGCATGCCTGATCAACACTGTTTACTTATTGTACTTGTTATAGTTCTCAGCTTTGATAATGAACCGTTTTTTCCCTTGGAATGGTACAGTATCCTTTCAAGCACTGTTAACATTAAAAACATTTTTGGAGGAAAACTTGCATATTTTCAGGAGAAAAATTGATATTTCTATGAAGTTTCTGTAATTGTATGAAGTTTATTTCTGTCCCCAGATGTCAGAAATCAAAGTCTGCATAAATATATTCTGTGTAAATCTGTTGGCAGCTGCTCTCCAGTCAGGTTCTTTAAGATATTAGCCTGTCTTTGAGTTTATGACAAAGTTAAAAATTATTCATTAAACTGACCTGCAGTATATTCAGTAACTGTAAAATTGCCTTGCAGTTCTATTTGGTTTGTAGATGTGATCACGAGTAAATTTTTAACTTAATTAATTGGCCGTTTCTGTTGACAAGAAATTTATGTGGTAATAATTTGCTCGAAATAGATGCCGACTGTAGGAAATGAGATATCCATCATAGGCTTGTGTTCCACCAGCTGCACAGTGGCTATTATGAAAGTATTTCAGGCTGCGACGACCCCACTGTTTGTGCAGTCAGGATTATATATACCCACGATCCATTGCCTGCCTGAGAGGCGCTCATGGAGGTCTATGATAACAAAGACTTTGTGATTTATGGCTTGCTGTGAAAGCAGAGCTTGATGAGATTAAACAATTTCATAGCACAAGTGTTTCTTAAGACCTGATTTGTAGTTGCAAGCTGATGGTAAATCACATTTATATATCTGAAAGCATGCTCAGCAGAGGAGTGCAATTACAGTTTAAGACAGCTACTTTTTATTTAATTTTTATCCTGGTTTTGTCTCTTTTATATCCCCTTCGTCTGCAAACCATTCACCTTCACAAGTCCTTCCTTGGTTAGAAGGCCTGGGAATGAAGTCTCTGATGCTTTTCTTGCTTGTATGTGCTATTAATAATAATAAAATCTTAGAGGTATTTCACTGTAGCATTTACTGGTTTGTCCTGGCTGAACTGGGTTAGTCGGTTCAGCTACAGTTCTACATTTGGTATTTCCTTCAAAATCCAGCAAACTCTTGGGCAATTTCTAATCTCACAAATATTTTTAAATACTAGTTTTACTGTCTTGCATGCTGTATATTTTACAATTTTTAATTATTTTTTTCCAATTTTTCTTTTCATACAGAAGACAATTATTTCTAGTTGCATTAATTTGCTTTTAGTTTGAGTAGATATAGCTTTTTCAGAGACATTTTTGCCATGCTTCATAAGCAGCTCCTGCTAAGTATTGCAGCAAAGCTGTTTGCATCAATATTAAAGCATGATTTGTGGATCTGAGAGGTTCAAAACCAAAATGCTTATAGTACACTTGGCTTGGATGGATATGCTTATTACTCTTCTGACTCAATACCAGATTGAAGTTCAACATGAAATCCCCAATAAAACTGAATGGTTTCAGCTGTTGCTACAAAGATATTTTCATGCTAAAAGGAGAAAATACGCATGTGTTAAAAGGAGAAAAGGAGTATAATCCACGGAATTAACATTCAAACTCTTTTTGCTGTTATAAGTAAACCTAGTTTCTCAGTGTGCCAAATATTTTTGAGTATGGTTATACTCTGTCTGTCCGTAGCTCTTTGCTTCCTATCTGTTCTCTCAAAGGATCTCATCATCTGCAGTCTGTTTTTCAAGGTTAGTTTTATATTGGAAAGGGTGGTAAAGATAAGTTATGCACAATGCAGATTCTGTATTGAAATTGAAATCTTTTGGTTATGTATTACATTACTTGAAATAATGATTGAAATAACTTCTGTGCCACAAATAAAAATAGTAATTCTATTACAGAATCAGATAGAGGGAGAAGAGTGAATTTGAGCAGGGTATTATTATTATTTAAATTGCTTTATAATAAGTCAGTATTAAAAGCAGATAAGGCACTTTCGAGATATGTTTGCTTTTACTAGTGTTTGTATGGTAGAAAGGTGAATGCTCAAAAATTTAAGTTAAGCAGGTTTTTTGTTTGTTTGTTTGTTTTTTTTTTTTGCACATTTCTCATTTCAAATAATTCGCTTAGCTAATGAATCATAGATGTTGAAAGGTCTTTTCTACAGGCTCTGGGATGAGTTCAGATGGTGGCTTACAAGTAATTTTTTTGTTGCTTTGGTTGGTATTGGGGCCTGTCCTGTTCAAGATTGTGAACAAGGAAATAGTGTTGCCAGTAGGAGCAGGGAAGTGATCATCCCTCTGTAGTCAGCACTGACTGAGGCACCTCAGTTTTGGGCTCCTATCTAGATATCAAGTAGACATCAAGGCCCGGGAGCATGTCCTGAGAAGGGTAATGAGGAGTCCTTAGCACGAGACTTATGAGGAGCAGCTGAGGGAGCTGGGATTGTTTATCTGGAGAAGAGGAGGCTCAGGGGTAACCTTATTGCTCTCTACAACTACCAGAAGGGAGGTTATGGTGAGGAGGAAGTTGGCCTCTTCTCCCACATAACTAGTGATAGGAATAGAGTGAAAGACATCAAGTTGCAGTAGGGGAGATTCTGGTTGGATGTTAGAAAAAATTTCTGCTCTGAAACAGTGGTCAGTCACTGTAGTAGTCTGTTCAGGGAGGTAGTGGAGTCACCTTCCCTGGAGGTGTTCAAGAACTATTTAGATGTTATACTAAGGGGCATGGTTTAGTGGGGAAATATGGGTGGTAGGTGGATGGTTGGACTGGATGATCTTGGAGGTCTTTTCCAAACTTGGTGATTCTATGATTCTAATTTTCAACTTAAAAATTTGATTCAGGCAGTAAATAAGTCACTAGAAAATGCACAAAAATTGAATGGATAATTTTCAGAGTTAAAGCTTCTTTTCCATTAAAAACAACAACAGCAATCCATTAATTATGAAAAAATAGAGTGGAAAACCGTGCTGATAGAATACTTTTCACATGATATTGATGAGGTTTTGAGAGTACAGGGATTTTATCTGAATGTTTTTAAATAAGAAGTTCATCTTGCTTGTTGTGACTTTTGGATAAGTCCTATCATTTTTATCCAAAGATTTAAATCACAATTTAAACATTTAAGAAAATAAAACCCCTTTGGTAATTGCATCCCTCTTAGACAGATACATGTTTTTCATGTAATGACTGAGAAACTGATCTGTTTTGCCCCAGATTACAGTGGTTTCTTCTAAATGAGAGGACATAGTTGGCAAAATAACACTTATAGTAAACTATGCATTTGAGTTATGGATAAAAACGGTTTCATAGAGAAAAAAAATGTGCAGTTCAATACCACTGCTGTTTTTTTTTATTAGGTATTAAGTACAAGATTCTGGCTTCTCTCTTTAATCAATGGGAGACTGATGAGAAAAGATATTTCCCTTTAATAGATGAGGCCATGTAATGGAATACCTTATGGGATGTTTGGTATTCTTCCATGTGATGAACAGTTGCTGAAGAATGATCAAGATTAGCTCCTCAGGTAAAATGCCTCTTACAACTGAAGTGAATTCCCAGTCCCCTTACTAGTTGCCCTGCCAAGGCCCCAGGGTTATTTTCCTTGCAAAGGCCAATGTATCAGAATGAGCTACAAGGTCTTGAAGAGTGGATGAAAATGATACTGTGTGAGGTGGAGTTAAAGAAAGGAAATGGAATGTTTGACTTCTGATAACATTAGGTAGACACCTTTAGTTTATTCCAGCTGTATAGCATCTGATATTGAAATGGTCTCTTTATCTGGTCTGACTAATTTCATTTTAAGTTTACATGCTGTGAAAAGCATGTTCAGTGGCTCACAAATTTTTACCTATTAGAAAGAACTTGAAGCTATGTTGTCCTCTTAAATTTAGTCTAATCCACTTCTTGTTAGCCTTTTCAAAGGATCTGATATAATAGAAAATATGCTTAGCATGCATTTAGTCATATGAGCTAAATTCTGGCAAGAATTTCATGGCTTAGGACAGTGGAATTTTAATTTTTTTTGGATATATGCATAATTTATCTTCGATTAGGATTCTAACTTGTCAGATCAAGGAACTTCACTTGCTCTCAGACATACGGTGTTTGGTGCGTATGGGAATGTTTTGAGTATCTTTTGCTTTTGTGTCTGTTTTTGTTGTTAATATACCTGCCAAGTAGTATAGCCAAGTAGTAACAGTGGTTTGCTTGGATCTTCCTCCAGTGATTGGCAATTTTCTTACTTAGCATCTCTGAAATTCTTGCTTGTGTAGTTTTTAAAGCTCCACGTACACTGTTATTCTCTGTCACCAGGATTATTTCAGAAAGTTGCATGTGAACTGCCTCAAGCTGATGCACCGTCATAGCTGATACTGTAAAAATAAATTTTTCCAAGATCGTATTGGTGAGCTCTAATATGAACAAAACTTGCAGAGCAGACTGTAATAGCATGGCTTCAGTATAATTTTGAAACCTGTTACATTTGGCAAAGTTAATCACTTTCTTCTGTTTCAATATCTTTTAGTCTAAGATAAGCTAAATAAATTTTGTATTTGTGGAAAAAAATCTATACTTTTTTGAGCCCCTCTACTGGATGAAAGATTTTTTTTACACCCCCTGCCCATTCTTTTCATCTTTATTTTCCTTTTTCTTTCTCGTTTCTTCTTTTTTCATTATCTCTTTCATTTTATCTTTTCACTTGCCTTTTTTTTTGGCTTTTCTTTTATTCTTTGTTCTTTTTTCTTCCTTTTTTCTTTCTTCTCCACTTTTATTTTTATAATTATGATTATTATATAATCATATGCTATGTATATAAGTACACATTCAATATTAGATATGACTCGTTAACTTTCTTTTCAATAGTCTTTAGACAGCACTGTGTTCAGGTGGACTATAGTGCAACTTGTCTTCTCTGAAATGATTAGCAGCCTTGAATTACTGCATCCCAGCAAATAAAACATTAAAACAACATGATAGAGCCTTGAGTGAAATGGGGACCTAGAAACACCTGAAGACCAGATGGCCAAAATGGGTGTTCAGCAAAAGCTATGTAGATTTCCGGTCTTTTGAAGTCAACCTAATTCTGACATTCCTTGAGAGGAAGCTAATATTTTTGACCAGACGTGCTAGAATGGATCAGTTCTCATCCTCAAGCACAAGAGAAAGGAAATCTGCTTTTTCAGGTGCTTTCCTGTCCGTCATGTAAATAAAATCTTGTGTTGTATAACTAAAAAATAGGATGTATATATATACTAAAAAGGATGTGGTCAGGCTACTTTTGACATTTTTTCTCATTGTTTACTAATCCTTTTGAAACCTATAACAGTAATTTTTGCTGCATGGTGATGCTTTGCTCTTTCCTAATTTGTTACTGTAGAGCTGTTTGTGGGTTATTAACTCTAGTGACAGCATTTGACATAGTTTATATTTAGCTAGTCTTGAAGAACATTAAAAACACTGAACAATGAAATCTGTTACCATTGGAGTCAGTGGTAAAACTTGCAACATTTCACTCCTAAAATTAAACAACAACAACAAAAGGGAAGAAAAAAGCTGGGAAAAAGGTATGCCTGGAAATGTGGTGGATCAAAGAGATAAGTTGCTTGGATTTTGTATGCCTGGAGACTGTGGCCCTATTTCAAAATATATTTGCAAGCCTCATATATAGACCATGTATTTGCACATAGTGAGGAGCATTCCTGTGCAGAATTAATAATTCACAAGACAGGGCTGACAAATGCTGTAATGGGGAACTGGTATGCAGCAAGCTGAAACCTTACTGTAAGGTTAATGGTAATGGCTGGAGTAGAGCTGAGTAACCACATCCTGTCCGCAGTATGTCTTAGTGTACTGCTAGGCAACACACTGTCATGCCTTGTCTTTTTCTTCAAGCAGAGACTAGTTCAACTTGTTGGATGTTCTAAATGTGTACTGGTCCTAGAACATAGGAATAGCCCTCTTAGGAACAATGCTCTTCTCTATTCATGCTTTTGGGGTGATGATTGTACAGTGAGTCAATTTAGTATGTTGAAAATTAATCTTATTTCTGTATTATTTTTCTTTGGCAACTTTCAGATAAATCAGACAGGTTATCTGACATGGTCTGAGGATGCAAGTGTCAACTCATGGGGGAGATGGAGATGCGTAACACATTTCAGATGGGAAAGAGTGGGAAAGCCTTCTTTTTTTGTAGGAATGCATTTTAATTATGTACTTTAACCCAACTGTCAAATTGCATTTTTAGTACATTCTTGTGTATCACTAGCATGATGCTGAGTGACTATGGTACAAACTCTTAGGTCATAGTAACAAGGTAATTAGAATCAGATCATCTATCTTCCAATCAAGATTGAACTCAATAGCTTCATATTGAATGTGAGATAAAAGCTTGCTCTCTGACAGTTGTGGTAATGCTATTAATACCCCCTAAGTTGTTAACTCAGAAGTTTGATCACATAACAAATCCAAAGTGGGGAGGCAGGTGAATAAAGCTTACATACTAATGACAAAATTAACATCTAATTTGATGCTATAGATGAAGACAAAATAAGCACAGAAATTATATACTTAGAGAACTAAATTTGTAGACAAAACAGTACATCATTAGAGAGAGATTATGATTTGAGAAGTCCATCTCTATGTTCTGCTATTAAAGATGAGATAACACTGCAGTGTTTGTTGTTCATTAAACATACTATTTGCAAAACAGTATTTTACAAAAGTTTTAGAAATCTGTAGTGTCTTTCAGTATTTCACATTTATCATAGTAAGGCTGTGTTAAAGGTTGCAATAAAAGGAAACAAGACCTCATTTTTGATTATATAATATTAAATGAGCATTGCTAGAAATAAATTAGAAGTTCTCTCTAGTCTCGAGATGGATGCTACATTTACAGCATTTGGTTTTTGCTTTCTTTTCCTTAAGTTCTTAGAACAAATAATACAGTTACTTCATCTTTAACTTCAGATACTCAGTTGCAGACACCTGGGATCGTGTGATGAGCAACGTACATTTTATACACATACAGTCATAAGACCTTAGCATGTCATCTTTATGTGTGATTGTGCAATGACTGCAATGTTTTACCATTGTGTGGGATATTTTATAAGTGAATTTTTAATGAGTGAATCAGTAACACCTGGCTGTCTGAAATGCCTTTTTTTTTCCTCGTTAGACATTTAAATACATCTCTGGAAGGCCCAAGGGGTGTGATGTGACATATAAGCTCTTAAAAGGATGAAAATTAGTTCTTGATACCATAATGATCAGTGGGATGAACGTTTGCATACTTAGCATTAATGCTGTTAAATGTAAGAGTTTGATTAAGACTCTTAAGGTTTTTCTTTCTCTTTCTTTCCTTTTTTAATGCCCTTTCTAGTTTCACTTTGTGAAATTAGAAAAGGAGCTGATGTTTTTGCTTCTGCCTCTGGAGGAAATTTGAATCTTTTTATAGCCTTCTTTCTTCTTACTGCTATTGTCTATGCTTTCTTCTCAAATAATCTGTAACACCAGCAGAGCCTCTTAGCTTGTAAGTATATTATACTTATATTATAGTATATTATACTCCTAAGTACCAACCATGCAGGATTGGCAATTCAGTGAGATACTGCTCCAAACAGAATATCTACTGTTACATTCTTCAAACCAGTAGAAAATCATTTTTTATTATTGTATGAAAGCGATGTATTTCTAACTTTTTTTTCTTTTTTTGGAAAAAGTTTTAATTTTATCCATCTTTTTGATTTTGTATTCTGTCAATTGTTTCAATTGTATAAAACATGAGATTAGTAAAATTGCTATAGTTGGATCTTCCTGAGATAAGTGCATAATTTCGTCCTGATAGTTGTGCGTACACATGGGACCTTAAGATCCTCTTGTGATGCCTCCTGTTGCTCTCACCTTTAGTGTTTATATATACACCACTTAATTTTAAGGTTCAACATACACTACAAACAAAATAGATGGGAATATCCAGTGTATTGATTTCTAATGGTCAGCAAAGAAAGACTTTTATTCTTTTCTTTAAAGTAATGAAAATAACATTTCTTCTCCTACTTGCATTTCATTGGAAGCTATACTTTTGATAAGTGCAAATAGTGGATTTCCATCTTAAGTTGAATGGCAAGAGAAATAGAACACCTCACACTTGTATGCAAGCCTAATGTACTATGTATCTGCCGATGCATAGCACTTGTATGGCCCTTTTCTTAATAGATTTCCAAGCACTTTCCAACGGTAATTAGGAATCCAGGAAACACTGCAACCAGGTAAGCCTTAGAATTCTCAACTTTCAGAAAGAATAAAGAATGAGACAACGATTTAGAAACAAGCTAGAGAGAGAAACCAGACTTTTTTTTATTCTGAGGCTCCTGCTAATCAATGGACATTCCCATTCTGGAGAGAGACTAGAACACATTTTACATAGCAAACTTATGCCTGCAAATGTTTGTTCTCAAGTCCTCACAATTCACTATCAGACCACAAACACATTTAAGGGAATACTTTGTTCCTTTTCCAAATCAAACCCAACATGCATTGTTTAATTTGCTTAATAGTGTAATGTGAAAATAGCTATACAGATGTTGTTTTCCAGTCTTTTTTATTATTGACTTAGGCTTTGTTTCTGAATTTCATTTCAAATTGTAAACCAATTATTTTTGCATTTGGATCAATGTAAATTTAATAAACTTTGTAAAAAAGTATATATATTAGAACCAAGACCTTTTTTTCTGCATCACAGTATTTTCTTGCTACATTAGAATGATGAATATATTTCAAATACAGGGCTAGTTTTTTGCCGTCTATAGTTTAAGAATTAAAAACTGGATGACATCATAAAGCAAGTAGTGTTTACTAGTTTTGATTGGGGAGCAATTTACATAAATACATTAGAATAAATGTATACTTTTAAAACGTATTTCATTTCTGATTCTTTAATATTATTTCAAAACCTTTTTTTTTAAGGTAAAATTTGTACTTTTGGTATATCTTTTGTATTCTAAGTGTATTCAAATAGTTTACAGTTAATTAGAAAGTAAATTACAGAATGATTCAACAAAGCAATCAAGGTTGTATTCAGATTTCAGTATATTCTCTTGATCTGAAATATTTCCATCAGATTTTAGATTTTCCACCTGTTACTGTTTCAGTTGTTTATCCTGTACAATGCTTTTTGATTCTAAGGTGGAAACTCCTTCCATCTCTGGGTTCTTGGCAAAACATCTCCCTGCAGAGAACCTTTTCAATGTTGCAGAAGCGTTTCCATGCTTCTTAGGCACCCCTACACATATCTTCAAGTGTAGGTTCCCCACAGTTGCCTGCAAAACTGCTTTTGTTAAATTTCTGTTTGATTTTGATTTCTTCCTTCCCTGAAAGTATCATGAGTTTTACAATTGTGCTCTGATTCACTTATTCCCAAACATCAGACTTTCTTGCTAGTAAGATGAAGATCTATGCTAAGAATTAAGGCTAAATATTTAGGTACCATGCTGGAAGTGAAGTTTACCAGTACAGCCTTTCTTTTCTTCATCAGTTTCTCTCCTTAGCTACTAAACACTGTTCTAATTATTACTGACAAGTTCCCAGGTGAACCAAACCAGGGCTTTGGCTCAGAGTTTCAGGTATTCATTCATCTTCTGAATGCTGTTGTCTGCCTTGTCACTAAAGCTAGATTTCCAAATTCTTCTGATCATTCTCTTTCATCCTAGTCATTCTTTCTGCTTCATGTTGCAGCCTTGATAACTCATATTTCTTGTGCGTTTCAAAGGTTAGACTTTAAACAGAAGTGTAGTTGATTTCAACATCTCTTAGTAAAACAAAATTGTTTTATTTTGGATACTTTATGACTATAGGTTCTTTGTTCATAACTTTCTTATTGTATCATTTGTCTCACAACACAATCTTCCAGACCCAGTTGAAACCTGCCAGCATACTCCTATTTAATCTGAGTCAGGACATCAGTTAAGCAAATACTTTTGTCATGTTCTAGATGCCTATACAGATAAATTCTAATGTACACAGATAACAAATGTGGCAGTGAGTTGCTTTGCCTGGTCATGCTTCTGCAATACAGTTAGATTCTCCTTTCCCATGTATTTCCTGAGCTTTCAGGTTTGCAGTGATCATAAAGCACGCATGCAAATGTCTGTGAGGTATAGTATCCAAACAATCTAATTTATGACAGTATTTTAACAGAATTTTTATTTTTAGGTGGATGGACAAAGCTTTAAAGGTTCTAACCACCCTTGCAAATAAATTTAATTTAACTTTGGTGAAACTAACATGCTTATGTAAAGTTTTGACCTGTATACTACTGTTCTCATCCAGTTGACATACGGCCGAGAATTCTTTATTTTTTTACCCTATCAAAAGTGCACAATTGTTGTAAAGTAGTTTTAAATGACTGAAGATAAACTTTTAAAACGGTTACTGTATTTTAAAAAAACTTAAAATTTCTCATATAAATTCTAATTGGAACATGCCTTCCCTAATGTGATACTAAGATCGCCTCATTTGCCTTTAATTATTGTATTAATGGAAATGTTATTTACATTACCAGTTTTCAGTTTGCAATTTTGTTAAATGTAGATAATTAGACTTTCCCACGAATTGATTCTTCCCTTTGAAGATTTCATTTCTAGCAGATGTGAGACATGAAATCAAAGAAAGGAAGGGACTGTTTTTGCTCTGAGTATAGCTATGTGGTCTTTCAGTTAGAGAGATAGTTGTTTACAGTAGATTTTAAAAATAATTAGTGGAAGTTCTGTGCTCTTCTTAGGTTAAGAAGTTAGTCCATGTTACTGTCTGGTTTATGATAGGACATGGAGGAATCTTGTTGTTTCTAGGATGGATTCAGGGGCTGATAAATGAATAAAGATGATCTTAAAATTTAGGGTTTAATGCCTGTGCTGAGAGTGATGAGAAGGTTTGACTTCAAAACAGATATTAGAAGGCCATCAACTGTCAAATCCTGGAATACCAGACAGAAAATAACAGACAGTGGTGAAATGAAGTGCATTTTTCTACCACATCACTCAACCAAGATAATATATGCCTGTGTAATAGATGAAGGCTACCTGGGCATTTCCTAACCTCCTCCACCATATATTTAATGCGTATATTGAAATATATCTATCAGTGCATGAGAAAATTATTAGGTATAAACTTGATTCTTAGAAGTTAGAAATAATATTGCCCTAACTTTAGAATATAATGCCAGGAGAGCTTTTAGAACTGAAGAATATTTGTTGATATGTTTTGCATGTTTGAAGCAAAATTTTAAAGAAAATAGAAGCTATGGAAGTGTTGGTATGGTTCTTCTGTTGTCTAGAAAACAAATGAAATGCAAATTGCAAGGAAAATCAAAAGAACAACAGGGATCCTAAAAAACATTTTACTTAGGTTAGTATGCTAATATTTATGTAGGAATAGTTTGTAAAGTCAATATGAAATCTTTAACCCTCAAACTTTAAAAAAAAAAAAAAAGTCAAACAGTGATTTTTGTCTAGAAAAAAAATTCAGCTTGTGATAGCAGTTTGACATGCATCTAGATAATATAGAAGAGGGAATTCGGAATTCCACTGTTGAATTATATTTATGGATCAGGCCTGTGATGTAACATCCTTCGTCACATAACCAGTGCAAGTTCTTCACACTTTGAATAGACAAAATTGACAAAGGAATTATTTCTTCATTAATTTCAAGAGCAGTACTAAGAAAAGTATTGAACACTGAAATCAAAGCATGGGGTTGGGGACCACTGTCTCATAGTATCTTACATTTGGACACTGCTTGCATTTTCCACAACATGAATGATGAACTTTTTTTCTGGTTTCAAGCTATATGGCTAGGAGTTCACCAAGTTCACCACTTTTCCTCTGTATTTCATCTCCATGTGAGATGAACCTTTCTGACCTATTTTGTTTTATTTTATTTTATTTATTTTTTATGGACTGCTTTTTTCCTATTGTTTATAGAATTCAGAATTTTCTTAATTGTCAAAGAGCTCATTAGAAATGAAGGGTAAAGCAACATGAAGTTTAAAATTAACTGAATTATTTATTGCAGTTCTACCTTAGTGTTATGAGCAGAGAATATCCTGTTTTGTTTTCAGTTCTTTCATCCACAGAGAAATAGAGATTAGCCTTTGGCTAAAGCAGTGCTTTCAGGCCCTTTTAGCATTCCGTAACTGTTTACTTATCCAGGAATAAATGGGTAAAAAATACAGTTAAAGGTTCCAGCTGCAAAGTCAGCTACCTTTTTAAAATTCAACCTCATGAGCTCCATTCAGTTGAGGGCTTGCTGGTATCAGCCGTTAACTGCCTGTTGTATGTAACCTCTCCTTGTCTTACACAGTGCTACACACAAACCTCTGGTAGTACACAACAGGCCCTCAGTTCATGCCATGTGAGAAACAAAAGCAGTTTAACTTGTGATCAGTGATCATATGATCCTTTTACAGGGCGCGAGCTCAGTCAAGTAGAACTAGTAAATCATTAAATATTCACTCAACACTATTCCTGCTGAGCAGAACATCACAATGATATTTTTTCTCTAAGTTGCCAGACCAACATTACAAGCAGCCGGGATTTGTATAGCCAACATTGCTTCAAATGCTGAATTAATTTAAAAAAATATAAAACTCATTCCAGAGCACAGGATATTAGTGAAAAGCAATAATGCATTGCAAAACATAATATATTGCATTAAAGTTTTCTCTGTGGAAGCACACTATAAAATAGCAAGAGCTATTCTGATAGATACATCAGGCCTAATTCAGGAGAACACTTAAACTCACCTCAATTCAGAACATTCTATAAGAATAGACTTAAGTTCTGGTCTGAACAAAATAAAGCTACATGGTTGTCTCCTGTGCTGACAGAATATTTTCTGTATATTTTACCTTTACAATTTATTATGCAAAGTTTATTGCCTTTTTTGCCCCCAATGAATTTCATCCAACATCTGGAATCAGCATTTTTTCTTGGTTTTATTAGCTCCGTTAATTTTTCTTTAAGTGTGACTATTTCAGAAAACATCTGCTGCACATGAAATATAGTTCTTTTTCATCAGTCTTTTGATTTGAAATCAGAACAGTTCACCTAGAAGGGAACTACAAAGATCATTGAGATAAACTGCTAGACTGGTTAGTGGGGCCATCAAGAAGTTAAAAGTGTATCACTGAGGATGTTGTCTAAATGCCTCCTGCATGCTGACAGGCATTGGGCATCACCTCCTCCTGAGGAAGCCTGTTCCAGGGTTTGACATAGTGAAGCAATTTTTGCTAATGCTGTGTCTGAGTGTTTCCTGGTTTGACCATTGCTTCCATGGCTTTGTTCCATTTGCAAGAGCAGGGCCCAACAACGTGCTCTGCTTCCTCTTCTCAGGGAGCTGCAGGGAGCAGTGAGGCTGCCTCGGGACTCCTCCAGATTAGGCAACTTGAGTGTCCTCAGCCCTTCCTCAAAGCACATGACTCCTAGCCCCATTTCTGGTGGCCTCCTCAGGCACTTCTGACCGCTGATTTTAGGAGAACGTAATTTTAAGCCATATTAAGTGACTATAGACAGTCCCTGTTTTAATTCTTGTTAGATGAATATCTGACATTTAGAAACATTCCTCACAGAGCTGCCTATCTTGTGAAGCTGTAAAAGTCTTCCTTTTAAGATTGTTTCATCATAAAACTGTAAACATTTTTAAGGAAAAACTTCTTTCCTCTTTTGAATGAAAATAGAGAGGAAAGAAAAGGATAAGGTAATGCTGTAGAATTAAAAGTAGAAACAAAAAGTCAAATTTATTCTAAAAGATGAGAAATCCATAGAATGTTTTACTGAAAAGTCTGTCACTTACCTGAGTTTCATTTTTTTTGTTTTTCTCAATGAATTTGAGGCTGCTAAAGTGCAAGTAGCAGTGGTGGTGATGTTGTAATTGACTTTTATTTCAAGTAGCTGAGCTGGAAAAGATATTTTTTTTCCGTGCATTTTCTGTATTTGTGACTGCTCATTTCAGGTTTTGTGCAGATACAATAGAATATAATTTTGAAACTATGTTCAAATAGGTAATTATTTTTCCCTCACATTAGAGCTGAGGTTAAATTATTCATACATTAAATATCACGTTTACAGTAATTGTGACTTAGACGATTGTTTCTTTTCTCAGTATTATAACCATAAATTAAGAAATTGTAAAAGGGTCTATATTAACTTCTTTCTAATAGTACAGGAAAACATTTGGCAGTTCTGTTTCCAACATGATTTATAGGGAAAAAAAATTAGTATCCACACAACATTTTTAAAAATAGGAGTTTAAGAATTTTACATACGTGATGTATTTTAGAGAGCAAACCAATATTGAGACATCTTAACCAAGCCAATCTCTTAACCAGCATGAGACGTGTATGTGCTTGCTCTTCCTTAAAGTAAAAATGAATAAATTTCTGTAGGTGCGTGTGTCAGTAATTTGCTAAGCAATGCTACAGCTTAGGGATCACAAAAATAGGAATAAACCTGATTCCTTTGTTGTCACAAAGGGAAATTAATGAAGTAGTGCTAGTCTACAGATGTCTACCTACAGGTATGCCTCCTCTAATCTTCTCTAGCTGAAATGCATAGAAGTGAGAATGCTAAAAAGTGACCATTTGTTGGGTGCTCCTCTTTAGGAGGAACATGAAGTAGTGAAAGTTGGGTATTTTATTTGATACATAACTGGGAGATTCTCAAGTACTATTTCTGATAATGGTACTGTAAAAAATAAAATCACATTAGAATTTTAGCATGTGTAACTGTGTGAACTGCTGGGGACTTTTTTTTTTCTTTTTGTGTTATATTATTCTGCCCTATTAACATGTAGTCTTGTGCATATGAAATCAACAGGAGATTTGACTACAGTTTTTTGTTTTAAAATTCAGTATTAGATGGTACAGTTCTTGAAGCCCAATTTAATAATACCTATTTTTAGTGGAAAGTGCTGTTTTATTGCAGTAATAAAGTATTTGAGCAATATAATAATATTGTAGCTCGAGTGCTGGATTCAATTGCCAAAAAAAAAATTAAAAATGCGTTGTTTAGCACAGAGGTGCTTCAATGAGAGAAAACATGGAATCCAGATGCAACAGTTATATTTGTACTTCAGGAATTGGGCGGTTTCAGTTTTTTTAAACAGTGATGTTGGAGCAATTGTTTTGCCAAGTCTAAAGCATTTAGTGCATCAATCTATTTCTAATAATTGAATCAATAGGTATGAGCTACAAAAAATGAGTTCTAACATGAATAGTCAAAATATGTCAATTCCTTTTTAAGTTTGGTAGTCTATGCCTCTTATAGGTACAATAATAACAAGAGTCGTGCCAGTTGGTAAGTAGGTGCTGAGACCCTGTTCCATTGTGGAAACCACACAATGTTATGAAGAGCCTTTTTCTGCACCTTTTCCAAATGTTTCACAATCATCGTAAATGAAAATCAGTCTTTCATTTAAATCACTGTGTCTGAGGATTAAGGATATTTACCATGACATTTATTTCTGTTCTTCCACACATGGAACGGGATAACTGGAGCAGAGGAGTCAGAGATATGTAGGCCGGCTCTGTTCATTTTGTTTCATTCTGTTGTCTGGGAATTTGTTATTAGAGAACAATTAACTCTCTGTTCTAAAGTGTAGATGTATGGACATCAGATCCATGATCTCCATCTTCCATTTCTATATGAAGTACGGAACTGAGGGTACCAGTCCTGCTTTCATGCTGGTATGCAAATTTTTTCTCCTGAGTTCTTGTCTGACATAAACAGGAAAAACAAACAAACGAAACAACAACAACAAAAAAACCATCCAAACCAAAAACATTGATTCCAATGGTGTTGCCTTTTGGAAAGCTAACACAATGTAGGAAGTGTAAATTCTAAGGAATAGATGTAATGTTCAGACAATGGCAAAGAATTTCTTCTAGAAATGCTACAGTGCTTTGATAACTTACTTTCACTTCAGAGTGTCACTTAGAGAGTAACAGATCTTTATATTTGATGTGTTCATGAAATCACACAGAATCACAGAATTGCAGGGGTTGGAAGAGACCTCTAGAAATCAAGTCCAACTTTACTGCTAAAGTGAATTCCCTACAATAGGTCACACAAGTAGGCATCCAGACAGGTCTTGAACTATAGAAGGAGGCTTTACAACTTCTCTGGTAAGCCTATTCCTGTACTCCATCACTCTTACCACAACAGAATTCTTCCACATGTTAGTACAGAACTTCCTATGTTCAAGTTCTAGGCCATTACTCCTTGTCCTATCTTTCACAGTATCTCAGCTGATGATGAAGTAACAATAGATAATGGAGAAAAATTAAAAAAAAAAATTAAAGTGTGGAATTTCAGATCATATTGATTTATTCTGTTGCTCTGTGCACTTTTACTCCTAATACAAATTCAAGCACCTGTTGACAGAACTTACTGTATGCTCCAGGTTTATTTTCTCTTCCTATTTGGTTGCTGAGTTATTCTGTCATCTATAGTAATTCTGAGTTGTCTGCTTCTAGCATTGGTACTGGTTCTACATGGTTTTTGTGTGATAAGTATAAGAAAAGGGAAATATTCATACCACTCCCCCCCACACCAGTTTAGTGATCCATCCTTATTACCATAATTCCCTTTGAAGTTTCTACTATTCCACAATAAGCATAAAACTTATGTGAGCAGTCTTTTAAAATTCACAAAGCATTTGTTACACTATGTAAAATGTATATGCTTTTTCTGAAAGCGTCATCTTATTAGCCACTGCAACCAATTCTGGTTTAACTGTTGGTTTAAGGAAACAGATAGATGACACCACAAATAATGAAGGATCTCCTGTTCATTTTGTCCTTCGTCTGCTTGCTTAGTGCAAGCCATGGGCTACAGTATTGACTTTCTTTTGGTTCTGTAGTAATGTTTAACAAATATTGCACTTATTTATTATTTTATTATGAAGATAGAGTAGTACAAATTAATCATGGCATACATCTAGTAAATTAAGCACCAGTGAACAGGTTTCATGTTTATAAAGTAGACATGCTCTGGTGGAAATCTTGTTTGTTCTGTGCTGTATAATGTTATCTATTGATGAGATAAAACAATATCATTAGAGGTAAGGTTTCTATATTTGGAAAGAAATATTGGAAAACCAGAGAATAGTGAGACACTGGAAGTCAGAATGGATACTGGCAAGCAGTATTCATTTTTACAAAGCCAGGTGAAAACACTGTGTTTGCAAGCTATGATTATAGACCAGGGACTTTATTGTAGAAATCAATAACTCTGAAAAGGACTTGTGGTTACTCAGCTGAATGCGCTCTCCCAGCACACATATCTGATATAGTACTTTAAGATATGAAGTATGAGGGGGAAGTTTGACTCCATCCCTGTGTTTGTTTGTGGTGCAACTACTATGAGAATACAGTGTTTAGTTTTGAAGAAACCTGTGGTTCTAGAAAGGCACTGGGGGACTAAAAAAGACAACTGATTTGTGGGGGGTAGGGAAAGAGATTTCTTAAAAGAATAGATGATGTAAGTTATGGTGAGAAATTCCAGGTAATTCTATCTTTGGTAAATAAGGGTGTCTAAAAAATTATCATCTCAGGTGCCCATCTCATGGATGTGAAAAGAACCAACTTATTCACCTGAAATTCTATACACTCAGCACTGGAAAAATGAATTTTAATGACAAAGCTAATTTGTTGGAAAAAGCGTCTGAGAGTTGAGATAGGCTGTGCATGGCAGGTTTTGAGCTGAAACTGGAAGTGCTCAATACATCAGTATTCAGTAAGTTTTGTGAGAAAGTTGAGTAACAGCTGAGACAAAGAAGAAAAAAATCCACAGACATCTAAATGAACAGTGACTCCTATGTTTTACTAAAAAATAAAATAATCCACCTCTCATCCCTGAACTATATTCTGTCCTGAAGATAAGCACATTTGCAGGGAATGGTTTCTAGAACTGAGGGATAGACTTTGTCAAGTACTTTCTTCATTGTACAGGTAAAAAACACTAGTTAGAAGTTGTGCTCATCTCAGAACAGAATCCCTCAGAGAGGCAGAATCCATTGTGTTTTTATGAGGAACAATGTTCATTAAGTCCATTATCTCAAGAAATAAAAAGTTCCCATCTCCAAAGCCAACTTTTGAGAAACTCATTGTTTCTTTGGAACACTGTTCCTTTTTGAACTTCTCACCACTACATAAAATTTAAAAATGAATATAATTTCTTAATAAGTTCAAGAAATGTTATTATAAAAATTGATTATGTAATGACGTTCACCCTGCTCTAATCACATGTTTACTGAAACACGCATAAAAACAAGAAGTCTCAGGCAGCTCAGTGCTGCTTTATAGAGGACATTATTTTAGATGGAGTTTATGTAAATTCAAATCTAAAATCATCACAGCTTAACAGTTTTTGTATTTGTGTGTGTAGAACACTTTTGCTTTTGAGAGTTTTTCATACATTTTTATTACATTTTCCGTAGCTATTTTTGATTCTCTCTCCCTCCTGTAGTGTCTAGTGCCTCCCACCATCTTTAGTTTGATTCAGTAAAAGACAGGTAAACACACTAATTTGATACTGCTCATGTGGCACTATAATTTATTGCTTTTTTATCTTTCATCTTTAATTTGTGAAGATCTCAATATTATTTCCTGTTCCTTTGTTTAATCATTCCCATTGGCATTTCTGTTTTCTAAGCAGGTACTTTACAAGTTAATCATCAGTTAGCCATATGATTGATGTTTCCCAATTTTCCTGTACTTGTATTATGCTATGTCATGTAAGTCTTAAAGCCTAAATGCACTTTCCATGACGGCTCAGCTTTAAAATTGGGTGTGACATTGCCTTCTTCTGGCTATCCACTCTGGAAACAAATCTGAACATAGACTTTTAAAATTATCTGCTTTGAAGAAGGTTTTACATATTGGCAGGTGATAGCTGAGAAGCCAAATGGAAGAGACAAAGCGAGTCCTGTTGTACAAGCTGAGCCTTCTGTCTGGGAAAGAAAAAACAAAGTCATAAAGAGAGAAATCTCACTTTATAAACACATGAACAGTTCATCCTGCCAGCTGTCAGGACATAACAGGGAGTCCATTTCTAATTGGGATCCAGATGTGAGACCCTTCAGAAGATATTTTGTCTGACTCTTGTCTCTTCCTCCCTCAAACCTTGCAAAGTTATCTGCAGGCAGGTCATTAACTCTATAAAGAGAAAAAACAGAAATCTGTTCCACGGTCTTTCTTTTTTTCTTCTTACTGTAATGTTGGTGAGCATTTGTTACAGGAACAACACCAGTGCCATCTGCCTCCATTCTGGTTCCTGTAAGCATATTCAATTAAGTAATATTTTTCACGTAGCTAAAAGAAGTTCCTTATTTTAGGTTACAAGTTAGGTTAAAAGTTGCTGTTGTAAAACAGTGCTCTTGTTCCTGTTGTATTGCTGTACTGCTTTGACGCAGTGGACACATTCTCATGAGTTTGAATGTCTTTTTTTCCCACATATCTATTATTTTGTATTTGTTGATCGTTTTTTTTCCCATTTGCTGATGACTAAAAGTGCTTTAAAAGAACATTCCAACATTTGACAAAGCTACTTCTGCAAAACTGTCCCTAGAAGTATCAGAATGAATGTCATGTTTGAGTAATTGATAGAACATTTTCTATCTGGAGTTGTGTGTTTTTTGCTAAATATTGTTTCATACCTTACTGTATGTTCTGAAGGAAATAATATTTCTGTATTTTAGCCTATATTGCAAGCAATATCCTCACTAGATTTAAAACTCAAAATTTTCATTAAACAACCTTTTCCACTGGCAGCTTTCCCTACATTCTGAAATCCTTCAAAAGGCACTGTACAACATGAAGCTATCATATAAACTTGATTTTATGTTTGCCCAGAGTCAAGCTACTTAGTGCAAATAAAATTTTGTGCCAGTCAGCTGGAGATGTGTTACAGCCATGTTAAAGCCTGGCCTGTTAATTACAGATGGTTTGCCTGATGCACAGACTCCACGGAAATACGTTTGCTTTGGCACTACGTAGTTTTTCAGTGCAGTCACCAGAATGTTGCACAATAGCAATTATGGGAATAAGGAGAATGCCCAGGCTGTTGAACACTCTGATGCTGATACTTTTTTTTTTTTTTTTTTTTTTTTTTCCCTGATAAAAGCAACTCAGTTAAGAGGATATTCAAGTTATTGTAGCACTTAGTTTTTCTAAGATGTCTATCTATGTGAAATGTTTCATGGTAGAGGAAAAAAAGCCAACAACTCTGTGGTAGAATTCAAAGTTTATTACATTTCTAGGCTACATTATCCTTGTCAGCTAGATTAAAGCATTCTCCTAGTTTCTGTCCTATATTACCATAACAAGTGAGGAAATAATGTAGTGTTGTTACACAGAGCAGCTTATAAATTTTGACATAAGTGTGAGAGAAATCAGTTGAAATGTGAAGCAACCAAGAGGAATAATTAGGAACAGCAGAATGATCTCAGTAATATGACAACAGTTTCTAAAGCACCCCACAGGATTGAAATCATCAGGTTTGCTTGACCTATATCTTTAATAATACAGCTCATTGCCCTTGTATTGAAGCTAGAGGGTAGGACAAAGTATAAGCTTTATCATGTTTTAGGAGAAATTGCAAAAAGTTTATTTATTAACATAGCACAAAATGGCCCATTTCTTTGATTACCAAACAGGAAAGCATGTTGGGCCACAGTTCACCACACAGAACGCTTCACAGTCAGGCTTGGCTGGCAAAAAATATTATGTAACACTCACATAAGATAAATGGCTGCACTGGCAGTGGAAATAACCTTCTGTTTAATTAGAAAATAAGAGCTATATGGGACAATAAAAATGGTTACTGCTCCCCTCAGTCACTGTTTAATAAATATGATAGTGCTGAAGATAATGCTAAGTGTTATTTATTTGTGCAATATCACAGGTTCAGTAATTGTTCATGTTCTTGATAGTTACCCTGCATGTAGAATGAGTCCCTCTCACATTTTCTTTGTTTAATTCTTAAAAAAAGCAGGAGGATTTTATAAACCTTTTAACTGGTTTTAACAGATACAGTTGGATGATGGAAGTTTGTTCACCTCTGTAACTAAACTATGGGTTTTCCTAGCTGTCCCTGAAAATCAAGCTTGAAAAATAATAGTTTTATACTTTTCTGTGTAGATTGTATACCTGTCTTGAATGTTTTTGTGTCTATGAGAGTAGAGCATAATTTGAACGTTTTTTTTGCTATCCATTTCATCATGGCTATGTCTGTAGTCAGTGCAGTTCTATGGTCTTGCCTTTAGCATGGGTTTTGCTTCCTTTGGCGTTGTGAATACTGAATGTTCTCTGCAACACAGTGCTGAAAACAGATGATTTCAGTGAAGTGTTGTCTCTGAAGAGAATGTTTTTACTAGTAAATCGAGCATCAAATTGTGTTGTGTGCATAGGTATCAAAACTTTCCCTGTGTAGCATGTTTATGAGATATGGGCTTTATTATCAGTTTCATGTACTTAGGAGTGCACACACATTTGTCAAATATTTGATAGAAAAGCAGGGTAGGGAATGCATTTCACAATATATTTTTACAGGCTTGGTATCCCAGACCTAATGAGTTTTTTCCCCAGTCTTTCTGTTTTGAATCCACAGTAAGTACAGGGATTTGGAAAAGGATATCAAAGACGTTGCCTATATTTATCCAAGGGGAAATTTCAGAAAATGTTTCATCAACAAGTTTTAGCCCCTCCTTCTTTGCTTACTTCCCCTCCCTGAAACATAGGCTGTATGTCAAGAAGCGAAACAAAACAAAACCCCTTTTCTTCACACAATTCACTTTAAGCTTCAAAATCCTCCAAAATCCCCAATCTCCCTTTGCAGTCTGGTTCCCACTCTCCAGCTTTCCTCATCTCCCTCTGAAAGAAAAAAGCTCTTCTTTAAGGGACTGATAGGTTGTAGAGCGATGCTTAGCAACAACATTCCTGTGCCTTAAGTAGCTGCAAGCCCCTAGCTGAACCCTTTGATGTGACTGTCAGGGCAGATTTATTTTGTTTTAGCACATTGTCTACTTGTCCAGATGTATCAGGAGATAAAAAGGAGTCATGTTTACAGTCTTTTTGGTGAGTGGGAGGAGGAGGAGGAGATGTAATTAAATCGCATTTTTGATGAATCTCTGAGAGATCAAGATGAGGAAAACAGGAATTGGCTTGCACAGAGAGGGGAAACACACACTTGCCAGTCCTAACACCTGACACTGGCAGAAAACGAAGTGTAAAGCTGTAGCACAGTGTGTTGATTTGTTTCTGCTGAAGCCTTTGACTTTTCTCCTGTGCTGGCGACTCACATGAGTCCAGAAAGGCCCATTAGATAGAAGAGGTAGTGCACCACAGGCCTTTTTTCTATGTGTCTTATTTAATATGTTTATTTGTCCAGGTGGAAAGTAAGTGTCTTTTTCTTTAGAATGTTAATGTTATATATTACATATTCCAAGACTTCTGGCTGTGGTAAGTGGATGTCAGTCAAATCCAAAAAAATAAAAATAAATTAATAGAAAACTGAACCTCAGTGATCTTGGATATTCAAATGTGCTGTGTAAGGCAGGCCTTGCTGAATTCTCCCATGGAACAAAAACCACGGATAAATCCATTTCTGTTTATTTGCTTTTTATCTTGCACATTTAGCAACACCACTCTGAGCTCTATTAATAACCTGCAGTGTGCACTGACAAGTCTGATTCCAGCATTCAGTATGCTGTGGGTATGCCAAGTGAATAAAATGCTAGTTTTAATCTGCTGTTACAAAAGTTACTGTTTTTGCATTTTAAATAGATTACACTATAGCACCCCCTTCTGCTGACTCAGTAGTGTGACAAGGAATTTTAGCTGCAGTTCAGTTTTATTCCCATACGGCTGAATGAAAGTGCCTTAAACACATTTTTAACTTTCCATTTTCTCGGTTCTTGGGCCTGTTAAGCAACGTGATTATCAGTGTAACTCAACAACAGTTATTGGGCTGCTGTTATCGTTTAGTTTTTGGACCTTTCTTTCATTTTTTGAATACTCTCTGTACATCTGGGAAAAAAAAATAGAGAGAGAGAGAGAGCAACCCAGAGGCAGCAGAATGAACAGCAAAGCAAAGCTAACCTTCTAACATCGCAAACAATTATGTTTGGTCAGTGAGACATACGTGCAGTTCTGCATTCCTCTCATTGTTGTTGACTTGAATTTGTTTGAAAGCAATGGCATTACGTTACTGATTTAATTTATAAAACAGAGGTTGCAATCCAAGAAAACAATTTACCTGACTGGTTCTTCCTTGGCTTTTGGAGAATCTGTGGACATCAGGTTTGCAAAAACAAGAGTAGAAGTTCTGAGTCATTTATATTTCAAAATAACATTCCATGAAAAATAATATACCACAATACTATTGATAAAGTATTTTGGAAGTTTTTGTTTTTCTTTTGGCATAACATGAGTGAAATTCGCATAGAATTCTTCGCAGTGACGTTTATGATCAAGATAACACATTCTAGAGTTTGTAATATTTGACAGAACGTAGAGCGTTTCAGAACAGTCTGCTTGAAAGAAGACATTTAAGTCTTCTCTCATTCAGGAGGATTTAGACAAGAATGTTTAAGGAAATTGTTGTCTTTTGTAGTTGTGATATCATAAGTTGAGAAATATGTAGAATGATTGGAGGAGAGTTACAATCTAACGGATTATCAATGCACTTCCCGTCCCATAAGTGACTTACCTAGCCTTTGGCACCTTCTGCTGTAGAACTCAGTCCTGTTCCCTCTCTCATTCAGAGCCACTGTGCAGTGAGTGAACACGGGGAATAACCATGCTTGAGCACTGGGGAGGGGGAATCCTTGAAAAATGTTATCATCTGCTTACATCTTTTGGCTTATCTGTGGTTTGCTCTACCAGACACCTCAAAGAATATTTATGTGTGACTTTTCAGAAATTCCTGGCAAGATTGTTTCCTGTTTCAGAATATGACAGGATTGTTTGTTTGTTTATTCTTTTTTTTTTTTTTTATTTGATTTTACTAGAATGTGCACCCAGTGAATGCTTCTGCATGCTGTAAATGCAAAGAATGTAGCATGTATGTTCCCTGAAGATTAACTGCTGGTAAAGAAATTTATATATATATATATATATATATGTAAATTTATTGGTTGAGTTTATGTTCCCAAACTCAGTACAAGAGTGAGGCAGTGACTTTTCCCTTATTCTTTTATCTTTTTTTTTGAGTCATATGTCAATAAGAATTCAGAAATCTATTTCAGAAGATAGTAATTAGCGACTTCAAATTTATTTTGTGGTGTAATTTCAAATTTTTTTTTCTCCTTTTAGAACTAGGTGTTAAGATTCACATGAATAGATTTCTTGTTCAGTTATATTAATCATATTTGTTCCATTCACTTTTGTGTTGCTGGCATTGGTAAGTGGTCCTTTAGGGACAAATTCCATTATCTAGCATAATGAAAAATACCGAGCCACTTGAGGTGTAAAATATACAAAATATACAAAAGAAAATATTACAGTCTGGGCTGTGATTAGGGAGAAGTTTCGTACAGCTTGTAAACCAATCAGCAGCAGAATCTCTTGCACCCTTTTTGCTGGTAAACACAGGTAGCTAAAATATAATTTTTAAACAGATAAAATGCAAATATCCTGCAATAAGAAGCTACTTTTTTTTTAATTTTATTATTATTATTTTTAATGCTGTACTTTAAAATAAATTGCATTAGGAAGATGCTGAAATACTTGGCTTTGAGAGACAGAAGTTGAAAATACTTGATCTTAGAAGTCAGAAAGCCTAATGGGTGTTTTTGTATGCTATATGTTACAGTAGAACAAATCAATTCAGGCTTCTTAGATGCAGTCATTGCCTTGTGATTACGTTTGTGTAAAGTCTTTGAGCCTTTGATCAAAGGCATTTGTGACTAGGTCTAATCCAAACTCTTTAAGGTGTTTAACTTGCCAGGGGTGGGGGTGGGCGGGTGGGGGCTGATAACAGCTGGGATTAAAATTTAGTTTTGCTGAACTTTTGTATTGAAAGGATTTCTATTATACACTGCTTCCTTTTCCATACAGAAGATGGATCGTTGAGTAAACCTAAAAGGGAAAGAGGATATGGGAGGAAATGGGTGGGGACTTTGAATTAATCTTCTGAAGAAAAATGTTTGATCAGCCAGTAGGAGAGGATGAAAACCTCTGATGTTGACAGCAGGCAACTTTCTGACTAGTGTCTGATTGACAACTTTGATGCTCCAGTGGGGAGCTAGACTCCAGCCGTGCTCAGGCATCCTCTGTCTGTGGGTGGTAGTGTTAATAATGTGGCAACTGGAAAGATTAATTGTGGACAAGCAGCAGGATTACGAGGAGGGTTTCACAGGTCTAAAAGGAACAGTGGTAGGAAGGCCTCTGATCTGTCAGCCCAAAAGGAAATTAGTTAGGGCAGGCTGGAGCAGGCTTTATAAAAGAGGAGGGGGGAAAAGGGGGAGTTGGAGCATGGAAGAAGGGAAACATTTTAGATATTAATGCAAAATAAAAGGGATATTGAAGTAGGTTGTAATGGGATGGAGGCAGTGCTCTTGAAAGGCCTTAATACACTACATCCTTTTACAGTATATTCTGAGTTCAGATTGTTTTGCAGTGAACTGCTAAGAGAGTTTTGTTTTCAATATGAACCTAAGGATAAACTCAAATTTTGAATTTTCAAAGACCTCTTAAAAGCAAAATACACAGGAGAGAGTTTACTTAAACTGTTCCTGCAAGTAACTGCTGCATGTTTTACTTCCTCCTCTTTTTGGTAGAAATAGGGATTTTGCCAATAAATTCTGTGTTACCATTAAAGAGGCCATTCATCATGCTTACTAATGTTATTAATCAAGATACACCACCGTACCCTTAAAATGAGATCATTTTGATAAATCATGTATGACATGAAAAGACTTTATTCCTTTTAAGTGCAATTTAGTCTCTTTTTTTTTTCCCTCATTTATGATTCATGGGAGAAACATGGATAAAATTCCCTTGCACATTTACACCTTATCTTCAGTAATAATTCAAAACTGCTCTTAGATGAAAATTCAAGGTCTGATTCACCAAAGCTGAATGCCAGGTCATTATTTTCTGGCATTCAGTAGTCCAAAAATAATGTCCATACATTAGGTGCTTTTCACAATAGTTGAATTTGGCTGCACACCAGACGTATCGATTACACTCAATTAAGCTTAAATGCACAAGAATTATCTTATGTTCATTTACATCTTTGATCCTGCTGCACCCTGCTTTCAACCTTGCAATTTAATATGAAATACAAACCAAAAGTTAAAGTAAATTCAAGTGAGAAGTGATAATCTCTTTTATGAGAATGAGAGAAATATTTTCTGAAATGCTTTGCATCTTCTTCAGCTCCACTACTTCTGTTAAATAAGCAAAATCCTCTTTCCTTTTCTTGTTAAAGGTCATGGAATTGGAAGGTCAACCAAAATATAAGATCACTCTTCTCCTTGTCTTCCTGGTCCTACAATAATTTGGTCTATTCCATTAACAGCATCAGAGATGAAAATAGCAAGGCAAAATGTCTTTAATGAATATTTGCTTAGTTCAAAGTCACACTCTCAATTATAGCTGAAACACTTGTGATATTTATTAAACTCAGAAACGTCAGAAATGAGTTGCAGCATTTTTTGCTAACACAGGTATGGATTTATTGGATAAATGCTGGTTTATTCTGACATTTAGAAGTATAAAAGGGAAATGACTAGTAGAGAAATTTAATTTGGAAAGTCTCATTTAAGTTTTGCTGTTTCTTAACCCATGACTCAAAAAGGATTGGCTTATCTGAAATTCAGTCCCCCCTTTATTTTCTTCAGCAGTTGAAAATACTTGAAAGAATGCGTGTGGTTGCCAAAAATAGCAGTCCATTTGTATTTTTTGAACCATTGGTCTCTACAAATTTGCTTCGATGCAGCACATGTATAGTATATCCTGATATTACACAGAATGTTCCCTTAGTAGTATCAACCAAATATTGTCTCTTTATTCTTTGAATAGTAGAATTCAGGCATTGAACTAATATACTTTTTCTTTGGTTCCCAGACTCTTGAGAGGCAGTTGCCTCTGTGGGGCTGATTTCAATTTCCTCTGAAATTTAGAAAGTATTACTGTATTCATTTTTTCCCTCATGCTTACCTTTATGCTTGCATACTAGAAAAACATTTTTCACTTTCACATCATACTAAAAGTTGTGCATGACAGACTTAAGAGTACAGATTCCTGATTGTTATTTTGCAATTAAGATTATTTGAGTGCTGGCAGATGAAGAAGAAAGCCAATAAATCCTTTAACCCTGCCTATACCTGCCCTTTCATTCCCTTCTTTTCTTATGAATTTCCTTCATTATTAATAAGAAAAAAGCTTTTTTTTCCTCTACAGTTCACAAAAAAAGAAAAAAGTCTTTGTAATGAGATGCATTTGTAATAGCAAATTAAAATAACGTATTAGATTGCAGTGGTCAGATTGTATTTGTCTTCCTTATTAGAACTTGCTAAATTACTTCTTTTATTTTTATTTTTTTAATGGTTACTGATAAAGTCATTCAGATCTTTATGATCTTCATCAAAACATGATATTTAGATGAACAAAGTAGTACCCTTTCCTTCCCAACAACACTTGCTTGCTTTTCTCCAGTTTTATTTCAGTACCATTATCTGTAATCATTGATTCTATTCGGGGGAAGGAGGTCATCTCAAGTAAGCTTATAAAGTTCAGTCAAGTTGTGGCCAAACCATGCTTCCTTCCCTTCTTCTTCCCCTCCTTTATTAAAGTGCCTTTAATTTATGCTGCAAGTTTAGTAGATGCAAGTGCTAATCTGTTGTTAGCTGTGTTTGGTTGTGGAGCAGGGGAACCAGGAAATCCCATTTCATCAGGGAAAACTGTGTCTCCTGTGTATTGTGCCATGTCATTTGTTTGTAATTCTAAGTGTAGCAGCATACAGTGATTGGTTACAGAAGCACTGGCTTGTTGGAAACCTGCATCCTAATTCACAAAAGGGGAAAGAAAAGCAAGACTTTTTGCTTTTGTAGCCTGCTGTATTCTCATTGGCTGCCTTTACTTATATTTCTAGTTTCATTCTTTATCCCTTTTTTTCAAACTTTGTTTCTTTCTTTTACCAGCAACTCTTCTGTATGGTTCCTGAATTCGTGAAAAAGCAGATACGTTATAAATAATTTTCTTCATTCCTAGAACAGAGTGTTTGAAGACTTGGTATACTGTTGCTTCCTGTAATATCTTCTGCTATCATGAGGTTCTCAAAGACCTCATAGTGAAATTAAAGCCTCATTGTGCTGGGTGTTGTGCAAATTTATAGGAAGAAACATTCCCTCTGGAGTAGTGTTTTGATACTCTCTACAAGCATGTAATAAATTCAGCCCACAATGAATACATTTGTTATTTCTGTTAATAGTCAGGCTATGTGTCTCATCACATGTGAATGATTAATGTACATAAATTAATATTTCATCCATAAATGAGTTTCTAGTTATATCTACTTTATTTATCTATTTATTTATTTATGTATTTATAGTGCTGAGCAGGTCTGTGGAATATATCTATATGTTTTATCTCAGATGAGAACAAATCTAGATGGTCTTATACACTGAAAGCCTGGAGATGTGAGCTACTGTAGTTAGTGTTAGGGAGTGAATTGACAGGCTGCTGTCCTATTGGTAGAAATACTCATAGGTAAAGTTTTAAGATACATAGGAATTACTGAAGGCTGTTGCCATTGTGTTTCTGGGTAAAATACATGTGCCCACAGGATTCAGGATTAGTCCTTAAACTAAACAGAAGATTATGCAAACTTTTATATAATTTCCTAGAATTATAATAATCAAGTCCAAATATAGTTAAGCCTTGATTACATGTGCATTTAGTAATAGTAAACAAAAATTTCCCTTGGTGGCTTTGTAGTTGAATTAAATATATTTAGCTAAGAAAATCTCCCTCTGTATGTGTTCACTGAAACAATTTTACTTACCATGTCACTTACCATAAGTGTTTTGCATATCTGTTAAACTCTTCTCAGGAAGCTGCTAAAATGCTGCTATTTTCCCTGGACTGTAAAATTTGTCACAATAATGTATTGATGACTAGTACTGTTACTGCTATGTATAGGTGTGTAAAGAATTATTGTGTGTCATAGAAATAACAATGATCTCTCACATATCAAGGAGAAATATTACTAGAGAAATATCTGGATCCAAATACAAGTTATGTTATGTGACAAAAATGGAAGATTATAAACTATTAACAATTGTTGAGGATATTCCATTATAGCCAATATAGCATAATATCAAGCTATATCTTACTCTTCAAGAGAATGTATAATTTCCTAATTCCTACAAAATCTAAAAGGCTAATGTTAAGATAGATAGACACTTCAATTTAGCAAATGTTTGGCTATGTGCGTAACTAAGGCTGTAAGTAACTTTATTGGCCTTGTAACTTCTATGCTTTGTACTATGATATACTGCAACATTTGGAGGGCTAGAATGCTTGCAGAAATAAGTGCTTCTAGTAATAATACTATTAGAATTTATTCACTAAGCTACTTGGTGACCTATACATATAACACTGAAACTACTTCTTATTTTAACCAGCTTTTTGTAATTACCTTCTTCTGCATTGCAACATGAACTTCTGATGCATATGTCACCAATACTCGAAGACACAACTGTCACATGCCAGTTCAATCACTGTCAAAATATTCTTGTGAATATCAAGAGTAATGTAATCTATACAAATCTCTTTGGAAAATATTTGGGGCCAAATGTCATCCTGAAGTAGGGAAAACAAATTGTCATTCTACTGGTGCACAGGTTTAATCAGAAACGTGATTCAGAGTTCGAGACAATGTTTGTACAAAACAATCCTAACCCTGGATGATATTCCATAGAATTAAAGTTGCTCTAACTGAATATTTAGCTCAAAGGTAATGAAACTGTTCCATATTTGACAGGGAATTATATACTGTACGTAAAATTGCAGCAAAACACCAATAAACAAACCTTTCCATTCTTGCTTTTCCTAAAATTTGAAATAAAGCTAAATTGCCCCTTCACTCCAATACGCTTTTTAGAAGCTCTTGAATTTTGCTCAGTCAGTGGTTTATTGCTGAAAAGGCAAAGTGTCTTCCAGTAATTTTAGGAAAAGCTATCATCAAGCTGTCAACAGTCTAAATTGAGATTAAAAGTATCAAAAAGAAACCTTCACTATTATCAAAGTCCCAGCTAAGCACACTTGAATAGGCAGATAACATCTAGGGTGTACAGTATGTGACCACTTATTCCTCCAGTTTTTAAAATGATTTACAAGGATGAAGTCTTATGTTAAATAGGTAGTGACATTTTTATTCTTGTCTTACCCAGAATTTCCAGACCAAAAGAAAACAGATAGCTGTGAACACATACCTGCTCCTGGAACTTATTTCAGATGTCATATTGCTGGATGTTAGAGGCATCCATCTTATCCTGTGAGTTATTAGATATCCTCAGGTTATATCGGTCGTCAGAGATAAGATCTCCAATCCCCTGTTTGTCCAGTGTAGGTAGGGCGGCATGTTTACAGTTCACTAACATCAAGAGATTATTCACTTTGTCTGAAAGCAAAAGTTGTATTCACAGTATTACCTCCCTGAAAAGGAGGGTGCACAGTCACTGGTAAGAAAGTGAGTAGAGGATTTTCTAGAGCACTTTTCATACCTCCTACATAGCATCATTGCTGTTTTGGCAAACCTGTCTGTTTTAACACATGATGTTTTTTCCTATTATGTCCTGACTTTTGCTAAGGACTAAAATGGGACTGTATGGTCTGACAAACCTGTATAAAATTCAAAGCTGGCCTTTGAAAAAAAAAGCTTAGTCTACTAATCTACTCAGTCACTTACCCATGCATAATTTAATGTACTACAATCTGTACAGCTGCAAGAGAGATTTTTAAGTTCTTTAACAAAATATTGGGGATTTTCATTGTTGTGGATTTCTGCAAGTTGTTCTCAAGTTTAGTTTTGTTATAAGCTTTTTTTTTTCCTCAAAGGCATTTTAGTCCTATCTTATGCTTTTATCTTAAGTAGCATTTGTAAATCTATTTTTGAATTCATTTCATATAGATGATTAATTAAAAATAATAAGAAATTTATGTGAATTGCTTTGAGTGACTTTGCAATTTGTAAGCTAAAATACCATATGGGAATAACTATGGGAATAACTATATTCTAAAGGAATAGAAAATAACTATTTTAAGATTTTTCTTAAAAATCATTATGAAATTCAGGAGTTTAGTTTTTATGGGTTTTTTTTTGTTTGTTTTGTTTTTTGTTTTTTTTTTTTTCTCTATTTCCATTATCTTTCTATCAGAAATTATTGTATAACTTTTAGTACACACTGTTGTTTCTGACTGAAATTGGGCATGTCACTACCATGCTATCTATCCAACTCAAACTAAATTTTTAAAACACTATAACATTGATTCCTATTCACCAACAAGATCCATTATTTTCATATCATGAGATTCAACAGCTCAATAACTAATAAACAAGATGGTAAACATGGCTTTCCATGGCTTTATGTTGCTCTTTCCTTCAGATGAAATCTTCAACCAGATTAAGACTGGTTTATAGAAAACAATAACTCTGTGGATTAATGTTTTCAATTCAGAATCATAGGATCTTGAAACTTTTCTTTATTATGGGGAAAAAAAATGAGTTTCCTTTCTTCTTCCTTAACATTTTCTTTTAAGGATTCTCAGTAAGTCTTCCTGATACTTCTTTAAATGTTTTAGAATTCTGACGTGGGTTTTAACTCTTCGTTATTAACCTAGATACTTGTACAACTTTTGAACATTACATGCATCATTCTTAAGAGATCCCATTGCTTAGCTTACAGAACAGTGGAATTTTGAAATCTGGTCTTTGCTTTGTTTTGAAAAGTATAGCATCTTATCCCAGATCTCTATTTTCTATCTTCTTCTTTTTTTTTTTTTTTTTTTTTTTGCTCATGGACACATAAATTCCTTCAGGTAAATATTTTTCTATTTCACTAAAAGGATGTGTTTAATGCCACCCAAAGTTCTCCTAGCTAAATTCATAATTCTTTAAAACTGTGAGCTGTATGGCAATATTTTCTATTTAATGAAATTTATTAATTTTATATAAAATGAAATTTAATATAGTGCAGCTTCCTTGCAAGATTGAAAGTGGTTTTAATGAAAACAAATTAAACTTTCTTTCAGTTCTCAGTAGTCTTCCATGACTGGTGATTTTGTGCACCTGTATGCACATCAATACTCATTTACAGGTGCATTGTCTCTGTTTACTCAATGATCTTTGCTTGAAACTCTGATAGTATTTGTTTTATCACACAGGCCTCCAGTGATGCTGCCTCCATCTCTCCAGAGATGAGCTATACACCTCTACCTTCAGGATCCAGAGACCTCACCAATCACAGAGGTAAAAGTTAAACTATTATTGGCACGGATTCCTGCAAGGTGGTAAACTTTACAGTGAGGCCCTCTATGTATTAGTTATGGCTGTATTGGTACTTTACTCGAAAGTCACTGTGTTCTCTGTAGTACATGAGAAAACCATACACGTCAAGATTACAGATTTTAAGTCATTAAAGAGAAGTTAAAGGTAGTCTACTGGGAAAACAAATCTATAGATAATAACATTCAGTGTTTGGTTTTTGTTTTTTTTTTATGTGTGAGAAAAATCATCAAGAGGTTAAAGTACTTACATATTGCTAAGTAGATGATTACATGCTGAATTGGTAATTTTGAGAGAATTTGTAAAGTTTCTAATATTTGTAAAGAGACAGCTTTTTGGCATTTTAACAGTTTAGGGCTATAATTTTGAAACATTAACATGTTTTCATTGCAATAAAATGGGATTCGTTCTTCTCTGCTTTTAAGCAGTAAAGGCAGATCAGTGTTCAATTTCCTTTTTCACCAGTAATTAGAGCTTAAAAAGCACCTTGGACAAATTCTTAAATTCCTTCTGCATACCTATGGAGCAGAAAGTTCAGGGAGCAGGTGAAAAACTGGAGCCATTAGGAAAAGCACATTTCTTTCACATTTGTTCTGAAAAAGAAGAAATGTATATTGCTTGAAATCAAAGCAACAAAACTCAGTGTTTTCCACATTGCATGTTTGATTTCATGGAGACTTTAATATTTCAAGTGTTTTTCAAATTGAGACTGCATAAATGATATGTGTACAGGTAATTTTTATACCAGAATATCAGAATCGATATTGTATTTTATTAATTAATGGTAACTAGATTTTAGTGTGTTTTCAAATTCTACAGCATTATAGATCAAGTCAGCATTAGCAGATGGCTAATTCATTTGAGAACTTGAGAAAGAACCAGTCAGACAATGATTCAGATGGGAAGGACGAGGAAAGTAACTAATTAGAGCCTATATCACTCTTGTGCCAGAGCTTAGATGGCTACCAGGCTATTTCCTGGTATTCATGTAGGTTAATATGGCGTATGGGAAATCAAATGTCCTGTAAGTGCTGTAGTGCGTTGTGTTCTGCCAGAGATCAGGAACAAGAGGAAGAACTGAACCCAAATCCTGGATTTGAGAATACACGTAGTCTTCAAAGATTATAAGAACAAACTGCAAATCACAAGCCTTCGCTGTCCTACCCCTTCCCCCCCACCATAAATAAGTAAAAATCCTAAGGTATATGCATGCTGTGGCTTTGATTTCACGTGATTTCTGGTAAGCATATTTACTTTGAGGTTGGATTTTTGCTATTAAAGAGGTAGTAAGTAGACAATAAGTAGGACTAAAGAATGTTATAAGGATCTATAAAAATAAATTAAAAATATATAATAATAAACATTAAAAGGCATGTATCCTCAGACCTGTTTATTTAGATGATGAAAAATTAGAGATGTGTCTTCATGGCTGGCTTTACCATAGAGATGCTAGTAGCTTTGTGTATCAGAAGTTGTCTGATAGGGATTGTCTTCTGTGGCAGTGTAGCAATACTGTTACTTTAGTAGGTACTACATGCATCTGTATGGGTCTGTTCAGGTCTAGAGCTTATCGTTGTCTTCTCAAGGGTTTGAGAGTGCCTACTCTCTTGCTATGAAAGTATAAAATAATACTCCTCAAATTACCAACTATTTCCCCTTAGCTCTTCACATAATTCTATATTTCTTTTGTCTTTACTCTCCCCAGAAATGCTCTGATTTGCATGCTAAACATGTGCTGTAAATTTTGTTGATGATTAAGTACAATTATATATTAAGTGAACAGAGAAGTATGTATCATCAAAAAAAAAGAAAAAAAAAAGTAAAATTGGCATTAAAAGAGATGATGACATGCTCCAATAAGTTTTAGGAATAAATATATATATACATGCTTATATATGTGCATGTATTCATGAGGAAGTCATTAAGAAATCTTTCCAAAATTCCAGGTGTTGTAAATAAAGCTTGGAACAACCTACTGGCAGGGCTTATTAACTCCATCAACATCTTTTATACAAAGAAAAATGTCCAAGTTCACAAGCCCATAAAATATAAATTGGGTCAGTAGAAAAATATCCAAGAAAAAGTGAAATACTTAAATATGTTATTTTAGGTTCTGTTCTGAATATCTTTGAGGTTTTTTTTTCTTCATGAATGCTTTCAGTGTTATAAAAAGTGATTGATTCAGTTGCTGCGTATGTCAAATATTGGCTATTTTTGACCCAAAATGAAAAGAAGCATGTTGTATGTTTATGCGTGCTCTTATTTGTCCCCAGAGAAACTAGTTTACCAAAATCTGAAAGGTTGGCGAATGGTTTGGTACAGCTGTGAATTGATTTGGGGGGTTTGGGAGATCAGGAACAAACTGAATGTATCTGAATGGCAGAATTTTACTTGGACAATTTTCACTATATATTACTGTGAATTTTGCTAGGGGAACAAAATCACATTCTGGTTGTGTTGCAGCATGCAACTTAAACCTTTTGTATTCATTTATTCAGCATGTTATTTCCAGAAGAATTCTGGACTTTTGGAGTTGACTGTTTTAACAAATAAAATTCATGAATTAAAAAAAAATCTCTTTCTCACTGTCAGAACCCACAGAAACAGCATATAATAATGCTGTATTGGTGTTGGAATAGTCTCAGGGAATAATCACTATAAGTATTGCATCAAATGTTATGATGCTTGAGCGTATCAGTACATGAAGAAAGGAACAAATATTGAATTTGTAAGCCTTAAAATATTTCTCTCTATTGTGGAAAAAATGTTCTCCTTATCTTCCATGTGCTGAATATTTACTCAATTCAACTTATGTTTCCTAGCAGAAAATGTATTTACTGTCTATGCATGTTCTGGGCATCTGAGTGCAATCTGACTTGATCCGTTATGAAACCTAATTAATGTCCTTCTAGGCTACTACTCCAAAGTAGTAGTTTTACAGCTAGCTTTATTTTTGTTTTATTTTCAAAATAATGATGGCAAACTCCTAGGGGCCTTTTTAAAATTATTGTTTTACATTTAATGTAATATTTAATGTAAAATAATAATATTTATTTTTATTTGATTTTAGACATTAGTGATAGAGTTGCATGAAATTTGTACATTTCTCTTACCCAGATTAAAAAAAAAAAAAAAGGGGCCTCACTTTTCTTCTTTTTCAAATGATCTAACAAAATGTCTAAAGGGAAAATCGTTTCTTATTATTGTAGAAATTTTTGTCATTTTTGATTTGTATGCCCCTGGTACTCTCATCGACATCAATGTATTGAATATATACTAAATCTTCAAATAATTCTTTAAAATACTTAATACAGTTACTATTGATGGAAAATAAAATTGCAGTATAATAATGTTGAGGATTACATTCTTAACGTGCAGAAAAATGCTGCTTTCTCTCCTCCTCTAAGCTATGTTGTATATTCATTTTATATAATTGATATGGTATGGAAATTTCTTTGTTACATTCAAGCATTTGGACTCAAGTTCCCTTCCTAAAAGGACAGTGCTTTCCATTTGCTGGTGAAAATAGTAATTTATTGTGTTACCTCTTGAGAAGTAAAATTACAAAATAATAAAAATAATGAAAAATTGTGTTGAATGCGCTTTGTGCAAACAATATTTTATAACCTTGTCTAGAACCTGATTTACTAGAAAACCTGTTTGTTTGCCAAAGGTATTTGGTTCCCAGTAACATTTTACAAATGATCTTTTCTGAGATCTTGCTTCTGGGAACAACTAGTGGTAAGTCTGCCCCATGGGTTACTGGTAGAAGGAAGAAGAAGCAGTCTCCATTAAGAGCTAAGCCTGTATTTATGTATGTAGTTTTTACAGCCTTAGATTGGATTTATGCCAAGTTTTAATAGTTCCAGTGTATTTTGGCTTTTAAGAACTTCCTGAACAAATCCACTGTCCTATTTTTTTTAAATACTTGGTTAATTATCTAAGCATTCTGATATGCACAGAAATTACCTTTTCTCTTTTATTTTCTCACTTGGAATTATATGTACCGATATGGGGGGGGGGATGGGAGGGGGGGGGGTTGGGGAAGGAAGTGTTATTTACTCCAAAAATATGTTCAAATCACCTGAACGAAACACATTTTTACTTTCTCAAACAGTCCAATTTGAGACTAAAAGTCTGAAACTGCATTCAGAAGCACTGCCTAAAAATTCAGGGACAGAATATTTCCTATTAGCCTTCTGAAGGTAATTTTATAAAAACAGGTTTTGTTGTTGTAGTTGTTTGCTTTTTTGTGTGTTTCTTTTTTTTGCTGGTGTTTTTGTTTTTTGAAAGAAAATGAAAGGAAAAAAAAAAGATATCTTCCTGCACTCAGTTTCTCTTTCTTTCTGATGAGTGCGGTGAAGAATTGTTTTGGAATAAAAACTTTTTGAAAGTTTAGCGTGGACAAACAAGCAATAGCATGTAGGCATGCAATCTGTTCTAGAGACTCCTGAACTTGGCACTCTAGTTTCTTCTTTGTTTGACTGTTTGTTTGCTTTGCTATTGTACTCATTGGATTTGAGTTATTCAATTTTTAGTGATGGTTTGGCTATACAGAATGCTTTCTGGCTGATTTTTACGATATGCCATACACACAGTCCAGCCACTGGCTTTGTAGGAGTTATGTGCTGAGCCAAGGCAGAAGTGTACTTTTTTCAAATGCATAATGAGCATCACGTGATCCAGATTTCCTAGAAGTTACAATCCAATAGGCATCTAAAGAGACCTGCTACTTTTAGTGAATGGTGATGAAGATAGGAAGGTAGAAATTTTGGAAAAACGGAGTAATTGTTCATGTGATGTGTGAAAGTTCCAAACTGTCCTCCAGGAATTTACCTGTTCTACCAGTGTTTTCTCAGCATGATCAGATTTTAGACATAAATATTCTCTAGTTCATCTAAAATAATCACATATATTTGTCCTTCAAGAATCAGGTCTAAATTTTTTTAACGATGCTTCAGATTTTCAAGTAAAATTATAAAAATGTATGCTTTTAAATAATAAATACATAAATAATACATAATAATAAATACATTTTAATAAACTAAATCCATATTTTTGAAGGCCTTCAACTTGATATCCTTGCATTCTGTTCTATCTTTAAATCACAAGCATAAAAAGAAAAGGAAATTGGTTAGCATAAAAACTTACTTCCAGAAGGATAATTATCCTGTTTATATTATCATTGCAATCTTCTCTGTTGTTAATATTGACACAGTTGTTAGGTACTCATTGTGTTTTCAAGCCAGAGGCTTATTTAGAGTTTGAAATTGATTGCTGGGAAAGTCACAAAGCAATTTACGTAGCAACTTATCATAATTAGTAAGTTTTTTCTAATGTGAACTGCACTTTATGCTTGTCAATTGATTTTTCTCTATATCTACATAAAGCAGCTCATTGTGTGCTGTCCAAAAACAGAATAATAATCATAAAACAACTGTGGGTAGTGTTTTATCATTCCTTTAATCTGACAAATTTTAAAATAAATTTTAACAAAAGTTGTATATGTATGTATATAAAAATATTTACATTAACTCATGTAATAATTCAGACTAGGATGAATAAGAGAACTGCAAATAGATGTAATATCTATCAGGAAGAGATGGTGTGAATAGTGGCAATTTTTTCATGGCTTACATGAGAAATAGCCATATTTGTAGTTTTTAAGCTGCCTTATTTTAGATAGACTCTGTACCTCTTCAGATAGGATCTTGAGGATCTTCTGACCATGAGATGACTGACTAAAAAAAGAGAAGATTGCATTAATGGACAAATATTTCCTGGGGGCAGGAACACTCAAAAATACTTTGTGACATTTCCTCTAAATGCCAGGAAATCTGTCCCAACTGTGAGTTTTGCTGGAAATCCTCTTCTTTTGGCTCTGTGGGAGAAGAATAAAACATACGTATGCTATGAAAAAATTAAATCTCATTTGGCTTGCTTGCTTGAAATGAGAAATTGTGTTCTACTAGTAGCTTGTTTAGTTCTTTGGTTTGGAAATCAGCATTAATGGAAACATGTGGTACATTATAGAAGAATGGAAAGTAAAGTATCGATAAAGATGAGTGCCAGTGTGAGGAGAAACTTGGTTAAGGAAATATTTGGGTTTTGTCTCTTGGTTTCCCTCAGTTAAAGTGATTGAAAAAAGAAAATCTGTCAGTTGTTGGTTAGAGTCCTCAAAATTTGGAAGTGTAAGAAGGTAATACAGACTCTGTTGTGAATTGATTACTTCCGTTGTTGATGAGAGAAAGGGAAGACCTTCTCATGGCAACTGCTAGATGTCCCCTGCTTGAGCATGTAGGCATGCCAAAGCATGTACTTTGAGCTGATGTGAAAGATACAGTTCTCTTTTTATTTCTTCAGTGGTGAAGCTAATTTAATGTCTCCGGCTTTTCCTTCCAAGTTACTCTGGAGTTTATTTTTTACTCAGTTTTTTTTGTTTGTTTGTTTTTGTTTTTGTTTTTGTTTTTTTTTCTGATGCAATTGCTCTGTGGAGATGAAGGAGAATAGGTAGATTGGTGAAACTATCTAGGTGGGGAAAATGCTAGAAGACATGTCTCCTTGAAATGCTTCCTCTTGATTGGAGGCCCACATACATTGATATTTGTCTGCAAATACAGTATACAGCTTTCCTCCTTGCGACACAGTCACAGATGTTGTCATTCAAAGGAATTGAGAGGTCCAATTAATTCACTCTCAGTCTTGGAGTGCCTTCTTTCTGGGCAGTAATGTAAAAGCAGATTAAGGAGTATCTCATGTAGTACCTCTCCTGAGCCTTAATCTGGTTTTTGATGGACCAGAACCACCACAATAGCAGTGGTATTATGTGGATCAGTTTTCCCCACTTTCTCAGTAGTGACTGTCTCTGCCAGAGACATGCTTTCATGTTTGTCTGTAAAGCACAAAGACTTTCCCAAATGTGGAATAAATTGTGGTTGAATTTGAGTGGGACCTTGACTAATATGGTTCAAAAGATGCATTTTCTGGATCGTTGAATTCATGTTCTTGTCACTTACAGGGTAAACAATTTCTTGTCTGTATACTAAAGGAATGTTGGAATCAAATCAGGATACTTGGGGATTATTAAAACTTCAATATAAAAACATATCATTATGTTGTATATTACAATGATGAGAACAACCAACCATGTGTAACCAGGGTGGAGTGAAAGAGTGGAAAATGATATATAAGGTACCTTACAGTTTTGTGCAGTCTTTCCTGAGGGTCAGAAAAGTTTCGTTTTTAAATCGCATTATAGTTTTAATTTGTGTGTATTCTCTGTGTTACGAGTTCTGAAAGTGAACTCAGGAGGTGTGACCAAGCTGACCAGAAGTACATGCTAGGAAGATCACTTCCTGGAGTGCTACTTTTCTGGGGGAATGAAATACTGGTATTCCTTTTTAAGGCAAGGATTTAAAAGATAAAATAGAGAAATTAAGTGGCTCACCGAGTTTGGGTTAAAATTTTATTCAACATTTAACCAGTGCAGCACAAAACTCCTGTTTTGCATCTAGTGAGAATTAGAAATATAAGATTCAGGGAGCCTTTCAAAATTATCATCCTTCTTTTTTCTAGATACTGTTTACAATTTCATTTTTCCGTAGTGCATATCTCCTAAGCTGACGACCGTTAAAACCCTAACTACTTTCTCCCTCTCTCTCTCAGTCTCTCCCCCCACCCCCCACACCCATCCTCTCTTTCTCTCTTTTTTTTTTTTTTTTTGTTCAGTATTCCTCACATTTCTGAGATTACAACATTCTCCGTGTTCTCCATGTTTGCCGAAACTAACCTAGTAGCCTGGGCCTTAGTCACTAATATGAGTATCACATCAAACTGAATATAATTAATGAGGAAAAAACGTGGATTTTGGGGTAGATTGGAAAGAGTCTGATGTTTCACAACATGGCTCTTTTTGTCATGGCAGCTATAAGAAGCCATGAACATGCGCAAGCTTCAAGCAACCATGGCTATAAGTTGGCAGAAAAACAGAAAACGTTGCTTCCTTATTGGAAATGAGATCCAAAATCATAAACCTATCTAAAATCTTCTGTTATGCAGATCAATTAACAATGCAAAGAATGTGCAACTGGTAATTTTATATATATATATATATTATATGTATATATATATTGTCTAGTAGGTTTCCCACTTGGCTTTATAAAAAATAATCCTTTATGATAAAGAAGACCAGTTGCAGGCACTGAAATTACACCCCTTCCAGAGGAAACATTCAAAACACACAGTGCTGTGAGCACATATCGTCTCCTGAGAGATCCCCATGTTTGGTTAGTACTCCAACCTAGCCTGTTTTTTGCAGGAGTCCTCCAATTTTATCACTAAGGCATTTTTACAGCCTCATTGGAACAAATAAACAAACATCTGGAATCATGTGGTATATTTAATTAAAAACTTTTTGTTTGGCCAGAAATAGTAAAATCATGAAAAATTGCCTGTCCCCAGGCTCAAAAAGGCCAAATGATAAAGCTGTTGGCTACAGACAGTTTTACAATGTATTGAAATTCATAGATATGCACACCTGCTAACCCCCCCCCCCCCCCCCCCCCCCCCCCCCCCCGCCTTATATGGATTCATAACCATTAATGAGTGTTTAGTGCACAGATCGTAACCTTTGTTTAAATAGGAATTTACTGGTTTTAATAATGTATAGACATGTGTTACTGTATTGCATACAGTCTGTACCATTCTCTAATACAGAAACAGAATAAAGCTTTATACTCTTGGTTAAAAATGTGTGTGTATGTGTGTGTATATATATATTATATATATATATTATCTTTAAAGTACATGTTCCATTTGAATATTCTGTCAGGTGATCGTGTTTTAATTCCAGTGGCAGTAAATATCTCTTCCTCATGCTAGCAGTGCATAGATCAAATGTTGAAAATAATGAAGATGGTATTTTGGTGTGCAGAAGGAAACAGTAATTTTTCATCAATTCATTTAATTCTTTTTTTGAGGAATATTTCAAGAGATTCTCTACATTTTTGTAAATGAAACTGTTTGCTATGATCTGAGGTATTTTGAACTGCACATACAAAATGGTCATAAAATATTCTGTAGTCTGGGATTATTAGTTATGAAAACTAATTAGCCTAATGGACTGTTAATCATTTTGCATGCTATATAGGCCTATGAACATGCAGCCTATAGTCTTATTTTTCACAGAATAATGGAATCATAGAACGGCTTAAGCTGGTAGGGACATTAAAGATAATCAAACTCCAACCCCCATGCCATGGACAAGTTGCCACCCACTAGATCAACCTGCTCAGAGACCCACCTAACCTGGCCTTGAACACCTCCACGGATAGAATATCCACCACCTCTCTGGCAACTTGTTCAAGTGCCTCACCACCTTTTGAGTAAATAATTTCTGCCTAATCTAAATCTCTCCTCTTTTAGTTTAAAGCCATCCCCCATTGTCCTGACAGTTTCCTACTTACAGACTCCTGTGACCCAGCTAGAAGAGGAAGAGAAGACAAGCCCTGTGGCTTTGTCATACCTGCCAATTTCTTCTGTCATGGGCTCCCAGCAGGCAGCAAACCTCTCTAGAGAGATTATCTGGGTAGCAAATAGCTGCCTCAGTGCCCTTCAGTTGGAGCCTCCAATAACTAAGATCCTCTACCTTATTTTGATAGCACTAGTTCTGGTTCAGGTCTTTGGTTGGACAGTCTTAGTGTGGTTGTCCCTTTTTGGCTCTTAACTCTTATCCATACACTCTTTCCAACCCCAGAGCTTTATGTTTGTTGGCTAGGGGGACTCCAGGAGTAAGGGGGTCTCTCCTCCTTTTGCTCAAGCAGAGACAAGCGTTCAATCTCCTTCATCTTGCATGTTGTTGTCATCTCTCTCCTCAGGGATGGAAACTTACTTATCTTTCTCCCCTTGCAGGGACTTAATACAGTGCTGTTCGTCTGCCCGTGTCACAGCACGGTACCACATGTCAATCTCTTTCTGTTTGCTGGATACTTCTCAGTCTTGTGATTTTTCTCTCAGTGCCTGCTCAGAAAGTTTCTCAAGCTGGACACACTTGCATCCATTATACTCCTCTCTTCCCTCAAGCCCTTTGGGGACTCTACATTTTGAACTTGTACATCTCAGTTTCTATATAGGTGAACCCTGCACTTAGAAAATGATATGCACGCAGGAAGTACTGCTGCAGCTGAATATTGTTCACAATTCTATGTATTGCTTATGATGAAAATAATTTGAACATTCCATTTGTAGCTATATTTCTCCAAAGGTTTAGGTCTCTTAGCAGGAGAGGATGCTTACATGACCTTGGCAGCACTCCTGCAGTTAGTGTTACTGAACTGAATGAAGGGGATGTGAGTGTCATCAGAAACAAAGTACTAATTCCCGCATTGTGTAGAAGCTTACTTCGAAAAAAAGGAAGAAGGTTTGGACAAATACATTTCTTATATAATCAGAAGAGCAACCATCTGCTTAACAGAAATGAAACTGTTTATTCCCTTGTGCATCAGTTTTTTTATGATGCCCACATCATGCTGTAACGTGCATTTATTCCAAACTTTGAACAGCCAAAAAGATGCAGTGTATTTTGCATTTCTTTGTTCAGTGTGTGCGGTGTGTAAGGAAGCCGTGGATGAAGTTTCTTTTCTATAATTTTGCCTTCAGCTAAGAAAAGGATAGCTTTATATTATTTCACTGTGTGTCCTCATGCAAGAAGAGAAAGCTGTCAACATTTTGTAGGATATGAATATCTGTATTCATGATCTAATGATATGTTTGCTGATCAAAGTTCTTTTCAGAGCTCTGAAAGCAAATGTTAAGTAGTTTGACAACTTCCCCTTTTTCTCCTATTTTGTGATGCTTTTGTGGTCCTTTACTAGCCTTAGTACTGGAAAAGTAAATGATAGGCATGACATCCTTCGTTAGCTTGGCATATCCTTTAGCAGAAAGTTTACATCTGTGGAGAAAAGGGGGAAAGAGAGGAGAAAAGTGGTAAACAATGCGTGTAACAAGGGAAAAATATTATGCCCTTACCCAACAGAGGATGATCGATTCTTTTTTTTTTTTTTTTTTGCTGGTACCCATTCCCTTGCTGTTTGCAGTGCAAGAGATTTTGGAAGTTATTTCTGTTTACAGAGGAGGAAATTCTTTTACTGCATGATTGACAACATTGGTGTGTTTTGTAAGACCCTTTTAAGAAAGCTTGTCTATGACTCTAAAGTGCCTAGTAAAGCTAAGCAATCACCTGAAAGACCCCCCATCTGTGGCTACATAAAACTGAAGTAAAGAACAGAGAATAATCCATTGTGTATGCACTTTCCCACCTGCTGAGAGCAAAATGCAATGCAATTTTAGTACTTGCATGCCACTGGGGAAAATAGACTCCTAAAATCACATAGCGGAAGCACTGGAAAAATTCAGTGAATTCATACTAAGCATTGTGTTATAAAACCTAAGGAATCACAGTCTCTACTTTTCAAGTGAAACAGATTTGTATTGCAGATCTGTTGGAATGCCTACCAAACATAATGATGGCATTTAGAACACTAGGCTGTAAAAACTGTGAGCCTGGTGAATAAGAGTCCTTTTGCAGGGGTGCAATGAAGAGCATTGCAAGCAACTCTTGTGTTGTCTATGTAAAGACCAGACAAGACTGCAATCTTTCAATTTTTCTTTTTACTTCTAATTAAGTGTTGGGGAGGGAGTAACGTACAGTGAGGTGGAATGTGAATGCAGCCTGAGTTAGCAGTTTCCAAACTATTTGTGATAGTAGATATGATTTCTCACAATTATCAGAGAACTAAATTAGTGTTTATGCCTGATCTGTATGCTGGATTTCCCTGCATTAGCTTAGTTTCCTCAGCACTGACTGCTGGTGCTGAGGCAGTAAGAGATGTGCTTAGATAAACTACATCTGTCTCATCTATACTACTTCTTCATAGGAGGGAGGCAATTCTCAGATAGTGTTTTTGCTGAACTGTGAGGGGGAGCAGCCTGTCTTAACAGTCATTTTTGTTCCCATGAAATAAATGAAGCAGACTCAATTGAAATCATCCCTTGGGACCTGCTGGGAGAGCTGGAATCTATCTGAGAGCAAAATTGGCAATCAATCCCCCCCACCAAATAAAACCCACCCAATTAATTCAGTCAGAAGATCGTTTCTGTCTATGTAAAGGCAATGAATGATAAATTCATCAGAGAAAAGAAAGGGAGCAACTTTATAATAAATAGATTAAATATAAGGTATTAGAGCATTCAGAAGTTATTTGTGCTAATGACAACCATTATTGATGTAAAGTACATATGTTAAGAAAAAGAAATACTGGACAGAAATGACAGTAAGGTAAAGTGAGATATGTAGACATCCACTCAACCTCTAATTGTATATTCAAAGTTTGCCTCCTCCCTATAGTATGATTCTAGGTAACAATGACAGTGGAAGTTGAAGGAGTCCCTCTCCTAACTGTTAATTGTTGCACGGGGATTTTCATTTTTGTTCCACTCTGTCATGGTAAAAAAGTAATCTCTTAAGCAAGATAAGTTTCATGATAAGTTTAATAATAAATTAAACGGGGTCTATCTGATGTATTTTTTCATTGAAAAAATAGTAAATGACACTAATTTCAGAGGTACAGGAAACATCATTCAGGCAGAAAAAGCTCCTGTGAGAAGTTAAAATATGAATCACGTTTTCATTAAAAAAAGAGAGAGAGAAAAGGTATGTTCTGTAGAGTATGAAGAAAGTTTGAATTAGTTGTAGAGGGGGCTTGTTCAGTGAATACATACTGAGTGGCAAAATCCGAAAAGTCTTGAGTAGGAATGTACTTGTAATGCGAAATTATCAGGGAGTCAAATCTTGCTATCTTGTTCTTCTTTTTTTTTCTTCCACTGTCACAGGCAGAAAAGAAAGAATTAATACTGTTAATACTGTTTCTGTGAAGCTACAGTGGTTCTGGATTTTTTCTTGAGCTCAAATGTACAACTTCAGTGTAGAAACTTTGGGGGGCGCCAATTGCTATATTAGTTTACAAACTTGTGTAAATTGATCCCAAGCTGACACCTTGGGAGAGCAAACAGCATCTGATTCATAAAGCGAGATCTTGAGAGTAATCGGCCCTTTTTTCCAATTTGTATAAATATTTTGGTTTATATTGTATCAATTATTTAAAATTCAAAAAGAATCATTATGATAGTGCAAAATTTTATCTGATTGTTTCTTCAGAAGGTATTTTTAAATAAAGGTGCAACAGCAAGTTCTAATCTGTGTTATGAAAGTCAAACTCTCATTTCATTATGAGTATTTTGTAATTATGGAGATGAAGCAAAGACTGAAATGCAAAACCAAAACCAAACTACAATTGTACAATCTAACATATATTTAAAGTGAGATAACTAATACATTCCTTCAGTTCTCCCTTGTTTTGTAGTTATTTTTCTCTTTAGGGATTTTAAAGATACATCTCTATTTTCCTGTAAGTTCCGAAGTAAGCTTTTTAACAGCAGTTCACAGGTGTTTTGAAATGTCTTAATTATGAATCTTGAGGTAAATCCTTTTTTTTTTTTTCTTTCTCAAATTCAGTTCTGTTATTTCTTAATTATATAGACATCTGACTTTTGCTTCTTGCATGTTCTTATATTTGATAAACTATATACAAAGGATTTTTCTATCATTTGATGGAATGGTTTCTCTGATCGGTAGGTTAGAAGTATTGTCTTGAAAGCAAATATGTTAGTAAAAGAAGGGAATCTCTAGACTGGCTTCTCTCTCTGGCTGCAGTTAGGCCAGCACAGACTATGGGGAGGAAATCCGTACACATGTAGGGCACCTCTTTAAACTACTAGCTGCAGGTGTTTTAGCCATGCACATGTAGCTGGATAAATGATGAGACTTTTCAGATTTTCAGCCAAGTCTTTACTTTTAGGGTAGTGAAATGTTGAAGGAGAGGAGAAACAAGATAGATATATGTGTTGAGGTTATAGCGTGTGTAATATATTCTCTTTATTATTCATCTATTGTGTACTGAGGTTGTGCACAAAGCAGCTTCAACTCTATAGACCATTCCTCCCTTTTCCATAATAGCTGCAGCTGTATTCCTTACTACTAAATTAAGGTATCTTGGGAATAAATTTATGACAGTGGGGAAGCTTCTAAACATTCCTTTCCCTATGAGTGACATGTAGTCTTCAGAGTTGGCCGCAGATTGTCAGTTTCATATGACATCATAAAGTGTCACCTCAAGTAGCCTAAAATGTATTGGCTATTATGGGAGTAACTCAGGTTGGAGAATTCTTCCTTTAGTATCTAGATAGATGCAAAGAAGCATTCATCCAAATGTTGGCCATGATTTTTTTTCATGTTCTTTCCCAAACTCAATGTGGCAACAGAATTCTATCCAAGATGCGTATGAACTTTCTACTCCTTTTTAAATGTATCTGACATATTTTGGTTAATTCATCATCATTGGTATGTGTTTTTTGATAATTCTTGCTTTAGAATTAGACTTGGAGATGACTAAGAATGGCTTGATGATATTTAACTTCTGTATAGAGAGCTTTATAGATAAAATGTTTAAATTAGAAGGGGGGATGGGGACACTGAAATAGATCATATTGTAATTTCAGTAATCAAATGCACTGAAATATGTCATCAAAAAGATACTTATGAATCTTAAATCTTAGGATGACTGTCAGATTTCTTTTTATCTGTGAACAATGACAATCAATTTGAAGATGAAATATACGGTCAGAGCTTCTGTCTCTTTGACAGTCACTCCAATATTTAGACAAAAAATTGCTCTCTCACAGATTCATTAGTCAACTCATGCTTTTTACCTTTTCCCTCTTGTAATTCCTAATATCCTTTGAGAAGCTAAGACAAGTAGAATTGAGTGTTATCTCACATAAACATAAAAGAAATTACATGCGAGTATGTAAAGTCAGAGGAAATTTAGAAACAATCCCGTAGCTTGAATGAATGATAAGACTGCATTTTTATGATTTTGGATGTGCTTTTGAGCAAATGCACAATCTTCTCTAACTGATTTAAAGCCTTCTCCTACATTTACCCATGCCTATTGCATAGCTGAACGAAGGTTTTAAAATTCTTTGTTTTATTCATATGCAGTTACCATGATGTTTAATAATAATTTAAAAAAAAAAAAAAAAGAAAAGAAAAAAGAAAGAAAAATAACTGCACCTAAGACAGCCTTGAAGAGCTATTTTGGCTAACAAGCCAGAGAGAATGGAGAGATTCTGATTAACAAGGTGATCTGCTTTTATGAAGTATCTTTTATGTAGTGTCTCTAGGCACCTACAGTGCAATAATCTGTAGAGCTTGGCTAGGCAAAGTAGAAGACTCAAAAGAAAGGGAATTTTGAAAGTGAGGAAAGAAGATTAGCTTGATCTAATGTCTTAAGGCAGAAAGCTTTCGGACACAGTTTACAAAGAATCTGGCACCTACTGTCTTCAGTCTCTATGTTAGTTTGTGGAAAGGTATAGATATCTGCTCATGGGATGTGGTTCTTTCCTTGTCTTGACTTCAATCCACTCAGGCTCAGCATTTATCTGAACACCTGTGTGGCTATATTATGTCACATGCATCCATCCAACAGCATGAGTTTCAATAGGGCCAAGTGTCAGTTCCTGCATTTTGGTCACAACAACCCCAGGCAACCCTACAGGCTTGGGGATGTGTGGCTGGAAAGCTGCCTGATGGAAAGGGACCTTGGTGTTCTGAGGGACAGTTGACTGAACATGAGCCAGCATTGTGCCCTGGTGGCCAAGAAGGCCAATGGCATCCTGGCTTGTATCAGGAATGGTGTGGTGAACAGGACTAGTGTGGTGAGCGGGTCATCCTGCCCTGGACTAGGCATTGGTAAGGCCTCACCTCGAGTACTGTGTTCAGTTTTGGGAACCTCAGTACAGAAAGGATGTGAAGGTACTGGAGCAGGTCCAGAAAAGGGCAATGAGGCTTGTGAAGGGCTTGGAAAACCAGCGCTATGAGGAGAGGCTGAGGGAGCTGGGGCTGTTTAGTCTGGGGAAGAGGCAGCTGAGGAGAGACCGTATTACTCTTTTCCAGTACCTGAAAGGTGCTTACAGTGAGAGCGGGGTAGGTCTCTTCTCACTGGTGACGGGTGACAAGACAAGGGGAAATGGCCTCAAGTTGCGCCAAGGTAAGTTTAGGTTGGATGTTAGGAAACACTTCTTCACAGAAAGGGTGGTTAAATATTGGAATAGGCTCCCCAGAGAGGTGGTTGAGTCACTGTCCCTGGATGTGTTTAAGAACCGAGATATGATTTAGCAGAGGGTTTGTTAGAGTTAGGGGGTACTATGGTTAGGCTGCGGTTGGACTTGATGATACTTGAGGTCCCTTCCAATTGCAACACTGCAATTTCTTCCTGAAACACAGGAAGAATTCTGTTGGCATGCAAGTTACACTAGAAAGAAGTTGAGAGGGTTTTGGTCCTAATATGTTTCAGTTACTGTTATAAGCAAAAGTGGTTTTCATAAGAACTTCTATGTCAGATGTCATTGTGTCAGATTGCCCCTCTGCTGCCCTGTGTTGCACAGCAACAAAATCCCTTGTAATGTGGCCAGTAGGACTGGAGAAGGGATTGTCCCTATTGTACATAGCACTGGTGAGACCATACCTTGAGTGTTTTTTGGTTTTCAGGCACCTCATTAAAAGAAGGGCATTGAGTTGCTGGAATGCATTCAGAGAAGAGTGGTGAAGCTGCTGAAGGGACTAGAAAGCAGTACACATGAGAGATGGGTGAGAGAATTTAATTTGAAGAAAAGGAGTCTGAGGGGAGACATCATCACTCTCTACACCTACTTGAAAGGAAATTTTAGCCAGGTCAGATTCTCTCTTTTTAGTCACAAACGATGGGACTCAAATAAATGGACTCAAGTTTAGCCAGGGAAAATTTAAATTACATATTAGGAAGAGTTTCCTCATGGGAAGGATGGTTAGGCATTTGAGAATGGGCTGCCCAGGGAAATTGTGGAGTTGCCATCTCTGAAGGTATTTGAGAGACGTTTGATGTAGCACTTAGAGATATAGTTTAGTAGTAGACTTCATAGTTAGAAGATGGTTGAATTTAATGAAGTCCACGATCTTTTTCAGCCTAAAAGATTACATGTTTCTATCTCATTTGTAGTATTTTTTCCCCTTTGGTGTTGTACAATTTGATAAATTGATAAAATTTTGATAAATGGTTTCCATTTACAAATGTGATACGGTACCCTTAGGAAGATTTTTTCTTTTTGTAGTTTTTGTAGAAGCAATTGCAAAACATGATTTAAGGAAAAGAGCAATACCATATCATTTAGTCTATTCAAACCCACTATTCTCTAAAGGGTATTGTGAAGAGAGTGACAGCATCCCAGCTCAGCTTCAACGTGCAGGTGATGAGCAAGCCAAGGGCTTTTTCATCAAAGCACAAGTTTTTTCCTGTCCAGTAAACCCAAATATCAAAATGATCCACGCTATACTTTTCTGAGTTGTTCACAAAAATAATTAAGCGTTATGTGATCACTTCTGATGCTGTGTCATTTCATTGCTGAAGCTGATGTTATTATGGCTATAAACTACTATAGCATAACAGCTGTTTATCAAAATATTCATGAAAATTTTCTGTGACAGGAGAAATGGGCATACTTGTTATACTGTTTCCAGGGAAAAAGATGGCTTAGATTTAGCCAAAATTATGGCACACTATTCTTGAACTTGACAGAACTAGTTCAGCATATAATCCATACTAAAATAGGAACAGATATTTAAACACTAATTCAGTGCATATCAGTTTGTATGCGAAGACTGTATTTAAGATATTTCAAAACAGGTTTTCATAGCAAATGCTACCCAAACTATGGCATGGCATGTATCCCAGTAATGGGATATGGATAAAGTCTTTATCTAGGGTCTAAGCTGTGGTTCCATGATTTGCTGTCTCTGCCTAGTAAAACAACTGTGGATATTACATGCATTTTTGATTGATGAGGATGAGGTATTGAGGAGGATTTGGGGGACTAAAAAAAATCATATTATAATAAAGCTTAGAGAACAGAGGGAAATGGTGCCAGGAATGTATCTACAATTTAGGATAAAGAAAAATAATGAGTGTCCATAAAAATAAATAACCATGATGTTAAATAGACTGCAGATCATTTGCACCTTGAGGATTTTCTCAGATTTCATGCCAGTGAAGAAATGTGGTAATAAGCCCTCATGTTTTTAGCCAAAAGAGTTTATTGTGCACAAATTTTATTTCAAACATTTGAAGAGTCCTAGAAATATTTATAAGTGTGAAGGGGAGTAGAGGAGGAAGATTAAGGGAAAAATCTCAAAAAGATTGTATTACTTTGAAGAAATGCTTTACGTCCAGATTGTCCTCATTCATATATATATTGTTTCTGATTTTTTCATAGCTGAGAATGCCATTCTGAAATCCATTTTGAGCATTCGTAATTACTTCAGTCCTATTCAATGAGAATTCAGTTTTGATCACTCTAGATGTGTGAAATTAATCAGTGTGATTTCTGGTCAATTCTTACAGCAGTCTTGAAATTTCTCTCTCAGTTTGTCCTTCAGTGTGCCAGTCAAAAAGAAAAATGCTTTGTGCCTTTCTTGACTTAGAAGCTATTGCCTGTAGGTACTTTAGGCTACAGAGTGGAAGTTAGCTTTTCCTATGCTCCTCATTGTAGGTTAAAGTGACGGATCAGCTTTCACAGTTAAAGGAATAAATGTGCGTGGCCAGTGCATGGCCTTGCTTAGTTCTTCTGCTTTATTACAGAAGAATCTAGTTGATTAAAAAAACAATTACCACATCTGATGATTTCTAAGTAACAGTCATCTATGTCAGTATTTATTCACAGCCCGTGTTGTAATCTGATTTGTATATAATACAGTAGTATCCACATGTGCTAATGAGCATCCCACAGCTTTCTCTTCTGTTCATTCTTGAGCTTTCATTGAATTTATTAGATGATTGCTCAGATCAGTGATTTCCATCTTCTGTGCAGATTCAGGCAGTTCACAAATCATTTGGTTGTCATACTGTTGTGTAAGAATTTTTGCAGATATACTCTTTCTCTCTGACTAAATTTGTTGAATCATACTGAAAAGAAATTTGAAAGCAGTGGATTTTTTAGTAAAACTTTATTAGTTCAGTGAAAGGTGGAACAGTCAACAACTTTCTCCATACTTAAGTTCCCAAAGCAAGAAGGAAATTTATTGTCTCCATTGAGACATAAGCTAGTTTATTCTCCATCATTTATCTGAAAAGTTGATGTTCACCATGGTAATTCATCAAACGTTTTTCATGAAGTGTATCTGGCAGGATTTCTTGGCTTTAGTCTTTGAAATTCTGAGTTTCTTCATCCTCTGGGAACAGTGATTCTTCTTGCACATCTGAAAGGAATGATGTTGCTTTACTCTTTGATTGTGATTTCACTTCTCTGAGCTCTGTGTATCTTAAAATTTTTGTAGATAGGAGAGGAAAAATGTTGCTATTTATAAATATCTTTGTATTGAAGTTTCTGTTTGCAAACTATAAAATAATCATTGATAAGTAAGAATAGCAATGAAAGCAGAAGACACAATAGTGGGAAATTTTATTAAGTGTTACCATTAAATTTAAGATTTCATTAGCAATATGGGTACTTTACTAGACCTTTCATGAGGAGTGAGGGGATAAATTATATGGGATTATTTATTTAATGTACTGTGTGTTAACTGTATTGTGTTATTTAACCTCATCAAATGCCTGGTTAAATGAAACATAGATTTTTAGTTCTATTGAATATTGTTTTTTTTTAATAACAGCGTAATAACATTTTGGACATAAAAATAATTTCATTGCAATTTTAAGGGGTTTTCAACAGTGAATTTAGGTACTACGAAGAGTTCTCACCTTGTATTCAGTTCTGCAACATTAAATAAATAACAAGAAAATCCCAATTCCTTACTGAAATTAAAAAAAAAAAAGTTGCAAATGCTTATACTTACTTATTTAAATTATTTATTTAAATAAAAATCTTTCAGTTCAGCTTACTAATGCAGAGTTAGTTATCTAATACCTGATCTTTCCTATTGTCAAGTTGTTATTTATTTTTAGTTACTTGTAATAATTATTATTTAATAGCATTAATTAAGTTACCTGCCCTACACTTGGGGGGAAAAAAAACACAAGCATTTTAGCAGTCTTCTTAACTGCATTGTGTGCTTTTGCCTTTTCCTGTATATGGATGGTTTTAAGCATGTAAGTAAAAGACTTACTGAATGAAAGACTGTTTATTGGAACATAGGTTAATGCTATTTGCAAGCTTTATGTTGCTAAAAATCTAGGAAAGATTGAATTTGGTTTAATATTTCAGTGAAAAATGTTGTAAGGCAGAATGCCAACAGGAGATGCATTAATAATCTATGAAACCGTGGTAGCCCACTAATTTGGGACATTATAGGAAATCTTGGCTTTATGTTGGCCAATATTTCTAATATGAGTTTCCATCAATAAGTGCAGGAAATACTAAACAGGGTTATTAATCTGCAAGGAAGAAACTAAAAATTCAGAGATCTGATTTCTCTTTAGGATGAAGTTATAGGCATTAAATTTTAATCCTCTGCATTATAAAAGGAATCATACATTGTTTCTGTGGACTTCAGAGGAAAGGTTTCTCATTGCTAATTAGTAGCAAAGTCTCACTAGTTTTCATGTGATACTTCTTTCCCTCCCAATTCTGATTCAGTCTCCCAGATCTCTGAATGAAAACCTTTGAATTATGATTTAATTATCAGTTTTACTGCAACAGCTAATAATTATCATGTGGATGCACATATTTTTGTCAGTTTTTCTTCTGGCCTCTGTACTTTTATAATTGTTCTCTGGTACAAGGAATTATCCAATTGAAAGTTAAATATTTTCAACAATATTCTGAGAAGCAGAATAGAACTACAGATCAGTTACAAGTGTTAGAGGACATTCATGATCTCAAAATGTTTGCTGTCCTTGCCAGATCTACTTGCTTCCTTGTGGCTTGCCAAGAGTGCTTCCTTTATGGGCTGATAAATTTGGATGTGACCAAGGCTCTCATGTGGCTGATATTTGAGATTTGTGATTAAGTGAACACAAGGAAATTTAAGGTTAAAAAATGGTTTTGATTTGATTTCAAAATTCCATTAATTGTTTTTCCTGAAATTTACTCCTGTGTGTAATCTCACCATTCCATTTAATAGAAATTTCTTAGTTTCTCCTCTCTCATGGAATTTCCACGAGCTTTCACCATATTTTCATATAAACAACTGTTCCCATGTTATATGAGTTGTTATAAAGTTTTTCTCCAATTGTTCCACTTAATCATGTGAATTAGTTTATTCCTCCAGATCCACTTTTTCTCTCCTTTTTTTGTTAGAGTTTAATGCTCCTTTTCTTACACTGTGTCTTGTACTTTCCTTACCTATTTCACTTGCAATTTCATACCAGTTCTTCCTGATGTGAACTGACATTGTTTTTCAGCTAGGAAGATTTTTGGAACAAAACCACTGTGCTATGCAGTATGATTTGACAGTCGTCAGAAGCTGTCCCTGTGGAAGTGTATCTGTCTGACCATCCCACTGAGACTTGCAGTCCCAGGCCTTTAGTTCCTCTCACAATATTTTATCTGAGCTAATTCATCTGGAATAACTTCTGAAAAACTTACTAATTGTCTTGAAGATCAGTTTACTACCAGTGCATCAATATAAAACATATAGCCAAAGTTCTGAGAAGAACATGAAAGCATTAGTGTGTTACAGTCCTTTTAGACTGCAAGTTCTTATATAGCTGTCTAGTCATTATGTATTCTATAACAGCTAATCTCTTAGAGGAAACTATATAATATTTTAGCTCTATTCTGTACGCCTGTCCCAGTAACAGATTTCCATTGAGTTAGAAAACTTCTGGTACAAATTCCTTTATCATCTGTGTCTGTTCACTAGAAGTTTCATGATAGGAAATACATGGGAGTAAAAATTAACGATCCCACAAATTATTCTTATATTTTATTAATTTTATAGTTCAGCTTCCTTCTTGCTTGAGAAGTTTACTTTTATTGGATTCTACAGTGTTAATCTCCTTGGAATTTAGTGAATATCATACCCAAAATCGACAACAAGTGCTGCATTCCAAGAGGAATAATCACCTTCTACTAGCAAAGCTTGAGCTATGGCTTGCACTTTTTGAAGAGAACAATGAAAAAAACAAGGAATTTCTAGTTTCAAATCATAATATGTCCACCAGCACTAGAAAATGAATGTTCACAGGAAGTTTCTATTCACAGGTTGTAGAACAGAGATACCTGCAGGGAAAGATTGTACTTTTTTTAGCACTTACAAGAAACAAAGTGAAAAACAGTGTGGTTAAGGATAATGATGATTATTAATTTATGTTATTGGTCTGTATATAACATGTCAAAGGAATTATGTACCTTTCTCTGATTCATCTGGAACAGTTAATAACTTCTAAGGTAAAGTTAGGATATTCCTCTGTGAAAATAATAGTCCTTATCCCATGAAAGATTATGATTTCAATCAGGAGCACCAAACAACGTCTCTGGCCATATGTGGCCTGCTAGACCCATTTGTCCATCCCGTGTTTCTTTTACTGACTGTTGCCTCTCTCAGGAACTCCTTCAATGCTGGCATAGAGTACACAGTAGCTCTGATGAATTGTTCAGTCAGTGACAGCCTGTTCCTGACTTTTTCCCATGAGTCCTTCAGGAATAGGCAAATACTTACTTGTGTAAATGTACTATAAAGTTAACACTCTAAGTCTGAACCTGCTGCTTATGTACAGATCACCTTACCATACTGTGTATGTGCTGTAGGTCAGGTCACTTGACAGAGAATTTGATCAAACTGGGGCTTACTTCTCCCACAGAAAAGCTAGATAAGTTCTACTGGTTTAGGGAGTGAATTAAAGCTGAACTTTCCAGGAAAAAAATGATTGTCCTCATTTACCACATCTTACTATTAAAATTCTGACCTATTTGTTTAAAATCTGAAAATTTATTTAAGATTTAGCTACAGCAAGATTTTAAAACATTAAGTGTCCACTGTTTGGTCTCCATAAATGTTCAGTAAGCATTAATGATTGTCAGTGGATGCCATTTTTTTCTTCATGGCGGAATTCAACCACAGACCTTTGCTACATATGCATTTTCATGTCAGACATCATTGTGTCAGACTGCCCTTCTGCGGATATCTGTCACACAGCAAGAAAATGTAATGGGATATTGGCAGGAAGGTTCAGCCTTCACTGCCATACCACCATGGGCTAACATCATAGAATAGGAGGCATTACTTTCAGAGTAGCCTGTGTATGTGTGTTGATTTTATGTACTTGGTTTTATGTTTTGGGGGGAACAATGGACTTTTCTTTGGCTTTTAGCTCCATTAAGGCTCTATGAAATTTAGCTCTTTGAAATAATCTTAAGCTGTTTATTATGATTATTTATTTATTTATTTAACCATAGGATAAGGAAGGTTTAAAAATGAAAACAAGTTATTCACCAAAACCTATTTAGCCATCTTAGTTTCTGCTAATTGATATTTGCCTCGTATGTTTGTGTGGTTATATGAGATACCTAGTATTAATGATGAAGGAAGTTCATCAGGTAAAAAGTTGAGTACTGGGCTTCGCTAATATGTTTCAGTGACAAGTTCATGCTCTGTCTACCAATATTCAGAAGAAATTCTTCCTTATTATATTCTCAGGGTTCAAACCTTTTCCCACTTTTTAATAATTGTTACACGCTTCTAACACACCAGAAAGGGTTACTTTATTCTTCAGTAGCATCTATCTATGTGTTTCTTTTTCTCAAACTACTCATCATAACCTGGAGAACACAGCTCTTAGATAGTCAGTAATCCATCACTCACAATATCTTGATATAATGTATTTCAAAAGACATGTTAGTCTGAGTGAATTATAGATTTCTGTAGAAGAAATGTTCAAGACTATAAATACTTGCAAATATATCTTAAAATGTTTCTTCTACATCAGTATCATGCCTAAATATCTATACACCTTTTAAATAACCAGTAATGTATGAAGAAAATAGATATTCATATTGGATATTTTAAATAGATTATAAGCATAAATATGTTTAGAACAGTTAAGAGAGAATTAAGTACTACGTTTGTGTGCCATAAAATCTCCATCGAAGCGAGAGCTCGTAGCACTTTTCCTTAATGACAGAATTTATTACTCTTAAGTTGAATATCTGAGTATGACTGGCACAAGGGGAGAAAAGGAGGAGCTGCAAGGAGAGTGATGCCTGAGGTTTCAGAAATTGGCATGAGTTCCTCTTTGTTTCCCATCTGGTTAAAAATGAAGATATCTTAAAACAGAATTGAAATATTCTCACCTACTTTGTCATCCTTTCAAATTGTGTCTATTCATCAAAGTAAATGTCAATTATATGCCCCCTTCCCTCCTGTCTTTTAGTAGATGACGGGATAAATACTTTGACTGTGATAAAATGATGAAGTTGGTCCTGACGGAAAAGCACAATGCCAAATCTGTATTGAAAAGTGTGGGTGAAATATCATTTTAATTTGAGAGGACAAGGCAGTTCAATTTAAGAATTTGATTGGCTGATGAGTTTTGACAAGCAATGTCACTTCAAGAAGATTCAAATGAACTAATTCCAAAGGTCAGATCTAACATCTGACTCCCAAATATTGTAACTTTGTCCTGTAGTGGTCTGATTTGAACCAGCAAAAACAAACAAAAAAAACAACAACAAAAAAAACAAACAGAACTGTGTGTAATTATGTAGTTAACCCTAGCATTTAGTTTTTTTTCTGTCTTTGCAAAGCTTGTAATTTAAGTAGGTGATCAGAACAACCAAAAGCCTCAGATTTTCTTTCTTCATCCTTATAAAAAAACCTATCTGATTAATAATGGAACTCAATAAACTGGAACATAAAAAATTGAACTGGTAGATTTAGTTTAAAGTATAATGTGTTACTTATTTTAAAATTGGATACCACTTGAAGATGTCTGGCTCTACAGGTTAAGGAAATATTGGTGGATATTTCAGAAAAGACAGAGTTGCAAAATCATATAATCCTTTCTATTGATGTTTTATTGAAAAGGAGAAAGTAGTGCTATGTGGCTGCAACTCTAGGCTGGATAGGTGTGAACACACAAACATAATCCCTAGCACACTTTCAAGTGCCGCAGTATTTCTCTATCAGCCTTCAGGTTTGTCGATGTGACTGCATGCATACTTTTGTGTGGTATCTGTTCATTCAAGCTTGAAATTTGTGGATGACTGTGATAAATGGTTCTCTAGGTCTCATCTCCAGTCATGTTTAGATTTGGCTTTGGATCTGCTGTGCTCAGTCTATGACAGGGTAAGAAGGAGCATTTCATGGCATTCTGAAGAACTATTCATGCTGTCCTTGTCTCCCTTGGAGGCAATCTACATTTCAAGATTTTGGCAACAAAATATATGATCAGTTTAATTCCCAATGTGTTATTTTATACTGTTTGAATATTCATTTTTAAGATCAATTTCATTTTCTGCCACATTTATATTTGAATTTTATTGCAGTTGTAACAAGTTTGTGTATATCTAAGTCATGTAATATGCACATGGCTCTCTGAATCTATGACAAAAGGGATTATTAGAGTCCAAAGCCTGGAAGGTTGACTAGATTTGCTAGACAATTTTTTGGGTTTTGGTTTCACTGCTATTTTCCCCCCAAACTACATCATCATTTGTCATTCTCTCTATCTAGCTCTGACCTGGGAAACGTTTTGAAGGGAGGAGTTACTTCTAGAAGGATTCCAAAACTGCAAACTGGTGGGGCTTTTTGCAGAATTCATCAAAGCTCAAAGCTTTAATTTTCCTTCTGTAGTGCTTTTGAGCTGGAATCTGCTGTCTTCGAAGTCAATTAATAGTTTTGCTATTGGCCTTATTGATCAATCAATTGGTCTGAGTTTTCATGAATTAGGAATAGAAAAAATGCTATTGTTTCTAACTCTAGTATTACTAAGATCAATACAATTTTCAGTTTGATTTATTTGCAACAGTTTCCTGCCAAGCTACAGTTGGCATCACTGATTAACACAGTGATTTTTCTTCTCCCTTTTTCAGGCAACAACTTTATGCCATTGTCAGGCCTTCAACAGAGGCTTTTGTTCCTCTTCTCTCCCCTGCCATTGTCATTTTTGTCCATAGAAATCTACATTTCCAGCAGTATGTCCATCTGGCAGGCACACTTTAGGTGAGATTTGGCTGAGAAAAAAAATAGGCTGAAAATTACCTTCAAGAATTGATAACTCTTAATGAAAATTATGTGCTTTCCACAATTATGGTTTTAATATTTGGATGCGCATGCATATGTGTGTTTGTGTAGGTGATGGGGTAGACCAAAATATATAAATTAATGTGTGCTGGAAAAGTGCCACATGGAAATTGTAATTTGATTACCTCAGATCCTCATTCTCTTTGATGGTCTATGAGTCTCAGCTGGACTAGAAATCTATTTTATAGACACGTTTCTCTCCTTTAGAGGCCAGTAATGTGTCAATAAAGTAACATAGTACCTTTTCAATTCATTGGCAGCTAAGAATAATTGAAAAACCTGAGAAATTTCAGAACTACTTTAAACCAGCTGTGAGAAGAAAAAATATGACGTAAAATATTGCTTTCTTTTATTTTTTTCCCCAGATATTTCTTATGTTTTTTTCCTCTCAGCAAATTAAAACCAAACAAATTCTCAAAATGCTTTATTGTCACCACGTCTCCATTTTGGATTTTCATGTCAAAAGTTATGTTTGGTTGTAAGCAGTATATCCTACTGACTCCTACAGAAAATATCAAAGAGATATACCAGGAAACATATTGAGAAATATGCCATGCATTATTCATCTCTTTGTTTTTAGCGTTGAAAAGAAGATCAAAATACCAACTTTTTTTTTTTTTTTAAGTACAATTATGTTGGTTTTTTTTTTACCACCTATGGTCTGTTGAACTTCAGTTCATTGCTGATATCACAGAGGAGTCTGATGTCATATGCTGAATGTTATTATCACCAAATTTCACATACCTGAGAGAAGTAGCTGATAATTTATTTGGATGAAAAAGTGGAAAGTTGTTGTTTTTTTTTCCCTGGCCTTTTGCTTAAAGAAAAGTTTATAGTGTATTCTCTAACTATGCATTAAAGAAAATACTTCATTTTGCACAATATCTTTGCATGTTCAGATAATCAAGAAGCTATTAACTTAGGTTTTTTTGCAACACAGATCAAAATGTTTTTATTTTTTTGTAACTGACGTAGGCTAATCCATTCTGTACCTAAGCAGTATTCCCGGTTTGTTTCTTGCTGACATGTTCTTGCAATCTTCCAAAACTTCCTTCTAAAGAGTATTTGTGTTACTGGAACATGATGAAGAGCTACTGCTGCATATTTCATTCAGTATTCAATGCTGAATATTTTATTCACAAATAGTATTTTATATTATGTGCTAAAAATTATTTTGCTGAATGGGAATTACATGGGAGCAATTGCTTTTTTTTTCTTTTTCTTTTTTTTTTTTCCCTTTATTTTAGTGTAGCAGTTCATTTACCTTTTGTTCATTTACTTGTTTTTCAGGTCACCCCCTTTGTATTGGTTCTTTGTCTTAAATATTGGATATGCAATATGTGGATTTCATTTCCCCTTTTGGCTACTATTCTTCATTGTCATTCATTTTTCTATTGTGTTTTCTGGAGAATGTCCCAGTTCCATCTCTTCTGTGGTTGATATTATCAATGTCATGTTGTCCACATTAATTACTGCTAGGTGGAAAACACCTAGCCAAGTATACCTCACATTTCTTACTTGAATGAAGTGTCTTGCAATCCATAGCTCTGAGATCAAGCGAGCTGATTTCATGTGCCTAGCCCTGTTAGTTTCAAAGCAGTTTTGGCAATAAAAATGTTTTGTGGTTTTGGGCATGACATTAACATTTGTTTTCTCTTAGTTCTTTTTCCATTTCCTTGATAAAAAGTCTTTGATACCCAAGGGAGCAACCTTTTCTTTCATATTTCCATAAATTGAGTATTCACTTAGTTTTTTAAGATACTACATGTGTAGCCCTCCTGTTCACAATCTGCATTTTGATCTCTGTGCTTATGCTTACTTCTGGTGGCCCTGTTTTCCATGTATGCATGTTAGGGTGTCTCTATGTCAGTTATATCTCAGTTATCAGAAGCTTGCAGGACACCGGGAATTTTAAATAAACAACTCATTTTAGGAGGCAGAATTTTACAGCTGCCACACAAGGTATTTTGCTTCTCTTTTCTAGTTTAATGGCTCACTACCTGACTGGTATCTCATCAGCCTAATAGCTGTCTGTCAGTTACTGCTATACAATTCTAGGGTGTCTTTTTCTTCATTTTCTTCTTTTTCTTCATTTTCTTCTTTTTCTTCATTTTCTTCTTTTTCTCCTTTCTTTCTTCTTTTTCTCCATTCTTTCTTCTTTTTCTTCATTTTCTTCTTTTTCTCCTTTCTTCTCTGGATCTTCATTATTTCACTGTCTCTTTATGATGCTGGAATCTAACTAGATGTTTGTTTAAAATCAGAGAGATTTCCTTCCTCCATTGCAAGTATATTGTAGAATTTACTCCAGGCTTTAGCATCATATACTGCAATTGTGAAGCTACTGAAAGAGAGCAGTTTGTGTTTCCCACTTGAAAGATAGGCATGAATAAACTTAACAAAATGTTAAAATCAATTTTTAAACCAACATTTTAAACCAACCAACATTCCCAAACATAAGGAGAAATTTAGAAAAAAAACAAACCTACTACTAGTTGTGTATAGTTATTTAGTAATTTATACTGATGAGTTATCTGAGGAATCATGGACTTTTATTTCACTTTATTTTATACCAGCCACTCTAAGACAAGAAATAGATTGTGTGTGAGTGTGTGGTGATGGAGTATTGGTAGTCTTTTTGTAGAGCAGGGAAGTATATTGGGGAAAGGAAATTGCCACAGAGAAAAGCCAGATGAAAATGTGCTTCTTTTGCAAAATGAGATGCTTGAGATACTATTCTAATGTGTTTTGCACAGCATTTCACTAGAGATTCCCATGTTTTTGAATGCAGAGAAAATAATGTGGCAGTACATATTATCTGTGTTCAAACTTTGGGCTGTATTTTATTTTGCATGTTTGTGAGTATATATCTGCCTATGGCAAGGGATTTTGGTGCTGGAAGAACTAAAGTCCTTTCAACCCAAACCTTTCTATGATTCTTTGGTGTACACCTTTTAGGGGTGCTGGAAGGGAAAGGGACTTGTGATTTAAGCCTCAGACTTATTAAAAAAAAAAAAAAAAAAAAGACTGCATCACTGCGTCTTTATGGGTTAGCTTTTGGTTTCTTCAACAGCTAAGTACATCCACATGGAAACAAAGTTGAATTTAGAAATTCTTGTTGCTTACTTGCTTATGAGGAGTGCATGAATATAATATGTATAAAACATCAAACAATAAAAATAATAGCTTCTATGGGAAAGAGAATTATTTTCTTTTGAAGCCATGATGTCATGGTCTTACCTCACCTTTAGTTTCAGCCAAGCAAATAATGTGTACTGAGCTCTCTATCATGTACCATTATAATTAGCTCTGTCAGGTCTTAGCCCTGCAACCCTCATGCAGATAATATGATAATATGTCTTCATAACCAAGTGACCTTACATGCACAATATTTCTCCCCTTATGAAGATTGCATGTCAATAAAGTAATTGAGTCTCAGAGGCTGCAGCGAGTGAAGATTTAGATGATTGGACTTTCAGGGCAGTGATGTATGACTGTTATTACTCTACTTGTCAGAGAGCTGCGTACGAGCGAGGATGGTCAGAAGATGACAGGGATGAAAGGTTGCGTTTCATTAAAAAAAATATTGCTGTTAATCACCACTCTATTCTTTTCAAAGTCATAGAAGAAAGAAACTCCTTTTTCATTTTAGCTCTGTTTAAGAATTTAAACATGATCATGTAGTAGTCCTTCAGAGCCAGTAATCCAGCTTCATTATTGCTTAATTAGGGAAATAAATTATTATTTCAGTTAATAAAATACAACACAATGATAGACACAGAGACCACCTGTATACTTTTATCGCATCATTTTAAATTAAGTGCATCATGTTAAGCGTTAAAGCACATTTTGCCTACAGCTTTAAGTAATTATAACAAGTGCTATGAAGCTAGTACAAAATCAAACCATACTCAGTTCAACTATTTTTGCTTGTAATAATTTGTTTGGACAGTTGCAGTGTTTGAAACATCTATATTTTCATACTTTAAAAGCAAATATTTTTTTTCTCACCAAGCCGTTTTGTAGTTGTAAATTTAACTTATGATATCATAACAGCTGGCAACTTGTAGCTTGACAAGGTCTTGTTTCATATTTAAACAGCTTAGAAATTATGCTTGAAACATAGTGTATTTCTTTCTGTGAAACTTTTCTTTGTTGTGCATTATCTTGGAAGTATCTGCAATACATTTTAAAACAGATAGTGTATGTAATCACTTACTTAATAGTTCCCAATGATTTGTATACAGTAGACCTTTCCTATATACATAAAAAAGACCAAAATAGGCCTCAAGTAGCATTTATTGGATATATTGGATATATTGGATATAATGAACTGTGGATATAGGTCTTGGAAGGCTGATAAGCAGAGAAGCTTGACAGTGCTTTTAGTGGTGGAAAATCCTAATGAAAGCACATATATTCTGAAGAACTGGTTTCAGAAGTCTTTAAATCTTCATGGTTAGGAAACTGACTGAGGTATAGCAGCTCTGATGGAGAAAGAGCATATTAGATGATTTGGGGCTGCATACAGTAAACCAGTAATGTATCTTTTCAGGATTGAATCCCACAAGGACAATTTTCTAAGCCCAAGCAATAGAAAACAAGAATGAAGTCTCTGTGTGAAAAGTGAAAATGATAAGCTCTTTTACACTTCTTCCAGAACAGATTTTTAACCTGTAAATTGTAAAGGTGCAGACTCATGGTTGTTTGCAGACTCATCTTCACTATTGTTCATGATTTTTTCAAAAGTAATGTTCCATGTGATTAAGGCTCTTTTGTTCTATTTGCTGTAAGAATATATAGTTATAATCTCTGTAAAAATGGGTAATTGAGTAAGAGTATAGAATGCTTCCAAATTACAGGTGTTTAATATCCATATTACCACGTGAAATTCAGCAGCACAGGACTCTTGACTTCTTTGTTAAATAGTCTGATCGTTATTACTTCCTTCTGCCCATACACAAGGTTAGGAATACACAGCTCTTAGATTAAGGAAATTCATACTTCTTCTTAAAGTTAGTGTCTCTTGACAAAGTTTTCTTGAATCAAATCACAGCTGTTAACTCAGCCACAGTGTCAACAAGAGCAGTGATTGCTTTCTCTCCTGCAGCTGTGGAAGAAAATCTTAGGCCTTGAAAGTCCTGGAGAGTTCAAAATGCACAGGGGTCACTATGGAGCTGGAAGGGAAGGAAGAAATTAAAAAACTAACTTGAATAGCAATGCAAAAATAAAAGCTAATAGCCCATTATATTTTTATATGTCCTTTTAGATAAGGGAGGAAGATTGAAACCTTCTAGTCAAATGTCTGATGCTAGTGATCTGTATCCCCTATCAATGTGACATCTGATTTGCTGTTAACAGTTATTGGTGTTGATAGGCACACCCCACACAGAGAGCCAAATGCAGTTGTTTGGATCCCTCGTTCTTTTATTTCTATCCTTTCCCCCTGTTTTTTGCCACAATGTCATGTTAAATCATTGTTTGGTGGCACATGCAGAACCTCTCAAGTACTGAGATACCAGACTTCAGGAACAGCATTGAAATTAATATAATAATGGGAAGTAGAAAGTCACACAGAACCTCTTCTCAGGAAAGGAGGCAGCTAATAAGTGTTTTTAGTGGATGCTGGGGAGGGAGAACCAGAGGTGAATCCTGTGGACAAGCAGGTGTAGGATAGCTTGTCTCAGAGCCCAGTTACTGGCACACTGAGAAGATCAGTGCTGATGTCTGTCACTTTGTACACATCAAGATGCTTATTTGAGAAACCAGAGTAGTCAGTGATTCCTCTGGTGATCAACCCCAATATGAAGAGCAGTGCTGTTAAAAATAAAGCGCTGTATTTTTCTGTTTTTCTCTGTATATCATGCTAGCCCATCTTTCTGTATTCTCTTTGATGAAAGTGGATACCTTCCCTCTATTGCTTTGCCTAAGCTTATTAACTCATGTTCTAGAGCTGTAGAGATCTCTACATATATATTCAACATACATGTGTGTTCTCTTCTCACACTTTTCAGTTAGTTAGTTGAGACACAGTTTTCAGATTAATTAATGTTGCTTTTTATATATGGCTGTTTGGAGGGTAGATCTTTTTGTAAACTTGTAACTGGAACTTTGGATATTTGTTGCATTCTATCTGAGATAAGGAGTTTGAATAATACTCCAGCTATAGCCTATCTTTGTATGTTTTTTTTGTATAAATACAAGCTTGAATGACAATAATTCTATTTACAGCAATAGCAAGAACAAGGATTGATGTAGCTTAACTGTTTCCATTTGTCTAGAATTGTCTGAAATTTTTAGCTATCTGAGATAATTTAGTGCCTTATTTCTGTCCAGAGAAAAAGATTCATTGGCTGTTGTTTTGTTTGTTTTATTTTTCAAGTACTTTCTCAGGTAATCTCATTGCTTTTCATATGTTTATATGTTTATTCATGCAGTACAAAGCCATTCAGACTGTCGTTCTATACTTCACAGATCTTATATTTCATATAGTAATAACTGTGGTCAGTAAATTGTGTTAGCTAATGCTAACTGATTTACCCAATGATCTGTTCAAACTGTTAATCAATATAAGGTAAAAATAGTAATAATAATAATCTAATTATTTCTGGCTTCCACTTTCAGTCTTATGAGATATTTTTTAATATTAATACTGAATATTAGCCCCTTCATATTCACTATTTAGTTCTTGCGTAGAGTAGTTATGTAATTAAATGGACTCCCTGCAAGGTACTTCCTCCAATACTTACATATTGGTGGAAATATCTCAGAGCCTGTAGCTCTTTTCATCACCCTTTCCAGTTTTTTGATGTGCTTTATAAAAAATGATCATCAAAACTGTTTGTACCAATCTAGTATCATGAATGAAAAGCAAAATAATTTACCAATGCTATTCTGTGTTCACATACAGAATAATTTCTTAAACTCACCTTGCTTTAACATTACATTAGCAGATTTTGTTAAAGTACATGTCCATGGTGTTCCTTACCTTATTTTCACAGGCTCTGTTAGTGTTATGTAGTCTTTATGAATATGGCCAATCATTCCTGAATTCCTGACAAACACACTTAGACGATGATGACAAACCAATAACTGGCATTTCTGTTATAAACTTTGATTTTATTGGCACCTCGTGGTACTAATTCATTAATAGGTGTTGCATAGTGAATTTATATCTGCTTTTTGTCTTTTCATCAGAAACTATACCATTTGTTATTAGAGTGTCTGGATAAGACTCACTCGTTTGTGTCAGTCTCTACCAGATGTTTCCACCACCACCAAAACTTGGGATGTTTTCTCTGTCCAGACATAAGTAGGAAAAGGTGAGATGCTGGTATAGTGCAATTATACTGCACATTAACTCATCTTCCAGAAGTGACCAAAGTTTCTGCCAGAAGGCTCAATAGACTATAACTGGGCAGGAAGAAACACTGGCCTTAAAGAAGTTTGTAGTTCTTATCTCCTCTTTGTTCTGAGAATCTGAATTGTTTTGTTTCTAGCAGCATGTATATCTCCATATAAGTATACACTGTAGAATTTCTGCTTAAATAAATTATGAATATATGTAGGTCACTCTGAAAGTAATGCCTCCTATTTAGTTTGATGCAAACTACAACAGATATAAAGAGCACAGTAGCACTGGTTGATGAGAGCAAATTCTCTGCTACAAAGTGCTATTTTTCAACAGTCGCAACCATTAGCTATACATTTTCACCAGCTATGAACAAGAGCCTGCATGTCATCTTTGTGAAAATCTGCATCAGCAGAGGTGACCACTGTCACTATCACCACGGTTGAAATGCATCACCCACCACCTCACTGTGCTCACGTTCACTGTTTGATTTCCATAAACTTTCAGCAAAGGTCGATGAATATTAATGGGTACCATTTATTCCGCATGAAGGAATTCAGTGGCACACCTTTGCTTCATACGCACTCCAATTCAGACACCATTGTGTCAGACTGCCCCTCTGCTGCCATCTGTCACAGCAACAAAATGTAATGTGATATTGGTGGGAAAGTTCAACCTACACTGCCATACCACTAACATCCACCTCTGATGTCTCGGGCCAACATCATAAAGTAGAAGGCATAACTTTTGGAGCAGCCCTCTTATTTGTCTGGCTTCCCTTCATGAAACAGTGATGTCTTCCAACCCTTTCTGCTGCTTTTTACTGTGATCTTGCAGCCTGCCTTGGGTTTAGTCTTTAATGTAATTAGTTTGTAAAAGAAAAAAAAGTGATTGGTGGCTTACCAATGTTTTCTTCACACCTGTGTTCTCTTTTCTACCTCTTAGTACTGTGAAAAGAATTCACACTTTCATTAAATGTAGCACAACTCAAAGATCAATTCTTATTTGCATTTTGTGAAAGTAGCTTCCTAAAAATTACTCAGATATTCTTGGTGTTGTCACAATACCCTAGACAAGTCTAGGGACAAAATATCTTTTTTGTTTATCTTTTTGAGACACAATCAATTTACCCCAAAATGTCCTTGTTTTGTAAATGAAATTTCAGTGCCACTGTATCTCACATTTCAACATTTATAATTACAAAAAAAATATATCCGTAGTTTTCATGATATATGGAGCTTCAATTTGAAGCTATAATTATTTATTATTACAGAAAGAACTGGGGCTATTTAGTCTGGGGAAGAGGAGGCTGAGGAGAGATGCTATTGCTCTTTTGCAATACCTGAAAGGTGCTTACAGCGAGAGTGAGCTGGTCTCTTCTCACTGTTGACAGACCGAGGGAAAATGGCCTCAAGTTGTGCCAGGGTAAATTTAGGTTGGATATTAGGAAAAACTTCTTTACAGAAAGGGTTGTTAAGCAATGGAATAGGCTCCCCAGGGAGGTAGTTGAGTCATCATCCCTGTATCTGTTTAAAAACCACTTGGATGTAGTGCTCAGGGACATGATTTAGCGGAGGGTTGTTAGGGTTAGGTTGTGGTTGGTCTTGATGATCTTTAAGGTCTTTTCCAACCTGAGCTATTCTATGATTCTGTGATTACATAGAAATGGTCTAGAAGTGTTTTACTTAGAGATGTCTCTTAAGCGTCCATGCTAGCAAACAAGAGACCTTGCCACACTGAAGAATTTATATGTAGTGAAGATCTAGAATGTAAAAAATTTGGGGAAGGTATTTGCATTTCTGTACACATTTCTTTCCCAAAAAGTTTTGCTAGTTCTATCAACATTTTTATTTTGAAATCTCTTCATGACTAGCAGAGAGATTACCAAAAGGACATTTTCCTGACTTGTTAGAATCAGTGATGTTGTACTAATAATGTGGTAGTTAATCAGTCTGAGCATCAGAAAGACATTCCCAGGGAAAGACTAGACATGGAACAATTCGTTCTTCAGCAAGATGATGTTAACTACCAAGTGTTTCTCTAGATTTTTATTTGCATGTCCTTTATTTAAATATCCTCTTCCAACCACTTATTAATACTTCAAAAAAAAAAACCCAAAAGTAAAAACAACAAACCAAAAACAAACAAACAAGAAAACCAACCAACAGCTGTTTGTAATGATCATGACAGACTGATCATCATATTATCATGGCAGTATACACAAAAAACCTGTAGTTTTTATCAAAGAAAACCTGAGGAATTCTTGAGGTGTATCAACTTCACACATGGCCGACTGCAGTCTTTGTGTGACTTCGCATTAGAAGTCAGCTTTTGACCGGGAGCATTCTTCAGTGTCTGGGTTATTTTGTCAGTCAAGATACCCTTGTGTAGTAACAGCTGCTGACTGAAATTTATCATTTTTTTACCAATCTAACTGGTACATTTCAAGTATTTAACATAGTTCTAGTAGGTACTAAATGGTGTTTTTAACCGTTTAACAGTTTAACAGTAATCTGTTTTATTTAAGAAGTTATTTTTATTGTTGTTTTATGTCTCTCCATGTATCCTTTGTACTTTACTCTCAAGTGCTGCTGCGCCTCAGATAGACATAAAACACTATTGTGCCTCAGATAGACATAAAACACTATTCCAACTCTATTTCTTGTATTTAGATCTTTGTTCTTAGCCTGTTTTGCACAAGTGGTCTTTCATATCTGCATGGGTATAGAATACATTCTTCCTCTGGAGAGTGAATTTTATGGATATGCAATTTAATAAAAGCATATGTTATAAATGTTAACGGATGTACATGTGAGCCACTGCATATTGAGTTCTTACTGATACATTTGCATTGTCAAATTCTTTGACAGTATATTCCTTCACTCATAAAGATATGAAGAGCACCCAAAGCTGCTTTAGGTGTTAGCTGAGACTAAAATTGGGATTGATGAAAATTTGTCTCGAGTTGATGAATATTTTAAAACCTGAAATGTGCTTATCCTGTGACTGGCCAAAAATACGCACTCCAAGTTTTATCTCTTGCATGTTGGTCAGGAAAGTGCTGGTGAGGTGGATGTCTCTGAAAGAGAAAGAAAAGTAGATGTTCATTGCAACTGCAGGCTTTAAGAGCTGTTGTTCTTAAAGGTGAGCTGGAGAAACTTAGGCAAATATGCATAATGAAATAGTTGTTCAATACGTGTTTGGCCAGAGCAGTCCTGCTGGCATTTACAGATAAATAATCAGAAACAGTGAAGTCTTTTAACATAACACATTTTCCTAGAATACACATCTGACAAATCTGGGTGGCTTCTTATTATTACATAATTTAACATGTGTGAATATTAGTAATTCAGAATAGACTAGTAGCAACTTCTTTCACTATTTTTTTTTTAAGGACATGTGCTAGCTCCTGTGTTATTATTTGCAAATATATTTTTTTGTATTTTTAAGGCACTTTTTGGGGGATTCTTAGCAGACTTGTACAATGTACAGATAATGCATCTAGATTTGAGGTTAATTCGCATTGCTTCTGGTAATTTTGCTAAGTATATAGTGTATCAGGTCTGGCTTTATGTAAACTAAGCATGAGTACCATGGATCTTCATCAGAAGGTTAGTAAGGTTATAGGAATAACAGATTTTGTTATTTATGGAAGAGAACTAACCAGTGAATCATCGTGCTGTAATATGCATGCAATGAAGTAGAAAATCCCTGCAGTTTATGGGGTAGAGCTCTTCTCTCTTTTCAGTGGAGTTCTGTTGTAATTATGACTATCAGGAAGAATTTTTCAAAAGTGATTTAAGAAAGTGCAGTGCTTAAACTTTACAACTTGAGCTAAAACTCTTTCAGTTGTTGTTTCATCAGCACGTACCCCATTATTCGCAGCGAGGACCTTCTAAACCACCCCATCAGAATTATTTTCTGTTTAGTAGCAACTGCCTCAGAAAGAAAAGTGATTCTATTCTTCCAGCACATCTCAACAAAACGCAAGTACAGAGACATTTTGTTGTCTAAATGCACGTAAGTCCTACATCGAATCAGAGGTGAGTGCTCAAGCAATAGCAAGTGTGGGAGGTTGGGAGGGCAGAGGGAGAGTGTCTCTTCCCACAGCCAATTTTATTTACAAGAATAATTTGTTTCCTGCTTAAGCCTAGAGAATTGAACAAAATTGCCACTAATTAAATAGAGTGTCACATTAGAGTTACTTTATGAAGATTGTGGGTTTCATTTCATCTGTCAATACCAAAGGACAGTGCAAGTAAGCACAGCAAGAGGATTAATATGCCATTAAATAGCATGTTTTATGCAAATTAATTGCAAGTGAGAACAAGGAATAAAAAAAAAAAAATATTTTGTATGGTAATATCTTAAAATGCAGTCAAGGACATTAAAGCACAAGGTTTTGGAATGATAATTCAGAACTATGTGTCAGCCATCACTGTTTTCTCATTGAATTTATGCTATTTTTATTGTTCTTTATGACTAGAAATGTACGAAAGTATTCAAGAAAATGCTACTACATTCTCATTTAATCATATATGTAAAAAGAAAAAACAATCTAAGATGTGCTAAATTTAGTTCTGGTTGACACGAGAATAAAAAACACAATGTTACCAATTCCTGAAAGCAGCTGAAATTCTGAATATGACCAGAAGCTGAAAGCAAATATTTTTAAAATGCATAATATTTTATTAATTGTTGAAAAGCTATTTTAGAAACAGAAAAGGGCTTATCAGAATAAGTATACTCTGTTAGGGAAATTGTAGGGTATTACCTTACAGGGGGAAACAGAAAAGAATGGTTCCATTACGCTCAGTAATCCAGAGAGAATTAAAGCCCCAGTTCACCAGTCTGTAATTAGTTAATCTTTGATACATGTATGTAACACACTAATGTCCCATTGGCTATGTAGGATGGTTGCAGTATCAGAAACATCTTTGCTTGATCTTTTACTTCACTGAAAATGTGCTCTGAAATATCACTATACTGTCAATCTCTGAAGAACAGTCTGAACGTGAAGGGCAGATGTGGCCATCACGGTGAAGCTGGCATGGGCACAGCTTAAAGCTGGTAGACATTTAGTACATGATGCCATGTCTAAGTGCTCTGACTCTTCAGAAGATTTATTGTTAGGTTTCTTCTGTGCTTCAGTAACTGCATATTTATCTATGTTTGTTCTATGTTTGTCTATCTTGGTTTTGTTTTTTTCTTTTTCCTGTTTGGAACTAGAGTGCTTTGAATGTGAGGATTTTTGTTGTTGTTGTTGTTTTAGTATCTATTCTGTGATCTAGGTGAATAATCCTGCAGAAAATCTGAGATCTCAGATTCTGAGCCTTTCTGCTTTTATGTGCTAGCATGAGAAAACAAGGATTCAGACAGACAGATTACATCTTTTACTGATGACTGTCCACAGAATTAAAAATGAGTTAAGATCTAGAAGTGAGCAGAATTTGACCAAGAAATTCAAATATAGTTTCAGTTGCATTGACATGTACACAGAGATGGTGCAGCAAAAAACTTTTAGCTAACCTTCTGATACTTTAAATGAGAGGAAATACTTACTCCTTTAAAGTCAGCTATGTGATTTGCATCAGGAGATGACATTTTTCCCTCTTTCTAATTAGGCTAATTGATTTTTTTATTATTATTATTTTCTTGGATTTCCAAAATATAACATTCCATAGTCCTTTATTCTATTGTCCTTTATTCTATCTTCTTGCTCAACTTTTTTTTTTTTTTTTCCCCATCATATTTCACTTGAAAAGTCATTACTGGGAATGATTTCCAACCAGAATGGAATAGGCAGTCTTCTCAGACTGTATTCAATCCTATGCTATTGATTGTGATACATGGTGTACACTGTGTTTGATTGTCCATATCATAGCACATTAAGCTCTATCGTAAATCTATCTGTTGTTGTATAAACAAAATGAAATACAGCAACTCATCTATCAGGTCTTCTAATTCACCTCTGAATGAATGCAGTATTTTTTGATGTTATGGCTATATTTGCAATTGGAAAACTGTTGAAATCATAATTCTGAGCGAGGAGAATATCTGGGAACTATATTTTGAAATCTTAGTTCTCAAATAAATGTCATGGTATATTCCATAGTTGTTTTCATATATTTGTATAATGCAAATAGAAAACACACACACACACATGTATGTATATTAGGCAGAAGAGGTGAAAAATAAAGCACTCGGTACTGTCAAAACAATCCACCTCAAAGATGACTGCTAGGAAACTTAGATGTTTTCACTTCTTTTTCATAAAGAAAAAGTCTTGGATGAGAAGGCTTAACTTTATCGTCTTGCTGTCATAAATTGAAAATCGTGTCACATTCTTCTTACTATTATTATTATTAATCCCTGCTGTTTAAAGAAGTCATAAAAGTTAAGAGGCAAAGGATTCTCACAAGACAGAAGTATTGTATTGAATCTGGTATTGTTTACTGTTCCGTAGCCACTGACAGGATTCTACCCTAACAAAGAATTATATTAATGTTTTCAACAAGGAAATTCAGCTGAAAACAGCAAACTGAGAGGGACTGGAGTACGGAGGAATATGAACCAGGGTTATCTAGAATTCGGAATAGGAAAGAGAGAAGTAAAATGACCTGACATACCTCTTGAAGAGGAGCTGTATCACTCAAGGGCTGCAACCTCGGTGCCACACACACATCTTTGCCCCACCTGCCAGGGATACAGACAGGTCTGTTCACAGAACCAGTCAGAGCATGACAAATGTTCCTTACCTTTAGGTGGCTAATGGGTCTGATGCCTCATGGACTACTGCTATTCTTGTGTTTCAGATAACTCAGTCTGCATTCAGATGCACATCATTGTAGATTGCTGTCATTCAGGATTTTAAAGTACAATACCTTTTATAGTGGGTTTTTTCACTAGCAGTCAAGCACTGTTTTTTGGGACCTATTTTCAGCAGCCTAAGGCTAGAAAGCTCAATTTTTCAACAAGGTTGTTTACTGGAAAGAAAAGGCTGCATGATCTTGGTGACAACTTGAAGACTGTTGTCTCAATAACTAGTGATAGGACTCTGTTATAGTGACAGGACTGTGCTATAGAGAATCAGCTCTTCTTCTTTTTTTTTTTTATTTTTGTTTTCCTTTATTTTTATTTTTTTTAAATTTTTTTAGTTTTTAGTTAGATGCTGTGATAACAAACTTGTAAAGCCAGGATAACACTAGAGAATAATAAAGTGCATTAAAAGGATTATAAAGTCCACTCCTGTGTGCTACACTCTTTGATATTAAAATTTTATTTTTATTTTTAAGAATGCAAGAAATGTTATCTATGATTTACACTGTGTGACTTTTAATGAGTTCTGGCCCTGGTTTTGCCATCCTGATGTATGACAATCACTCTGAGCTATTTTTACTTTTTAAAGCAGGGTTAGATGCTTCACATGGGAGCTCTGAATTGTACATTTGATTAGTAAATATATATGAAATATTTGAGAGAGAGTTCTGGAAAATGGTAGATCATTAAAGCATTCTAGTGCTTTAGATATTGAGAAAAGCTGAATTTAGAGATATCTGTTATCTAATTGGGTTTCGTTAAAAACACTGTCAGAAAATGCATGCTGAAATAAACTTTTATTAATTTTTATGTAAACATAATTCTATTATCCATTAAAAATTTGAACATTCGGACATACATTTTATTATTCCATAGAGCCATAGAAGGGCTTGAGTTGAAATGGACGTTAAAGATCCTAGAGCCTTGAGCAGGTAGCCATCCACCAGACAGGTGCCCAGGGCCCCATCCAACCTGGCCTTGAACACTTCCATGGATGTGGAGCATCCACAGATGTTCTTGGCATTCTGTACTAGTGCCCTCTCATTAGTAATTTCTGCCTAACATCCAACCTGACTCTCCCCTCTTTTACTTTAAAGCCTCCTTATCCCATCACTGTCAGACTGTGTAAAAAATTGGTGCCCCTACCGCTTGTAAACTCCCCTCAAGATAACTGCAATGTCACAATGAGGTCTGCCCAGAGCCTTCTCTTCTCAAAGCCAAATAAGCCCAGCTCCTTCAATCTTTCTTCATAGGTGAATATATACTATACTTTTGGCCTTCCAGGCTGCAAGCACTCTTGCCACTGCTGCTTGAATCACTGCACAGTACCAGACATCTATCTCTCTCTTTCATTGCTGGATACTTCTTAGCCCAGTGATTTTCTCCCCAACCTGACTACCTGCACAAAAAGTTTTCCAAATTAGGCACACTTGCACTTATGACACCCCCCCTCTTCCCTCAGGCCCTTGAAACATTCACATTTCACATTCTGGAATTCCCCACAAGCAAAGTTCTGGGCAACTCTGTCACTCCTCAGGAGGTCTGTCTGGATGCATGTCAGCCTGTTTGTTACTAACTGATCTTGACTACTTATTCATAATTGATTTTGACTGATTGGACCTACAGTATCCTTAGCCAAAGAAAACAATATTATATAAAATGCCTCTGTAGTACTATCTATATTATACTATATATACTATAGTGAGGTCAAGAATTCTTGCTTGTATTTTATTTACTTCAGAGCACTGATTACTTCAGCAACTTCGAGATATATTTGTCTGATCCAGGACTTCCCTATGTTCAATTCTCTGTGGTTATTTTCACTCTTTCAATATTTATTTGCTCTAGAAAAGTGTTAACTCAGAGATTCTCTTCTCGTACATGCTTTCAGGACAGTTGCTGCCAAGATGAGAATTACTGTCCTTCATTTAGAAATATTATGGTGGTCATCATAATTATTGATATTTTTCTTTGGTTATATGAATCTTTCCAATTCTTGTGCTGTTGGCTTTCTCTACTCCTTTCCTCTCATCCTCTCATCCTGTCTTGAAGTCATATAGACCGATGACCACAATGCCTGCCTTTACTTCAACATTGTTTTTTCTTATTTTGCTCTTCTGATATATTGCTTATGGTGCCTCTACTAGAGACTGTCTTTAATCTTTCATGGCCAGTGGCCATACAGCTTCAGAGATGAGCAAAACACTGATGCTAGTCAAATCAGTAACAGCACTGTATTATGCCAATTACTTGTTTAAAATACACTCCTGAATCAAGAAAAAAAATAACGATGTGTGCAATTTATATTTATATTTTAAATATAAATTATATTATTTATATGTATTTATATTATTCATGTATAGTAATAAGAGAAGTCTTCTAAAATTCTATTATAATTCCTCAAGCTAAATTGCTGCATGTATCATGTCATGCAGAAGTAGTTTTAACAAGTGTCATTATAGAACCCATGGTAAACTTTGTCTTCTTTCACCATTGAATTGTTGTCATATTAGTCTGGTCTAGATTATTTTAACTCATTCAAACTTTTCATTTCCAAACTGTCGGAGAACAGTAGGATTTCCAGTGCAACCATTTCAGACATACAGCCATATTACTGATTTAAGAACATTAATGTTTAAGTTTGTTGACACATTTCATAGAATTTTCTTATTCAGATATTAAAGGAAAACAAACAAACAAACAAAAAAAAAAACCACAATATGCTGCTGGGAGCATCTTACTTCATCATATATTTTACTTAATATTATAGTCTAGCGAGGCTTCCTGAGGCACATATCTGCTGGCCCTGCCTTTTGCTTTCACAGCCATAACTCCCTGTCTTTTTTCCCCTGGAGATTTATCAAGTCTCTGGTGGCAGGGCCAGAAGGAGCAGCATGGAGCTACATCAAGGGAGGGTCAGGCTGGATAGCAGGAAAGCGTTCTGCCCCAGAGGGTGGTATGAATGGAAAAGCTGCCCAGGGTGGTGATCAAGCAGCACTTAGAAAACACTCTCAGATATAGGGTTTGCATTTTTGTTGGTGCTGTGTGGAGCCAGGACTTCAATGATCCTTGTGAATCCTTTTGAACTTGGGTTATTCTAAGATTCTATGAATGCCTTGTTTGTGTAAATAAGAAAGGGCTTTCTATTTGCCACAGTAGTGTGAGCTTAAATTAATGCACACATACAGCTTCTGAAATTATAGTAATAAATTTGGGATTCTGAAATCCAGAGGTATCACAATAATTAATTATATCCTTAAGCAGTAATCTTTGCCTTTTATCCTCAGATGAACTTTCATAAGAAACTTATTTTCATAGGAAACTAAAATCCCATCAACAGCCAATAAGTCTTAGGATATACAGTGCACTGACAAATGTGACCAATGAAAAAAATGCCTTGATATTTTGAAATACTTTTTTTTCTCATGCTCTCATAATTATTGACTGAGTTTTCATTGAATTTGTGTGTATATGGTCAGTGATACTTTAGGATGCATTAACAGAAGAGTAACACATTTTTACTAGATATAACATTAGATCTGCTTTATTTTTATCCCCAATAATATCATGCCAAGATCAGGAATTCCATGATACTGCTACTTTTTTTTTTTCTTTTTTTTTTTCTCCTGTGTAAGCAAACAGCTGCAGAATTGAAATGTTGCAAAGAAATTTACTTGTGCAAGTATTTTAAGAGATACTGACATCTCTACCAGCTCTGAGGCTCAGATAGACAAGCTCTTCTTATGCTGTCGAATACCAGATGATTACCTGGCAGCTGATGATCATTTTAGGTTATGGCAGGAGGAGATTAGCACAAATTTATAACAGCTCACATTTTCCATTTTTTTTCTCAGTTTTCAGAGAGGCATGGAAATTATATTTGTGAATCCCTAGGGACTCTCACATTGGTGTCAGCTTTCAGATTTTTCCAGATACATCTAAATGTGGACATAAAATATAATGAAAAGAAATTGAAAAAAATATCAGTTTCTTGATTCTTTATTACTGCAGAGTTAAGAAAGCAATTCCTCAGGCTATTACACAAATCTTAGACTGAGAATAAATGTTAGGATGAAATCAGATTCCTTACGATTCCTTTTGCCTGTACATATTTTTCAAAGACTCACGTCCGGAATAGAGTAGTCACAAGTGCTTTGAACATTTTCTGGCAAGGCTGTACCTCAGTTAGAATTTGGGAAAAGCATTTGTTTGAAAATCAATTTTATGACAAAAGCTAAGTGTGTGATACATGTGTGCTGCCAAAGAATTGCCACTTTATTTCCATATTCTCCAAATCTTTATCCACTTCAGTATTAAAAGCTAACAAAAAAAATATCAGAAAATGTTTCTATTTATTCCTTAGAAAATATTCATTTGAAATTGACAGTGTACAGGAATATATGGCATTATGAATTAAGCCAATAAATTATATGAAGACTTTTCTCTAGAATATTGTATATAAAAATTATATGATTCTGTATGATTAAACAGGGCTGGTTAACCACCTTGTGCAAAGCTCTGTCAGCATACTATCAGTACATAATAGAAAACACATTTGGTGCTTTCTCATGGTCTGTCCCTATAGATGCTAATACTGTAAAGAACATAGATGAAGTTGTTGTCTAGGAACTGAAGTGACTGAAAGCATTTCAAATGTTCAAAGTTTAGACTCTCTCAGTCTTTGTTTTTCCAGTGTTTGAAATAACTCAGAATGGAGAACTCAGTTTTAGAAATACTGCTGATCTTTATGTTGACCTTCATGTGATCATATAAACTCCTGAACTTTGGAAAGCATATATTCAGATTCGAATGTCATGGCTTTTTTGTTTGTTTGCTTTGCTTTGTTTTGTTTCTCTTAGAAATGTTATATCTATTTGAATCCATTAAAAACAGAGTGCTTTTATAATTATTAAAATTATGGTTGGAATTTAAAGTAAGCTGAGAATATGTTGGATAAGCCAGAGTGAAGGAAAAGGATTTTTTATAATTTCAGTGGCATTCCATTTGATTCAGACTGCCCAAAATTTTGAAAAATCTGCACTTCTCCAGAACATAAGTAAAATAAACAAATTAAGGAAGTCTTTTGTTACATGTCAATCTATTCAAAAGCACTATAAACCTGCTAAACTGGAGTTTAAACGTACTAAGTGGATAACTGCAGAATTATTTATGCGTCTTTTCAGTGACAAAGAGTGAAAATGTATTTCCTATATACAATTTCTGAGAAAATCTTTTGGAGGAATGGGCATATCACACTGTTAGAAAGATAAGACAGTGTGTAGGTGATGTCAAGTGGGGAGGATCTGGTTGACCAATGTAATGCGTTTTAGAACCTCTCTTCTATCCTTTGTTTTCCTTTAACTGCCATTTGATCAAAAATTCCCTTTGTCCATCATGGAGAGAAACTTTATGGAAAAAAGTTCCTTCCCTTGGCCTGTCTGGTGTACTCCTGTAATAGCGATCATGACTCGTCCATGTATATGTATGTATTCTCTCTTTGATTTTGTAGTGTATTAAGCTGGGTCGTAAGTGATTGATTGTTCCTGGATAATGCTGTGTACACAGTTACTGGGAAGTCTGAACTAATATTTGACATTTGTACTTGGAAATGTGCCCGAACTTGCTGGTTTGTGCTGCAGCTTAAGTGTGATTTATTGCATTTGTTCTTTGAAAGGTGCTACAAGAAATGATTTGACAGATAGCTGCTCATAAAAGCATAATTAACAGGAGATACTTTTAAATTCTACTAGATAATGATATCACTATTGTAATTATACTGTAAATATTGTATGGAGACTTTTTTCTTACCTATATATGCCCTTTAGTGCCTCTTTTTATTTGATATGCATAAGATAATGTCAAATATTAAATTTCCGTCAATATACAACTGTGTGTTCTTTGCAGACTTCAAACTGTAAGAGCCATAAGTGACAAATTCAACATTTTGAAATGTGGAATGAGCCTGTTCACTAAAAGCTTAGGTGTTACTTTATCTTAAATAAATTATAAAAACCTCACCATAATGTAATTAACAAAATGTACTTAAATTTCATGTTTTATAATCATGGCACCATGCTTGGATTGGTTTCTGTGATCTTCTGCACAGATACTCTTTTCTGAAATGGGCTAAAAAATATTTATTTATTTATTTGTTTATTTAATAGTCTATAACTCAATTTGAGTGGATGAGTAGTAATGAAATTTTATTGTTTCCTGTTCTAAATGAATAAGTTTTGGTTATTTCTTAAGATCACAGTCTGCATGGACAGTAATGGTGAGACAGTATTAATTCACTACTTTCTCTGTATAGTGTTTAAAGAAGCCATTGTTACCTATCAGTAAGAAAACATATATGAAATAGTTTGTAGCAAGCATATTAAATAATAAGTATTAAAACATTAAATGCTAAGTAACTCATTCATGTATTGGAGTGGGCTGCCAATAGATATAGTGGAGTCTCCAGTCTTGGTACTATTTACTAGACTGGCATTAAGGGGCATGTTTCAATGATGGAAATCAGTAGGTATTCCAATTAAAATATTTACTAATACTAAATATTATTTAATATATTAAGTAACAAAATTAAGTGAAATAGCTGTATAGTAACTTAATAGTGATGTACAGTATTATCAGAGAGATAATATGGAATAATTTTACCAAGATGTATGAAATCATCTGAACTGAGAATACAGACCAGTGCTAAGATTTCAGTTGGCAGTACTATTTAGTTATATACCTTTAGCTTGTACTTCTGTTTTGAAGATTTTCAGTGCATTCACCATTTATGCAAACTGGCCGTACTTTGTGCAGCTATCCATCTTGTGCGAAGTGTAAATCTCCAGAAACTCTTGTTCAAAATTTATTTCAAATTTCTTTCCATTTCAACAGCTTCGTAATTTTAAGCCAAGAGCTGAGAAAATTACAGTATCTGCATGGGAAACTTATAATACTATGTAGTTTTTTGGTATTTTAAGGATTTTTAGGTGTGCAGTTACTAATTATGATTATGTAACTTGGAGTAAATCAGCATAAATATGAAAATGGGGCCCACAGATATTGTTGGACAAAACTATTTTAAATTTCTGAAAGTACGTTTTTACATCTAAAAGTGATTTTAAACATCTAAAAGTTAGTTACGTTTTTAGAGTATATTATCTAATTTACTATTGCTTATATCATTGTTTTCCCATGCCAGTAATAGCAAGGGCATAAAATAAGGTGTTTCAAATTAACATTTTGCCTGTTTAAGCAAGCTTTTCATATATCTTCACTATAAGTTTTCCAATCGTGTTTCATATTCACAGTAAGCTGTCTCATCACCGATAGTTTTATTTATCCAGTTTATATCAATCCTCCTCCTTTTATCTTTTTTTCTTTTAAATCTTGTTTTGCTTTATATAACGACATTTCTTTTCCTTACATAATGTTGCCAAAGTTCTGACGTAATTTTGTATAGTACTCATTATCTGCAGTTTCAATTACTTCCAAAACTATTTAATGCTCTGTTTTCTAGTATCCATCAGAGATACTTTCAGCTAGGACTATTGCATTCAGGATCTTGCTGCCTCAGCTATTCAAAGAAGCAAAGAATACTACACACTATATATCATCTTTATTATCAGTTATCTGCCTGTCTCTTCATTGTAGAACTGAGTCAGAAGTGTTATTACTTCTGCTTATTCCAGTAAGTCTTTTGCATTTTCTTGTTTAGCTGAGTTGGTGCTTCCTCTCTCTCTGCCAGTTCTACTGTTTTTATCTTGTTCTCTCCCGGGTATCTGTAATTGGTCAGTTTCAATGCACCAAGAAGATGATTTTGAAAATCTGTGTTGGACACTTCTATTTTGATATTTTTAAGTGTATTTTAGCTATCTCTACTATGCAGCACTGACTTTGTGTTTAAAAAGTACATGTAGGCTTGGATCTTGAAAACTAACAATAACTTACACAATTGACTATAATTGTGTGAGTAGTATAGCACTACTTATACTTCTAAGGAAGCACAGATGAAAGTATCAACAAGATTCATTTCAACATGCTCACTAAAAACTGAGAGCTGCACTCATGCAGCTGAGGGTTAATGTGGACTTTGATGATTAATCTGCTACATGTTCTACTGTAGTGTTTATAACTTATTTCTGATACTGTCTTTTATGGTGCTGTAGATATTTCCATTCCTTCTTTCAATTAGGTAGCAAGCTTTTGGCTGATGGAGGTGAGTTTTGTGTTGAAGGAGTGAAAATCAAAGCCATGCATTATCACCTCAGCATCATCTCTGCTACAGTCTTTAGAATCCTGTACGACTGCCACACTAGTTTTTGCCACTGGACTGGAATGACAACAGAGGCAGCTTGTGCCCATCTTTATTTCAGCTCCAGACTCCTTTTCTCTACAACACCCAAACAAAACCTGGAACTTCAGTGATTCTGTGATTATTTATTGGTAAATACACAAGTCCCTCTGAGTTTGAAAATACAGCATCTCACATGTTTTATAGCTATGTTAGGAGCAACAGAAATAATCCTGTGTAATTAGTTTCATATTTAGTGTTCATGATGAAAAAATAGTTGATTTAGTTATATCTTTTGTGTCTGTTTCTTGAAGCTTACCAACAGTCTTATTGCTAGAAGAGCTCGTGGTGTTTTTTTTTTTTTCCCTTTTTCACTGCTAAGCGTTTCAGAAAACTGTATCAGGGCAGTGCTTTTTCCCCTTTCTCTGTCAGGTCATCTTCATCTACTGTGGTCATGTTAGAAAACCTTTGCTGTCTCAAAGGACAATTACTTCTTTTCTCTTTATTTCAAGTCCTTTATCCAGTCAGACTGGTAAATTAGTACAAAGTGCTTGCTCAGAACAAAACTGGAATGATGTGATTTTATTAAATGAGGTTTGCAAAGGCTACCGTAAAAGTGAGGAATGATTTTCAGTCACTTCTTCTGAACCGTGTTCAAGTTCATGTCCCTGAGAGAGCTTAAAAGATCTGCAAGCACTAATTGTTTGCTTAATGATTTGGCCACCTTTATAAAAAAAAATGCTAAACTAAGTTTTTCTTTACTGCTTTGAGTCATTGCTCTAAAATCTCTGTGTTTAACAATTAATCATAAACCTGAAGTCATTATTTTTGATAGCTTTTTGATATTTCCTAATATTTTCACAGCACTCCACTCTTGTCATTAAAATAATAATTACACTTGTAGAGATGCAGGCCAAGAATAAAATATAAGTGATGTGTGATCACAATGATTAGCTTTATTGTCTTTGTTTTTATTAAAACCACATTATTTCACATAATGTTAGCAAATATTCAAACTATTACCTACTGTAAATTGAAGTTTTTTTAACCTGTGTCCCAGGGATTTCAATAGCAGAACATCTGTTTTATTTTGAGAAAAATATGATAAGCATCTGTTTGCATGGAAAATGTGAATGGAACCAGAGCACATTTGTTTGCAGTGTTATGGATTATCTGGTCTTACATTGTTTATGAATAAATCATGCAGGATGGATAGCACTGGTAACCACCATAGTATGTTTTATACTTCGTTTAAAGCATAAATTTATGTATTTGTGATTTTTCCAGTAGACAATCAAAAATTTATGTTCTAAATAAAGAAGCAGCCGGTTGCATTTCTAGGCCAGTATTTAAGCTCATGGATACCATAAATTCTTTTAAGCCAAGCTATACTCACTGTATAAAAATATAGGATAATAGTTACTAAGAAAATTAAAAACTTAGCCTAAGCTCAGGATAAACAATATATGTTTATTTGAGAAATAATGTTGTGTCATGTAACTGTATTGTGGTATAACATGGATAGAGTTAAGGCAGTGGGGAGAGCTCAGGTTGGAACAAGACAGTTTCTGCAAGTGTTTAAGTTGTGTCCGTTTGTTCTATAGTGTCTGGACTATTATATTTAAAAAATTTGATCTGCATTTGATTGTAGCTGAATGTACAAATCTAACATAATCTTTTGGTACTGCAATACAGAGAGATGTATTCTGCTGGACAGTTTATGGGTTGATTTTATACTTAGGAGCTTACTAATGTTATATGGTTGCTCTGGGACTGCCGTTGCTTTATCACTTTTTGATATTCCTTGGAGCCAGTATTGCTGGGCTCATTGAGTTGAAGATAACTAATGAAGGCAACCCAGTGAAGCCTTAAAATACCTTGTAAGAGTATGTAAACCTTTCAGTGGATTTGTATGCTGAAGTCAGCATGCAAAAAGATTCTGTTGGAGCAAGCAGATTAGGACTCTAGACATAGTACTTTGCCTAATACTAACCACAGGCTTTGTGAAAAGTAGGCATCTAGTTCAGTGCCTGATTACGGAGGTGATCTAAATAAACTGCTCACTCTCAGCAATGAGGGTCCTCTCTCTGTGTCTTGTGACATGCTGCATATGGCTTCATATGTGTGACATGGTACGTATTGAGTTCTAAAATGTTAGCACAAATTTGGTTTGTTATCATGAGTGCTAGAACGAGTTTGGGATTGAGTAAGATCTCCTAGCCATGCATGCACATTCCTCATCTCAGCCAGTGATTTATATGCTCAGCTGCTTAACTAGAACTGGAGATGAAACATATATTTCAATTAGGCAAGTGTCTCTATATTATGGTTTAGTTAATTAAGTTTCTCCGTCCTGCAGGAGTCATTCTTTCTGGTAAGTTGAATCTTTCATCTTTCACCTTGTTTTGGGGATATTCTAGGTATCTTTCATGTTATGGTTGTGGCTTTGGGGCCTTTTTTATTCTCTCCATTTCTCAAAGTTTATCTCCACAATAAATTCATCTGCAAAACAGACTGAGAAAAAATCTAGGGCAATATTCCTCTAACATTGTAAGTAGGATACAAATTTCTTCATCCACTGTTTCAGTGCGCTAAAAATATGTTGATTTTTGTAATGCGTTCCAGGTCAGCTAAAAAGGAAAAGCCAAATGAAATACCTTTTATGCACGTATAAGAGATGGAAAAAATATTTCTGAATGGAAAACTGGTAGGGAGAGACAATTTTATATTGTGCTTTCTGTTGATTTCTTTAATCAGGAAGGATCAAAATTTAAATGATTTCAATTGATTTAAATGAATGATGATAAGTTGATTTAAAGGAATCAAATTCCTTTGTTTTACAAAGGAAGCCTTTTTTCCCCCACATCTCCAACTGTTAAAAGCAGCTGAATCATTGCTAGAAGGGATCAGTGAAGAGCCCTGATGGCAGCACTTAGTGATGTAAAGTGTCTGGGGTTGGTGCTAAGGGTGGCAGGATCTGCCCTTGCTCCACCATGGCTTTCTCATAGCAGAAGGAAGGCAAGTAAGGTAGAATTTTACTGTTCTCTTTCTATTCACAATTGATTTAAGGTTCCTAGAGGAACGTGTTAGAGAAACACTGTAGAAAATACTTATGTTCTGACAGCTTCTACAGAAGCAGAATAGAAGTTCTCCATGCTGCATCTTTCTTGTGGAGCAGCCCAGCTCATTTGCAGAAAGAATTGAGCCAACTATTGGAAGATTGTTTCTTAAAAGCTGCTGATTGGGTATAAATGGTTGCTTATATTATATCAGTCTAAATAATACACAGTAATTTCTGTAAAGTATGGATATTTATAAAGATACCAAATATCTGTGCTTTACACCATGTTCTTTTTTTAAAATGTTCCTGTGTATTTCTTGCTTGGGAATAGGGGTAAGAGTAAATAAAATAGAACAGATTGTAAGAAATAATCTAAGGAACAGTTTTGCACTAGTTCATTTAATTGTGTACATCACATAGTTTAGAAATATCTATATATATTATATATGTATAAAATATGATTTTTTTGTATTTAGTATTTTGACCTTACTGTCTCTTTTTAGCTAAGGCAACTAGGGACTATATAATGGAGGGGGTGTTGTAGATTACATCATGGTTGACACAGGAGTTAATCAGCAGTAAGCTTCATAATATTTTAGTCAGGCTCTTGAAAGTACTGACTTTAAAATCCTGAGAAGCTAAAATCAGTTCAAGTTTATTTTATTTGTTAAGGGGTTTTGAACTTTTGCATTCACCATCCAAAAAAACTTTTGTCCTAAAACACTTCTTTGTGGAAGCTTGCTACTGCATGGTTCTAAAATTGCTTATTTCATGGGCAGCACATAGGCTGACCAAGAATTGACCATATTAGAGGATGCCAGAAGATGAAGAACAGAGGCTGTATTATGACTTTATTACCTTAAACTCTTGAAGCATATCTGCTTAAACAATTATAGAGCAATATAGAGCAACATGGCAAGAAAAATCCAGCCTTGGTGAGGCCTATTTGGATAAATTTATAAGAATAAGGAAATTCCAATCACAATATAGTAATGAAAGTTTTTTAAATGGTGATCAATATTTGAGTTTTAGCTCTTTTTTTTTTTTTTTGTATGATTTCTATTTTTGAAAATAGAAATATTGAGGAAAATAACCTCAATTCAAAAAGGGATTTTTATTAACAGAATGAATTTTTAATGAGGTTATGTTACAGTTGCAGATGAATGGTGAGATATGATTGAGATTTAGTAAAAGAAGTATACACACAGAAAATTGAGTCTTTCTTATAATACTTCTTGTCAGTAATATTGGGATGTATTTTCCTGTCAAGATCTTCTGTTGTTATTGTGACTGATGACAGTTTTATCTCTCTCTGTATCTGTTCTTGAGCTTGAGATGCTCACTTGAAGATGTTTGCTCAGTGCCCTATGGGATGCTGGAATTTTGATGCTGTGAAAGGTGCCTTTTTGTCTCTTTTCAGAGTCTGTCTGTCTTCATTCTTCCCACTCCTGCAGTAGTTTTGTGGTGGAAAAAGTTCACTTATCTCTCTTGTGTAAGCCTAGCTTTCCTACCTGGTACATATGTGTGATATAATGGAGTGATGACAAGAATTGTGTGTTATAACAGTGCTGCTACACCTAGTTTCTAATTCTTCCCTTCAGGTCCCTCTGGCAAATGTTCTGGAGTAGAGTAATCCAGGCAGAAAACCAGACTATGGTTTTTGAGTGCTTGAAGATGTTTATTCACATGCTGGAGTGGGAGTCTGACAGGTCATATGTTTGTAGTGACTTAATTGCATGTGTTTCTATGGGCCCTTACCCATAAAAAAACAGTTAGCACTATATTAATCATAGACTTGCAAGTGTGGAGATGCTTAGGCCATACAGAGATGGTAATGGTTGAATTAGTAATATCCTCTTTGGTGGCATTAATCTGTACCATGAGGCATGCTCTGATGAGGGCTCTTTCCTTAGAGAGGTAATGCAGCCTACTTGTTTCTTCTACCTCTTCAATCTATGGTGCTGTCCCTCAGAGCATCTTCAGTGAGAGACCAGAGGGTTCTGGCTCAGGGCAGGGCACAAGGAGCTGCTGAAAGCTGCATGCTATGGGCAATAGAGCAGAACAATGTCCCATTTTGGGGATGTATTGTAGGAAGGGCTGGTGGAAAACTATGTGCATGTACACAATACAGTTTTCACGAAACCTAGAAGGTAAGGGATGCAGAAATATAGGAGTGGCATGATTCTGGTGCAACTGAAGGACTGCAGAACAGAGATGTGCTGAGATCATGTTTTGAGTGATAAACAGTAAGATACTGGTAATATCATGTCTATTATGTGCCTGGCCAAGAACTAAAAACTGTCACTGCTCCTACTTACTATCTGTACTGCCTCTGCTGACAGGATGAGTCTTGTGAGACATCTTTACTACAATTTCATTTGCTTTCTAAGCCAGACTTATGAATCTTATTTCTAACACGATATTCTTGTCTCATTGTGGACAGCTACATGTCTCAAAACCAAGCTTCAGCTGATTTTAGCATGTAATAAATTGTTTCAGCCTTTTCTCCCTTTCCTACAGGCAATCTAGTATAATGCAGATGAAACAAGGCAAGCAAAGTTAGTAAAGGCCAAGGCAGTCCATTGCAAAAAGGAGGAAAATTTTCCAATTAAGAAAAAAGATATCAGAATGAGGGAGAATTTTATATAATCAGTACTGCTTCTTTTTTATTTAGCTTATTGTGTTGCTTCCTGGTAGGATTATTGTTTATGTTGAACACCCCAGACCACATTCAGAATCTATTTGAAACCTGAATGCCAGGAAAAGTAGTAAGAAGATAATATGGATTTCACTGAGTTCCAGATTAAGGTTCTGATGGCTAAAATAAATCTCAAGAGTCAAAGCCATATTATGTAATATTCAGTACTCTCTATATTTCCAATACTCTCAGTCTTGAGATTTTACTTACATGTAAACATTTAGATGAACTTTAAAATGCTTATTGATCGGCTATGCACAGCATGATTTATTGGTACTTTTCTCAGATTTCATAATATTAATTTTCTAATTGCTCCATTGATTTGTTTTCAGCAAAGAAGCCCCCAAACCAAAAACACCTGGGGAAACTGAAGACTTTTTTTTTTTTTTTTTTTTTTTTGGCGCAGTATAGCCATGTGTAGAAACATGTATGTAAAGACAGTAGGAACATATAGCAATTGTAAACCAATGTAATTGATTCTAAATATGAAACCACAGTCTCTACTAAGTGCATTCCTGCCAGGAATCTGTGCTGTACAGTTTGTAGCATTATGATAGACTGCAGTGGTGGTTTTGCAATTTAATTGTTCATATGTGAAGGAACATTAATTTCCTTAGGGACTGAAAGCTTAAAGCAGACCAATAAAAAGTTTTTTCCTTTTTTTTTTTTCTTTTTTCTTTCTTTCTTTTTTTTTTTTTTTTTTTTCTCTGTAGGCAGGCTCACATGCCTGTGCAGAGTTTTTTTTTTTTATTATCTATGGCATTTGGGGCAAATTCTGCCATTCTTTTTCTGTAACAGCTTGCAGCATCTTGCATTAAATATTCCCCAGTTTTAAGCTGGCTGCCTCAACCTCATTAAGTATGTGAAAGTTTAAGCTTCCCAACTTTATTTCATCTTTACCTGAACATCCCATTTTAAAACATTTTCGTTCTGCATAAAGGACATGATTGGCTTGTTACCTGAATCAGCAGAAAAGTAGTCCATTACAGTGTGTAAGGATGCTTTATTTACATATTTAACAATTACATATTAACATTACCTGGTGTTAAATTCAGTGTTTTTAAACTTCCCTTTTTGTATTTACTTTGTAGACAGAATAATAGAAGTATTTAAACATACCTTGAATTCCCTTGCGTTGCAGTCTTAAAAGAATGAAAGAGACACTTAAAAAAGCTGCAAGCTTCAAATGATTATCAATTTTTTTAACCTCTGTTAGCTTGTCAGCATTCACAAAATGCAATGAGTTCAAGGAGATGCAAAGCTGAATGTGTACTTCTAATTTTCATTATTAAGGCTGAAGTACTGTTGGTCCTTTAAAGGTAAAATGCTGGAGAATAGAGGTTCCAATGGCTAAGTTCCTGCAAGTCAGTGTTTTGTTTTTAATATTAAAAAGAATATATATATTTTAATAGTAGGAACAAAACAGTAGTGAAAACCTCATTGCAGTCTCTTGCAGTTGTACTAGTTTCTCTTATTTTGTATCATGTAAGCAGGAGTAGTATGGAATTTAACTAAGTGGAGCATTTTGCCCTTAGTACTGTATCACTTTGTCCCACAGTATAAAACCTAATTACTGCATCCAAAGAAGCGTTAAATAGATTTCATGCTGTTTAATAAAGGCCCTATGTGTTTTTGTCAATTGAAGAACATTAGAGGGAATGTTCATAGTGCATGTTTCTACTGCCTCTTTCACAATTAAGGTGCAGTTTTACATTGCATCTGCCTCAGGAAGACTTGATAACTTTTTTGCTCATCACATCTTTCCTCTCATTGTTATGCTCTATTTGTTTTGGTGTTATTGCATAATTGTGTTGAAATAGATTCTTAATGCATATCTTTACTGCTTACTTCAAATCATGAGAGACAGCTATTAGCATCAACATATATCAGGCCGTTGTGACCTGGGATTCAGTAATTCTTTTTTCGTGCTGATCTGTAACTAGTAACTAAGAAGAAGGAGTTTACTTTGTGACATCTGTAGCCTGAACCTTTCCATTCTTCTGAGTTCTCGTTAAAATGTGAGATTTCTTCCCAAGGGTCGCCATTACTGTCAGATCTACACAGCCATAATGGTGACATTTTGTTTCTTATTTCATCCCCTAGCTGGCCTTTTCTGGCCTAAAGTGTATGAAGAACAGACCTTCTAGGCTACATATGCTGAAGTTCAAAAAAAGAAAAATATCACCTTAGAGAAGGGCAGAAGAGCTTCTTGAATTCTGCCCAATTTTGCACTCTTGCACATGAAACTATAAAATTTTCTAAGGAACTCATTAAGGAATACCTCACTGTGTCTAGTTGATCTATTGTCTGCCTGTTGACAAGGTCTCCATTTTATTTTTTGGTTAGGCTTATCTTTTAGATCAGTACCTTCAGATGCTTTTAAGTGATTTGAGGTTTTGAATATTTTTAAAATAGGTTTATGTAAAATGTTATACATTATTCTGATTTAATATTTTGTCAAACATTTATAAAATTTGCAAACAGTACTGAAGTAATCTTCATAACCTGTGCATTGTATAGGCTCATGGCAATGTGAACATTGGTGACAAAGCTGTGAATCAGCCATAGAGCTTTGTTTTCCCTTAAGATAATGTAGACATTTGACCAAGACTTAGTGATACAGTGTTTTGATGTTTGCTAATTGGAAACTATAAAATGAGTAAAGACATAAAACTTTTAAGTAGTAGTGATACCCAACTGTTAGATCACTCTAGATCACCATAGATCACTCTAAAAGTAATGTCTCCTGTTTATCCATGGAAACTGCAACAGATGCAAAGAGCACAATAACACTACTTGACACAGCAGATTCTCAGCTGCAAAACACTATTTTTCAATATAGTGACCACAACTATTTATGCATTTTTACCTGCATAGCAAGAGCCTGCATGCCATACTTGTAAAAATCTACACCAGCGGACCCACTGTTTCACAGCTGATATGACAGTATCATTGCTAGGAACATATTACCCAGGCAGTCCATTTTTGTTCAGCCTGAACAGATGGAAGTCAGAAGGAATCCAATCTAGCCTAAATGGTGGGTGTGGTAGGACTGTCTGGCCAAGATTGGCAATGTGCTCCCTGGTCTTCAAACTGGTATGGGGCCTGGCATTATCAAGTTGCAATAGAAAGATTGCCCTCTTCTCTGGTCTGACTCTGGAAGTTGGAGCCATCAGTGTCGTGACATAGAAGTTGATGGTTTATTTAGATTCCAGGAAATCTGGAAGGACTACCTGTTACCTATCTTAGAAGGCATTACACATCACTTTACCTGCAGAGGGCTGCGTCTCAAACTTTTTCTTTGATGAGGAATTCACATGTTGCCATTCCACAGGCTTTCATTATGGATCCAGCTCATAGTGGTGAAATCACATCTCATCACCAGTAATGATGTGACCCAGGAAACTGTCACCTTCAGCCTTGTATTAATTCAATACGTTCTGTCAAACTTGTACACAGTGTTTTTTCCTTTCATGTTTGAGCATTCATGGGACCTACCTGGCATAAATTTTACTGCATTTTATTAAAATAGTGTTGAACTGTGAAGATGAAGTCAGCATCTATACTTGTGTGTATGAAACACATGCTTGTACACACTGCATTCTTCAACCATTTCATGTGTGAAACCTCATTAAATACACAGACAGCATACTTCCTTGCTGTCTGAAGTTTCTAGTAGGTCCTCTTAAGTAGCTCCTGAAGTTTGAAAGTTAGATATGACTGTGGTAAGGTCTGAGGGAATAATCCTTCAGCCAAAGATAAAGGCATAAAAAGCCTATTGGATGTCTAGTAGAATTAAAAATAAGAGCTCAAGGAATCTAGTGCTGCTTGTCCATAACCATATGCAAATTATAAATTTTTTTACACTAGAACAATCAATGTACTTCCTCTTCTTTCCACATTTAGCCACACATTTAGCTAATGTGCTACTTTTCCAATTATTTGTTTTATATAAGTAAGGAAGAAGGGCTGTTGGGGTCTGTGCTGCCTTATACCTATTCTAAACTTTTCTCAAAATCTGTATCTTCCCTGACCATCACTTTCTGGGTACTAACTTATCCTTGCTTTTGAGTTTCAAAACATCTCAAATATAGATATTTTCACCCAGTGTTACGTTTTATACAAATATGATGTTGTTCTTCTGCATCAAAGGGTTAGCTGCAACATGGATATGTCATGGATATGTTTTATCAATTCAGGATTTACCTCGTGACTTCTTCCTGTGGCTTTGTCCTCAAAAAGAGTCTTCTTCTAGCCTACACTTTCCAATCAACACATGGGTGTTTTATCCTGACCAGAGGATGGTTTAAATCAGCATGATGCCTTTTTTCTTTTTGAGTACTAGATGCTTTGTGACCATTTTGAAATATTACCACTTTTCCAAGTAAACTGGAACCTAATCTGTCAAGACATGGAAAAGATGAAGTAAAGAAAGCAATTATTTATTTTTTTCTATTGATGTTGCATAAAAGGAGTTTTCTTTCAAAACTAAATTGTTTGATATTCAGGCATCATTGTGTCAGTCTGGTCTATCTCAAAATTCTTCTATTAGTGACTTCCTAGGTGGTAGAGAAAAAGTAACTCCACAGGATTCTGCTCAGTTTCATTTAGAAGGCAGTTAGTCCTCCCTTTCCACAAAGCATTTGTTACTGTCCTACACTGTGTGCTTGTCATTCTACATATAGTTCGGTCAGGGAGAAATGCCTTCCCTCCACATTGAACTGAATAGCACAACCTCTCTGATCTCCTGAGCTTTCTGCCATTCTGCATGATAGAATCTGACAAATTAGGTTGGATCATATGTGTACTGATGTGATTGTCTTCAAGCTACATAACCAAATCCATATGTGCTGTGGGTTGAGACAGCTCATTAAAAATAAGTCCATAGTTTTCCTTTTATCTTCACTAAATCAGGACCTAAAGGGTGAAGCAACAGCATTTGTATACAAAGTAGGTTGTTACAGTCATGCTCATTTTAAAGGAGCTTTGTGTATTAGTTAAAGAAATCTTGATAAGTGACTTTATTCCGGGCAATTAAGTATTTCCAAGGTCTCAGTGCTTTGTGAAATTGTTTCATGTAAATTTAATTGCAGAATGAGATGTTTAAATCTTCTATTCTTGCACAGTTTAGAAGCTAACTTTTAAAATATTTTCTTAAGTGAAGCCTTGGTTTTGACTTCTTTAACTGAATATTACAATAATAAATTAAGAAAGATGAACTTCAGAGAAGACATTTTAACTGAATGCAAATAGATTTATTTTGGAATTTTCTGTCATGGAAGAATCATTCTTTATAGATTAAGTTCTCAGATGGACTGAACTTAAAATATTTAGATCCTTTCTGAAGCAGATTTTTTTGTCTTGTGCATATTAAGAAGTTAATAAGTGCCAATACATGCTGTTCAAAAACAGAGAAATTATTTCTGGGTGTTGCAGGGTGATTAAATGCTTCTGTACTTTCATACAGCAACACTTAACACCTGCTGTTAATAATCCCTAAATCTTTTTGTTTGTTTGTTTGTTTTCCTTCTAGACACCTATCTCAAACATGAGGTAATCAGCTGTACTCAATAGTTTAGCTAACTCATTAAAAGCTGAACAACACTTGGGATTAAATAGTTCAGTATTAAGTACTCAGCTTTGTAATGTTGACATAGGTGTTCAGATTTTTTTTTTTTTTTTTTTTTACTAAAAAGAGTAAAAAAAATAGTTGTAAAGAAATACCTCATCAAAAAGCAAGCAGACTTGGAGTACATCAGGAATAACTGAGCTGGACACTTCACCAAAATTAATATGGTTGTCAGTGTTTAACAGCACTCAAAGCAGTATCTGCAAAATCATTGTTTCTGCTGTAGTTGAAATAGGAAGTGATTATGTGATGCATTATATAACTTTATGTCATAACTATGGGTGCATGTTGACTCTTAAATGGAGATTACTGTAATCTACCCCATCAGCTCTGTTGCAACAACAGTATTGCTCTCTTATGCCCAGTAAGTGAATAGCTCTGGGTTTTGCACAGTGAATTAATACACTTGACATGGGTTCTGCAGTGTTATGAAATGGATGCTGGATCCTGAAGCTTCTGAAGTTTTACACTGAGTGTATTTCTTAATGATGTACTTACTGTATGGAGAACAAATAAGACTTCTGACATTAGTGTTGCTTTATGCTTTTAGCTGAGGCACAGTGTCTTGTTTAAAGCAAACATTAGATGCTACATTTTTGAACCAAGCACAGAAAATGTATGTTGCCCCAGAAAGAAACTCAGACCTCTCTGATGTACAGTCATAGGCAAAAATGGTATATGTACATAAATGCCACTGTTATAGATATCAGAATGTTGAGGCCATATAGAAAACCATGTTTAATGCCCTATAAATTGGTAAAGACTGCTTTGTTTTCTTCTCCATTATTAGTTAAAAATCCATGTGATAAAATAGTACACCTTATTTGGTGTATTGGTGCACATCAAGTGTTTTGGCATACGTTCAGCAACTTGTGTGTGAAGAATAACATGTTTATAAAGACTGCTTTCCATCTACTGTAATTGAAGTTAGTAGATAAATATTTGTATAGTTCTTAAGATGGTCTAGATTTCCTCTCAGGCTGTTTCTCACTGTTTTTTTTGCTTTTATTTATTAATGTGAAAAGTAATACTACAGTAATTTTACGTATTTTGCATTGTTTCAGATGATAGCAATAGGTTTTTTATTCAACTAAATAAATTGAGAAGTACAGCTAATTCAGAGTGTTTACATAATCTTTCCAATGTCAACAGTCATTTAAATTATCCTAACTTTATACTGCATCTCCAAAATCCAATTATCAGCTAATAATAAGTGTCAGTTTTACTCTAAACCTTTAATGATAGGTCACAAGGGATGTTGTACCAGAAGGATTAAATCGTTGTAGACTCTAGCTAGCCTTAGTAGCCTGTAGCTCTAGCCCAGCCTTAAATTAGTAGCCTCTTATCTCATGGTAACAGAGCTACTATATGTTTTGTCACCATTTTTGCTAAATAGAATAAATGTCACCAAAATTAATTTCATCTTTCTTAAATTAGCTTCTTAGTGTGATTTCTCTCTTCAGTCAAAATTTATTTCCTGAAGAATTTAATTTCCATCTTAATCTATTTTCTTTGAGAAAAAGGAGGGTGAACCCTCAGGAAGAAATGCCTTCTAAATCATTCCGTGGTTAATTTTGAAATTTGCCCATTATTAATAATTGCTGACCCCTGTAGGATAGAGTGTTTTAAGTCACTGTATACTTAAAATTAGACTGGTTCTGCCTAGTTTACACTGGCTATATTCAAGGCAATAAAACATGAAAAGGGGGAAAATCCTTCTTGTAAGGAAACATAGTGCTTAATCATGTGAATACAAGCTTTCCCACTTGATAGATGATTCAAGGGAATGCTGTAATTAACTGATTTCATTTAGTTGCATTTATTAGTTTTTAATCATATTAAGGACACATTAAAGTGAAGAAAAATATACTTATTGTAAGGAATAGTGTAGAGGGAAGAAATGCTGCCTTGAAAACCAGGCATTGAGAGATGGTAATGTTGTACAGTATAGTGACAGTAATTTTGAACTGAATTGCTGGTGTCCATAAAAATAATTCAATTGAAATGAGAATTTAAAAATCATTAAATATGCAACTATTGGCAGACTGCTTTCTAATTACATTATCCTTTCTTATGATTTTGATGGTCTCAGTTCAAATTTTTTGTAAAGTTACAATGCGATATTTATCTTAAAAAAAAAAACAAAACAACCAAAACTCGTAAATTGAAAGCAGGGGGTAATTGGAAAAGAGACAATTTGAAAGATACACCCAAAGTGATGGGTTCTTTCTGAAATTATCATTCAGCTAGTTTTAAGCAAAACAAAGAGTATATGGTAAAATCAGAAAGAAAAAAATATATATATCTTAAATGCTCATAAATAAAATCTATTTGAAAATATTGAAATCTAGAGGGAGTATATTGGCTGGAATAGTGAAATACATTAAGTGCCTATGATTTCCTGTTTGGAAATATGTTACTATTTAATCCTTAGCATGAAGTACAGGAGTGACTAGAAAGAAAGGAGCTTCTGCCAGCTGCACATGATTATCAAGGTTTTGTAAACTCAATTAGTAGAGAAGAATATATCCAAAATCTGATTAAATATTAGTGCTAACAGGGCAGAAAATTAAACAGCATACACATTAATAATCTATTAAATGTTCTATCAACTTTGAACAGCTGTAGCAGTTGTAATCAGGCATTTCTTTGTGGCATCCTACAGATTTGTATTGGAGTAGAAAGTTGCTACTAGATTACTGCTGTGGGTGGAAAGTCAGAAGTGTCTGTCAGTCTTTTGACTGAAAAGGGGATTTGTGTATAGGAAAACATTGCTTTTGTGTTTAGCAGAGCTGTCAGCTCCGCTTTTATTTGAGGTGTTAATATACTGAGGCACTGTATCTGTATCGTGGTATTTATCTGGAACGTGACTGAAATGTGACCTCGGAGAGAGGAAAATCATTAGAACCTATGCAGGTAAATGGCTACCCTTGCTGCCTTGTCACTACTGAAAAAGAAAATGTACCAGTCACATAGAATAAATGGAATGTTGCTTCGCAAACAAAATTTTGTTATATAATTAATTTACTATATTTTGAGGACTTGAGCTTTAAATTCTTTCATGAGGGAGATGTGATACACACTAGCCAAAGTAAGTAAAATGAAAATATGAATGATCTCAAGAAAAAAATGGAATAGTGACTTCGTCAGATAAAAGTAGGAAACCAAATATGATGGACAGATTCAATCATGTAAAGAAAGCATTGTACACATTGAACACATCTAGCACTACTAGATGTGTTCGTATTGGTAATCAATTCCATGCATGACAGAGGAAAGCACCAAGAAAATGGAGTAAGCTGGTTATGACTAAATTAACCTGATGATCACATTCTTCCCAGAATAACACACAATGTTCTGGCCCAGTGTTTTCTCTTGAGTGTGGCCAGAAACAGATGTCTGGAGAAGAAATGAACAAGGTAATATGATACTTTACTGCAGTACTCTTTAGTTTACTGACCTGCAGTGGATCTCCAGTCTCCCCTGGAGTTACTGTGTCTTCTAGGCCCTTTGGAGCAGAATTTCACATTTAATTTTTGATGTGTAAAAGAGACACATTTTTCTGTTTATTTTGAACCTGATTTCTGTGGCTTTCTTTTGATGAGTCCAAGATCTTGAACTGGAAAAGACAGTTGGAACTTAATCCATCCTAAACTTTTCCAAGACACGTACAATTCTGTAGGATTTGAGTAATTTTAATCCTAAATGTAGTGAGGCCAGATTTCTGAGCATTAATAATTAAACAAGGCAGAACACATGCAATCGCCAATGGTTCTAGAAGAAGTGGAAAGGTGAGCTCTCTCTTTAGTCAATCACTACTTGCTCTCAAGTCCTACTTCCCCATCCATAATATAAAAATAAAAATGTGACAACAATCATCTTTCTGAAAGAGAAGGTTCCCCCTCTCTGTATGCCTTGGTTTTTTGGTTTTGTTTGCTTGTTTTAATTTCCTCTTGGGAATATTGGTTTAATGTTCTCTTGGAGATTGCTTGTTTCTCTCTTTTGCATTTTTTGTTTTACGTTTTGTTTGTTTGTTTGTTTTAGTGACTTATTTTGCATAGATTCCACTTAACAGAAATGGAACAAGGCAGCATAAGTGTAGAAAAACTAAAATCTTTGCTATATTGAAACTACAGAAGACACTGAAGAAGTGGGAACATAGAAGAGCTACAAAAACAAATTTAGAGATGAAACTTCAGTTTAAAGTTCTGGTTCAAATTTACTCTTGAGAGTTAAAGTATAGCAGCATTCTGCAGACAGTTAATGATAGTATGTTCTTTATGTGTTCTAAAACATACTCAAAAGATATTTTTTCCAAAATATATTTCTGGTCTTGCTAAGTGGTACGTTTTGATTTGTTAGATAATTGTTTACTGTGCTTTCATGGTTGTAAATAATCATACTAATTTGGGCAATGCTAAATGTTTTCTTTCAAATTCTGATTTTATCTAAGTTTAGTCAGAGTTGCATCCAGTTAAAAATCATTTTGGTAAGATTTAAGGGCAAATTTCTAACCTGGATTAGAAATGTTCTGGATTGAGTTATGCAGCATCTTTTCTAAGAATAGTTTTTAAAGTGGCCATTAAGTGATAGTTATTACATTAGTCATGTCTCTTCTGTTCCTTTTTAGTCTTTCCTTTGAGTTGTTTCTCTATTCATCTTCATACAGGCTAGATTAAATATTTAAAGGAGAAATAGTGTTCTGTTTTGTCCTTAAAAATCCAAGTGCAAGTATTTCCTTTGCTCTTCTTTTCAGTTAGCAGGAGTACAATTTACTGCACAATGGCACAATCCCAAATGTCCTTGCTGTGCAGTGAACTCAAATTAGGATTAAAGATTGTCAATTTTATTCTGAAAAGCAATGCTCAGATAATATTGGCCATCTACCAAAGCTGCACAAGCTTGAAAAGTTTTGCTGAATGTGCACAGAACTCCATTCAAGCATGGGCAGTTCACACTGGCAAAGGTCAGCTCTCTTTCTTATTCTATAGGGCCCCTAATTTTTCATCGTTAGTGCCTGTAAAGATTGTCATAGGGTTTCACAAGGGATAAGGAATGAACACTGGTTTATAGTATGATGGCACAAGGGCTACTCAATATTTAGCGTTACATGCCAGGGAATGTTTGGAGGTGGAGGAGGATGTGGAGAAAAATAAGCATTTCTTTCCATTTTATAGAAAGCTGGGCTTTTCATAAAATAACACACCTAGAATCCATGCTGGGGTGATCATACAAGTGCATTTCCCCTTGGTTCCTTTAAGTGAACAACATGCAACAAACAAATGGGATTTATTCAGTTTAGGGGTGGGAAAGAAGAGAAATCAATTGCCCTGTGATAAGACAATAAATTATGTAGTTGATCTAAATGAACAGAACTAAAATCAAATACCCTAAGAGTACATTTTGCATTGCGTAATATCATGTACTACATGTATTTTAGCAAATAGCAATAACTGACTCTTTACTGCAACTTTTCTATTTTTCCACCACACAGCTGAGAAAGTATTATACTGTGCTGAAATGCTTTCTTGCTTTCAGATGAGGGTTATTTTCTGTCACACTGAGTTATGTTCTATTTGAGTTCTTGACCTTTTTGTGGCAAGGCTGTAATGGAAGCCTTCCCTACGTTATCTTTTATAGTAATATGGCTATGCAAACATGGATATATCAGGTTATCCCTCTGGTGAAGAGGTAATCTATGACAACATATGGCTTTTTTTTTTTTTTTTTTTTTTTTCTAAATCTAGACGCAGAATTTTCTTGAAAAATACAAGCCAATTCTGTGGTCTGATTGTCACTACAGAAACATCTGCACTTGTTTGCAATGTTAAAAATTATGGGCAAAGTCATAAGGTTAAATTGGGTCATAGCTAAGCTGGAAGATGTTAGCCTAGCTCACCGTTAATGGTATTGTGAACTCAGTCTGCTGCCTTTGCAGTGGAGCAAGTGATGGGGCTTGCACAGGCTATTCCACTAGCTCAGATGTAATGATAGTGACCCTCAGCAAAATACGTAAAGGCAGTTAGAAACTGAAATGAAGATTAGCATTCTAAATAGACAAAAGCATTTCTGTAATGGCCATTTGTCATGGCTTGAAGAACAGATTCAGCATCAGTGCTACACTGTAAAATTCAAGCTTATCCTGTATGTGGAGTATCATCAAATGGTCAGCTTCTGTGTTCCTTTGTTATCCTTGCCATGTGCGCAGGGATGGCTGTGAGCATTTGCTTTTAAAAATATGAAAAATGTGAAATACTGGAAGAAGGAGCTTTTAGAGGGGTGTGTCAGTTGAACCACTCTCCAGTTTTCACTAATACTAATCTCAAACCTGGATTTCCCCAGCCAATTACCTTTGTTTATACACAATGCTATTCTAATATGTCAGTTTCTTCTCAAGTTTTGACAGTAGTTTAGTTGCATGTGTATGAAACAACACAAAGTAGAAGTTTTTTTTTGCTGACAGGCTGACTAGTTTACATTCATGTTAGAACTGCTGCTCTATCTGTGATAGTTTAAAGACCTGTATCTTCCCTTTCAGTCTCTGTTGCAAGATGTATATAACAGCTGATTTTTATTTTTTTTTCACTTATTCCATCAGATAACTTGTTGTTTGTTTGATTTCCTCTTAAATGGTGCTTATAGCTACTCCAAAGGAAGTAAAGGAAATGCGAAACAAGTTGGTCTTTTTTTTGAGTCTGCATTTGCATCATTCATCAGAATATATTTCCTTCTAACCCTGAGTACGTGTAGGGATGCACTGGGGCTTGGTGATTGCAGGTGATTCCTCACTTTCTCAAACTGACTTCACATCTTATTTCCAAACACAATGAAAGAAACATGATATTTTGTGGTGCATTCCTTTTCTTCCATCGCGTGTAGATGTGTATACTATGGGCAAAGTCTTTTCTTCCTTCCCTGCCTTTTATTTCCAGTAGAGCAGTAATGTGCAAACTGAAAGGCAGAAGGGCATGGTGTCTGCCCACCCTACCAAGTGATAAAAGGAAGGCTTGGCTGTATACCAGCAATCCCCTGCCTGTGTTAATAAAATAGTTTCTATTGCTTTTGTATCATCTCAAGAGGAATCCAAGTAAAATTGTGCCCAAATTCTTTGTAAGCTCCTATACCTCACATAAATTCTTATGTGAGTCCTTAGCCACCTACAGTGTGGTTTCAGCCCACCCATAGTTTTGACCAGACCAAGATCACTTAGCTCAGTGAATACGTGGGTCTCTACTGAATGGAAAATGAGAATGCATGTGACAGTAGACATCTCTTTATTGCAGTAGTGAAAGGTTTTATTTAGCTTACAGAATTTTGAATCAAATTTTAACAGATTTGAGGTGGGTAAGTATGTGTATAACTTCATTGGATGCAGTAATTAAACACAATACTGACTGGTTGCTGAATTTGAAGAGGCTTAGATAATACGATGGTATCTTTTCAGTTCTTACGTGGATGAGATTTACTATGCATGTATTATAAATCTGAAATTTATAAACCTCACTGACTTCTTTAGTCCCCAGAGTCTTAATTCTAGTTCACCCTAGAAATCCCTGATACATTTTTGTTTATTTATTTATTTATTTAAATTACAACCTAATTTATTTAAATTAAAGCCAAAGCATGGCTCCAGATCCTGCCTAGTGTAAATTAGCCAAGTCTTATGACTAACCCACATTGAATATCCAGCCTGTAAATTGAAAAACTGTCCTTTCCAGTTGCTTCTTCAAATATATTCCAAATTCTGACCCTGGTGTTGAAACATTCCCATACTAACACAATAAGGCATTTCATTTACTTGTTTTTTGTGACTTCTGGTTAGTTCAGTAGTCTCTCAATGTGTTCTTAGACTTGCATGGACACACGTGCAAGATGTAATGCAGTGAATTTCTTCGTCGAAGAAATTATAAAAGTCTTTGCAAATAATCAGAAGTGTGATGAAGTCTGGATTTTACAAAAACTGTGAATGCCAAATCAGCTTAGGTTTCAGTTGGTTTTTTTTTGGAGTTTTTTTTTATCTGTTTAATGTTTTGAATGGTAAGGAGATCTTAATTTTTAAAGTTTTCTAAAGTACTAACTAAAGTTAATCAGAAGAGCATCTCATAGAAGCAATTCAAGGTAAAACAGAAAAATGGCTTCACTGAGGGTTTCAGATTTCTATTAACAAGTATGAGTATCTTTTTTTCCTTAATGTTTTGTAATTCAAATTCAAACCCACCCTGGGATTATTGTGAACTGTATCAGTTTCACAACTTGTTGTAGGGTTTGCTTTTTGTAACAAGTTTTTCCCCCCCACCCCCCCCAATTTTAACATATTGGAAAGCCCTGGTACCTAATCTTTTACACTTAATCCAAAACAGTTTATTTGTAGTTGCCAGAAGTAAGTTCCTAATGTCATCTTAATTAGAAACATGTGGTGAAAAACAGGCAACTTTTAAGCTGACACTATTTTTGAGTTAAAATCTGGCATCCCCTTTCTACTGACAAGCCTGACAACTGCAGCAGCAATCACCTCATCAAATCTCTCCGTTGTGTCTCTCCTGGTTTTTGGCATCCTTCCTGTCTAAATTTTTATCAGATGAGTGCTTTTTTCTTGGCAACTATCTTAAATACCTTCTTGTAGCTTTATCTCTGCACCGTCACCCTTTGCCCTTAATGTCATTTCTCACATATAAGACTGTGGCAGAATTCGAAACAAATTAGTTAAGAATGTAGATTCAAAGACCAGCTTTTCCTCTTGATGCAACCACTCTCTTCCTCCCCTGTTTTCTAAACACCAACATGTCAGAGATACCACAGGAGTGCTCAGTTCTTAAGATGCATTTCTGATACTTTAAAAGCTGTGTTGCATTTCTTTGTCTTGCTTCTTCATGCCATTGAAAGAATGTTGGCCTGTGTTATCTAAACTTCTAAGTTTCTGAAATACTTGATAGGTTATGTTAGGATAAGAGTGGAGGGTATGGTAAGGATGTTTTAGAACACAGCCAAACTAGATATCACTTCTGCAGCTTTCCTGAAAGCTGGACTGGAATAAACTTCCCTGCAAGAATTCTGGTATTTCCTCTTTCATTTGCTTTTGACTACAAAGTTGATTCCAAACCTTGAAATTCAGATAGACACACACACAAAAAAAAGTTTCCTGAGAAAGTTATCCAAATTAATTTATTTCTTCAAGTAAATACTTAAATACTGAATGACACCTGCAATCAAAATTCTTATGAATGATGATAATCTTAGCATGTGTCCTCAGAAAAGTCTTGTTTATCCTATATGACATCAGTTATATGTCTTTGCTTAAGATCAGAAATGTGTTCAATCTCAGCTGACATTTCTAAGAAAGTAAAGGAATAGAAGAGTTCTGTCTTCCCCTTTATATATTATTTAAAAATGAAAAATAAGTTTCATGGAAGCAGAATCCTATTTGGTTTTTTATTCTTCAGCTGGGTGTACCGTTTGTCAAACTCCTAGAATTTATAGTTCAATGTTCAGCCTAAGTTAAGACTTTTTTTTGTAGCTTTGATGGAAAAAAAGAAAAAACAGTTTAAAAAAAAAAAAAGAGAGAGAAAGAAAAGACAGGAAAACATCCTGTCATAGGATGTTTTAGAAATAGATTTTAGAAATAGAAATTAGATTCATTTTAATTGGGGAAAAAAATGACAGGGGAAAGAAAGGAAAAAAAAAAATGCAGACAGTTTTTGAGGACAAAACAATCAAACAAATCAATGGGCCCCAAAGTAGCGCTACATAGGCAGTAGTATTTTGCGATTTAATAATTTTATAGCATACCTATCAGCAAAATAACTGTAAGGAAATTGACAAGCGATGTGGGCTTTTCTGGTCTAAGCCTTAGATTCAAATGTGTGGTGTGCAATGTAGATAACTCATCCTTCATGAGTAATTTAATACTTGGACACAACTAGCAATCATTTTTCACAAATACTTTGAACAGGACACTATAGAAAGAAAAAGCTTCCTGGTAGGAACTTTTTTCAATATTACAGAGGTGTTAAAAAGTTTTTTGACATTTCTATCATGTAACTTTTCAGTGAGACTGTGGTATTAATACAGAAAGATACAATTGCCTTGAGTTTTAATCCTAAAGAGATACCACAAAATTACAGACAGTGTAAGCAGCTCCAAATGCCAACAACAATGTCAAAGGCAGTTTCTGTGGGCAAGACTCCATGTGCAGCAATTTCTGACTAGTAGTGAGAATTGTACCATCAGCTGTTGATGTGTAAGCAAAACTGAATCTATTTCTGACAGAAACTGTATCAATGTTGCACATTCCTATTTACAAGCTGCTAGAGGGTCTCTAAGTTTTAATGTAGTTATTTTTTACATTACTAAAGAAGATATAGTTAAGTAGTTAATTCAGTAATGAAGGGTGCTGACTCCAATTCTCAACTATTCCTGTATTGTTTAAATGCTTTCTCTTATGCATAGTTGTTTAGGGAAAAATATTTCTTCTGTTTCAAATGATACATTGCAATTGAAATTTTTATGCCAAAGAAGAAATTAATTTTATCAAATTCCATTTTGTTTGATACTTCATCATCCTTTAGGAATACAGGAAATAATTGTAATGCTGAGTAGGGTTGTCTTGGTTGTTTCTGTTTTAAAAATAAGTTTTTTAAAGACATTGTTACAATAGAAATTAGGTTCATTTTAATTGGGAAAAAAAAAAAAAGACGTTTCAATCAGGAAAAAAAAAAAAAATTGATTGAAGCTCTTCAGGTACTTTTCAAAACGAGAGTCCATAAAATATAAGCAGTAGCATTCTAGATGTACTTTCAGGGGTCACAGTACATCATACCACCGCTTAGTAATTTGTGAATCTGTACTGCAACTTGGCCATTTTATAGATATTCAAGTATGCAAATTGCTGTCTAAGAATGTCTCTGTCCAGATCTCAGGTACTCAGTTCCCCCTCTACCTGCTGAAAAAGTGCAGGAGTTTGATTCAACTTTTAAGTTGTAATACATTCTATCAGAGTAAAGTGTTCCTGCTACATATTATGTTTTTGACCTACTTCATACTTGAAATATAAGATTTTCAATATGTGATCACAAAATGAATCTTGCAGAATTGTATTTTCAAAAGTAGTTTGTACAGTAGCTCTTACTGAGAACACTGCAAGCTGCTGAATGCTCAGGAAATAAAAACCCGCTTCAGGGTGCCATGAGCAGGCAATAAACTTCAATGGTTTTGAATTTGAGTAATGGAGCATTAAGGAAACACACTAATTAAGGTAAATTTGGCAATTTTATTGGATCCAGTTTTCTAGTTTCTTTGTCAGTGAGGGTCAACCTAAGCTGCTGGACACAGAGTGTTTTAAGATGCTGGCTGCTTCTTTTCATTGCCTAATGGGAGTTAAGCTCTTCTGAATATCCAGTTGTACTAGTAAGTTCTTTTGAAAACTCCAGTTGTAAATCCTAACTTAAGCAACTAATGAATTGGGCTCATTTTCCAGTACTCAACACCAACTCTCCCCTTAAAAAGTAGAAGCAGCTGAGTGTGTTGGGTTTATTTCTATTAATAGACATCTTAAATCACCTGGCCCAGGAGTTTGAAGTAGCTAAGAGCTAGTCTCTGAGGAGATCAGTGTGTTTCTTGCTTTTAAGAGCAAGAAATGCACAAAATGCTGATCGAGGGCATGAATCAGAAAATCTCTAGCTGTATGCCTAAGCATGCAATACTCTGTGGCTACACATGTTAGGAGAGGCAGCCATCTTGGCCGTGCTGTAGCTTTGATGGCTCAGTCCTTTCCCAGCTTAGTGACTTGCAAATCCTGAATCATTTGGGAGTAAAAATGCACTTGACAGTGGACAGCATGCACTCCAGCACAGGTCACAGCAGTCACAGGTGCCCTATGGAGCACCACTGAGCTCAGTTTGGCTCACCAGTGCCTGTGCAGCAGCTTCTTACCCCGGTAGTCCAGGATGTTGAGCAGAGCCTTGTTTATTCCCAGTACAGAGATGTATGGAACGAGCTTTGCAGTATTTTACTGAATGTGAATTTAGACTTTGGAAATGTGTTTTTCCTTACAAAAGCACTGCTGTGATCTGAGGTGCTAGCTAGAAACTCAGAAAACAATACAGTTCTCTTTGTTACCATTTTAATATTTTTTGTGGGTTTAGGTCCACATGTGAATTTTTCTCAAGTATTTAAATTAGTCAAGAATAATATTTAGTGACACCTGCAAATTTAATCCTATAATACATTAAATTAATTTGGAAACCACATCAAATTAACTTACAATTTTAGTCACTGATGTAGACTATCAAGACTTTGAGTGAGGCTTTAAACGTGCTGCTCCACAACATCCTTCTCTCTAAATTAGAAAGATTTGGATTTGATGGACAGACTGTTTGATGGACAAGGAACTGGTTGCAGTATTATACCCAGAGAGTGATGGTCAATGGCTGAATATCCAGATGGAGGTCAGTGACACATGGTGCCCCTCAGGGGTCAGTACTGGGGCAGTTGCTCTTTGATATCTTCATGAATGCACTCTCAGCAAATTTGAGAATGACTCTTAGTTGTGTGGTACAGTTGACATGTCTGAGGAGAGGATGCCATTCAGAGAGACCTAGACAGGCTCAACCAGTGGGCCCAGGAGAAACTTATGATGTTCAGCAAAGCCAAATGCAAGGTCTTACACCTGGGTCCTGACGACCCCTGCCATCAATACAAGCTGGGGGATGAAAGGATACAGCACACCCCTGCCAAAAAGGTCGTGGGGTACTATTGGATGGAAAGGTGGACATGAGCAAGCAATGGTCCCTTGCAGCCCAGAAAGCCAGCTGTATCCTGAGCTGCATCAAAAGAAGCACAGCCAACAGGGCCAGGGAGGTGATCCTGCCCCTCTACAATCCTGCTTTGTAGTGTAGCCTCCTTTCCTATGACTACTGTCATAGCCTGATTCAGTCACCACTTTGCACTGCAATTCCACGTTGTTACTTAACAAGAAAAAGCATTTTTTGGGATGCTTTTTGTGTTAGGATACAGGACAGCCAATACTTTAACTGACTTGACACATTAAAATGAATATGAATGGTAACTCTTTAGTTTACCACCAAATGTAGTGCTAGTTGTTTTCCAGGCTCACATAGAACATGTGCTGCAAGACATAGGCCATGGCACAAATTGACTATCAGCCTGTTTTTGAATTTCTAACTCTGTGTCATTTGAAGGATGAGTTTGATGTTACTTAACACATAACTATGTGCAAAAGATGAAGTTACAGTCTTTTATGTTGATAGAAGAAAGTATTAAGATTTGAGATGCTGATTTATTAAAAGATCTAGTGGAATGCCAAACCAAAGATCTTAAAACTTCTGTTCAAAGATAATGTTTAACACAAGGATTTAAGACAAAGTGCCTTCCTCAGTATATGTAATGCCAATTTGTAGAATCCGTGCAGGGAAAAAAGTTACAACAATAATGTTAGAAGAAGGTTAAGTACATCTTTATGAAAAAACAATATTGCACAGTCTCATTGCTGTTATTCGCTTATTGCACTGTAGCATGTGCAGCATCCAGGTCACTGCCAGTGCAAACCAGACAAGCTTAAGCTGCGATGAGTGATATTGAAGGGGGGGCAGGGAGAGGGGGTTGTGTGTGTGGATCTGGATTGTCTCAAACTCGGACCCCAGCAGAGATCCAGAGAGATCCAGTGTTGGCAAATACAGTGAGAGTCTGTGGGGGAACTCTGCAACTGAAGTCTTCAGGGAATGGAAAGAGTAGTTCCAGATAGGCCACCTTGACAAAGGTATTAGGTGTAGCAGGACATACTGGTGTTCTGAACACATTGACAGTTATGGGCTTTTTAAGCAAATGTTTCTCATTTCTTTTTTCTCTTTGTTAGTTAAGTTGGATTGGGTGGCTGGTGCTGAAACAATTTAATCCTTGTCTACAAAGCAATTTATTGCAAGTTATTGCATCCTATTTCAATTGATTGCTTTATTGTTGTTGGCGTGTTCTGTGCTTTTTCTCTTACAAATTTCATTTTGCAAATGTAGTAATAATATTTTACATGTGTGGAGAGCCTTTCATCACAAAATGCTTCACAAACTAGACAGAGGTTTTGCTGTCAGTTGTTTGAAAGAGAGTGATGCTGGCACAAGGACTTGCAGTCATTTTTGCCCATGTAGTCTGGCCAGGCTGAAGCTTTATCATGCTATCTACTTTCTTGTAACCTATATTGTCACCTGAGTAATAAATAGCCAACATCCATTCCTGGCTCGGATGCATTTACTGCTCTGGCTTAAAAACTGAAGTACTTGCTGGGTAAGAAAACACTTTCAATTATACCGGCTGCCAGCCTCTTTGTTTGACTGGCCACAAAGCTAGGAAAAAAAAAAAAAAAAAAAAAAAAGGAGAAGAAATGAACTTCAGACATAAGCAAATGTATTTTTAAGTCTTGTTATTTTCTCTTTTTTTCTGCATTGCTTCAGGAGAATGTGATTTTAAAAACTATCACTGGTACAGATCCTGTATTTGACCAATCTCTGTTGGTTTTAAAATTTGCATTTGTCTCATATTTGTTATATTGTGTGCCAGATTCTAAAGATGAGACATTATTAATAAACTTGACCAGTTAGAGGTAAGGGCATAAGATCTGGTGCTCTATAATAAGCTGTCCCTAAATTTCAAAGCAAATCCTTAGAAACTCTATGGCATTCAGTGAAAGAACTGAATTAATTTGAACTGAACTGCACACAACCTTTTAAAAAATAAATCTACTACCAATATGTATAATAGTACTCTCTTAAATATTCAGCCTCAGTTACTTACTTTAATTCAGTGGATTTTTCACTGTCTCCACATAATTTCTATGTAAAAGGAAAAGATAATCTACTGTTCAGACAAAAGGCTTAAGCTCATCTGATCTGTCTTCTGTTTCCTTTGTATCATATTCTTGCATTTTTACTCCATCTCTAAAAAGGAGATGACAGGACTTCAGAGCTTCATGACTGTGTAAGGATAAATACATTTATAGTGAGCTGTTCAAAATGATTGAGCCCAGCATATAATTAGGTTCAATACAGACAGATGCTTTCATATTAGAAGTTGGGATACTGGGTCTTGGGAAACTATGAAGGAACAGATTAATGATCTTGTTCAAAGTACTTAGAAGTGAAATGGTTAATAAAATACATATACAGGCAATATTTAGGTTTCAGAGTTAACACCCTATTGAGATGATTGAAAATAGTTCACATCTTGCTGAACTGTCATTTTGAGCTGTCTGCCAATTTAAGAACATATTGCTGCCTCAGTTAACATATGGTTTGAGTTGATACAGTTTTCTGCACAACCATGAGAGCTAGACACATCATTATATGAAAATGAAAACAAATGGCTGAGTCCTGGGCTCTGCCGCTTTCGGCCCCCCTGGTGCAAGCATGAGTTCAAAGCCAGCTCCTCTTCCCCTTTGAAGATTCCTGCAGCATGACAGAGTTCCCGTATGCCCTCTCCTGTGCCATGGGGCTGTGGCACACACAGCCTGTGAGGTTCAACAGCTGGATCCCAAGCTCTTGCTGCATCTTAACTGCATCATATTGTAAGTTAGTGCTAACAATAGAAAAATAAACATTCTAAGGAAACACTGTTTGGTGAGCACAGTGAGGAAGCTTTTGATATCCACAGAAGTAAGGCAGAAAATGCTTCCACAATATGAAAAATGGCTCTCTTCTTGGACACCTGCAAATGTTTTGCATATTACAGGTGATATATATATACATATATATATATAATGTGATAGAGATTCCATGGTTGTATTACAGGTTGCTTTGCTCTAAGATACAGTTTTACCATTGCATTTTTTTTCTACTTAAGCTAGGTAAATTTTGCAGTATTTCCATCCCACATTTTATCAGGGTGTTTTCATTGCTGAAACTCCTGCCATGTTTCTTGTCGTAACAGGAAATTATTTCACTGCAAACAGATTACATTTAAATTATTTTGAAGGTCTTACTAAAGCTGATAAAACCAAAATAAAATAAAAAACATGAAGTTGAAATTCATCTTTTCCTTGCAGAGTGAGGCAAAATGCAGACCAGAGTGATATGAGTAACATGTACAGCATAAAACTATCCAGATTTGGATAAATAGACTTTGTTTTCCTTGTCCATATGGCTTTGTAACTGGCTCATTTCCCAACATTCTTTTTGGCTCAACTTTCAAATTCAAAGGAATCCAAATATCTGACCAAAACACATTTAATTTTCTTCTGCCTATTAGAAGTAAGTATTTGTGCAAAACGAAACCACAAATCAGCTCAGGTTTGCTTGTGAGATTGATGAACCACAATGAATCTTTTGGTGAACTCAGTCTAAATTTCAAGCATGTAATAAAACACAGAATTTTATCCAGGATTCACTTTGAGTGTATCCCTGCCTGTCTGGTAATTTATTTTTAGGTCACTTAGTTTTGGGCATTTACAAGGCAGTCAACTGACAGAAACGTTTCTTAGCAATGCCACCTGCAGATTGCCTATATATATATATAGTGATGTGCAAACTGCTGAGGCATGTACCAAATGGCATTTTTTGTCTGGTTATATAACTGCAGGGAAGCATTTATTTCTTTGAAGCTCTGCTACTAGAGGATATAGGCTAAAATCTTGTGCTGCTTCACAGAGGAGGCTGCTTGGGTCCAATATCACCTCCTCTGCTCCCCTTGAGCTTTGTTAGAGTTTGTTCCCCATTGTGCCTCAGAGAGCATCCTGTGATGGGTTCATGGCTCATGAGCTGTGAGGAACCCAGGCAAGGCAGCGTGAGCAGGTTGAGCGTCACATCAGCTTTGCACTAGCAAGGAATTCAACAAGAAGTGCAACACCTTCACAGCGGATGTTTTGTCATTCACATGCAGGTGTGCTATACTTTTGTCCACTTCCCTAAGTGTTCTGAATCTACATCCTTATGCAGCTCACTGTGTAGCCTCTTTTGCAGCTTTGCCATGGGTTATACCATGCTAGGGTTAATGCCAGTTTCAGGTTCTCTCTCCATGTTTCTCCTCACCTGGGTTGATATTCAATAGTAAGTTAATCACTGATAGCAGGAGCAAATTGTTTCATACTTCCTTTCTTTCATATACATGCATAATTCCATGTTTTAAAATGGCTGCATAGGGACTGTTGCTGTAGGCAGATATCCTAGATGATGTATTAAGCCCACCTGGAGATTTTATTGTTACAGGGTGCAACAGGGAACCAGTTAACTTTGTCTTCCATGAGATCTTTGGGTTTTTTTTGGATCTAGATTACTGCCAAGGACTCTAATGTCATACCCCTATGAGTTTAGATTACACTGTGACACTATTTTATTTATAGGTAGAAAAGAGGAAGGAAACCAGGATGCATTTCATTGATCTTTCTGTGTTGTAATTGTAAAATTCATGTGCATTTTTTTTTTTTTTTTGCTTTATAGCTGTTCTCTTTCCTTTTCCTTATTTAATATGCACTTCATACTGTGCCAAGGGGTCAGCAGGGCAAATCAAGGAGCCAGATGGCTTACCTCTACCCTAAGGAAACATACCAATATTTAGCTGGGCATTTTACCAAATAAATGCAGGACTGGAATCCACAATAAACGTGAGAGTTGGTTAAAACCGTATTCTTTTCCTAGATTCACAGCTACAACCTCCTTAAGGCATGAGCTTTTTATACTTCACTGCCACTTTCCAGCTTTCTGTAAGTAACTGCATCTTAGAAGATATTAGAAGGGGGTGCAACTCATTTTATTTATGGCCTTTGCACAGAAACAAGTTTCAGTTATTTTAATCTGACTGAAATAAGAAACCATAATCCATGGATGAAAAGACAGTGGACAAACTCAGTTAAATCCCTCGTACCCTCAGGACATATATTTTGTCCATTTCTGTTTTTTTATGTTCCCTTTTTTTCCCGCTATTATTCCCAACTTTAACTTTTGAAAAACCAAGCAGTTTAAGTGGCCGGGCCTGGGGAGCTTATTTGTATGCAGCACAAATTTCAGGATCTGTTCCCAAGCCTGTGCAGAGTGAAAAATGGCCTGCATTTTCTTGATAGCCCATGTGGTTGTAAAGAATAAATGGCTAATGAATTACAGATGAACATTGACGCAAATTAATCTTCCTGATGTCCCTGGGTTATATGGCAGCCATTTAAAAGTTTAATCAATACACTAAAGTTGAAAACATGCAGGCACTGCAGTTGTTTGGATGTAATAAACATCAGAGGGAAACGGGAGGCTTGTACCCAGTCCATGTATCATAATGACAGGTATTTATGTTTAATGGACTAAATATTTTTTATTGGAAGAGAGCAAATGTCAGCTTAACTTTGTAAGCCCCGCATTCAACTTTCCTTTGAGGTTGGTGAGAGACGGCTGACATGTCATTGAAAATGAAATGTAAAAAAACCAATTGAGACAAAGCGAGGATAAGGAGCTGTTTTGCCGACGAGATGTTGCTTTAATGCTCTGCAACTATTCATTAAATAAAATGTAAACTCTACCATTTCAAACGTTGCAGTAAAATGGTTTACTAGGGCAGACTTTTAATGGTTATTAGGGAAAACAAGAGCCAACCACTGCCAAATATTCTTTTCTGGGAAACATTTTATTTGAAAAGTCTTTTCCTGTGTAACAATTTCAGAAGATTTATAATTACAAGTCCCCCCCCCCCCCCCCCCACACACACACACACACTTCTTTCTTTTTGAGACAAAGAAAAACAGAAAAAAATAACTTTCAGAACAACCATTTGATGATTTTTTTTTTTTCCCCCTCCTTTGAACAGACTAATAGCTTTATATAAGCTTCCCAGAGGCTTGGATATTAATTGCACTTGAAGTCAATAAATCTTAGAGCCATGTGTGTCCAGGACTTACCCATCATTGCTATAAATGGGGAAGGATTCTATCCAAGACTGCCAGATTCACCAAGCTTACACAGTTGCTTGGCTATGCAAAAGCCCACAGGAATTTTTCTGTAGATATTTAAAGGCAAAAAAAAAAAAAATCATTGTCATCATTTGGTCTTATAAGAAGACAACCTTCTTCCAAATTAAACAAAAACCCCAGTAAGTGGAAGAAAAAGAGAAGATCTTGTTTTAGCATCTTTATGTAACCCTTTTTATTGCCCTCCTAGCTAATCTTACCTGAGTGGACCCTCGAGTGTCTAGAATGATCTCCTGAAACTTCTGGCAATGTGTGCTGCAGAAGCATTTCAGAAAAGGAGAATGGTCTCAAGTCTGTGGGTTTGTTTTTCTTGTGACTAGTTTAGCTTATCATCTCTTAAGTTTACCATCTCTTTTAAATACTCCGTTTTATTAAATCATTGCTCTTAATAGTACAGTGAGTCATCTGCTAGAGGTTTGATGCCTGGCATCCCACTCCATGAGACATCTTCAAACATACTGTGTTGACTTCACCAATGACTGCATAAGGCAGACAGATGTGTTGGGGGAGTGGCAGAAATCTCATATTTCTACACAGGTACCTCATTTCTGTTTGTCAGGTAGGGAATTCTATTTTAACGGTAGTCATAGAATCACAAGGTTGGAAATGACCTATAAGATCATCTAGTCCAGTGTTAGTCTCAGCATTAACTTGTTATGTTGGCATCAGATTCTACTTCAGATAAGATGGCTACTGACACTGAATAAAGACAGATCCTACTAAGTAATGTTGTAGAGTGATGGTGTCATGTTTATAAGGTGTTATACACTGCTTCCTGATGATAAAATAATTGTTAAAGAAGCATCTGGAAATGTTAATCTTGTCTACTCCATGGAACATGAACTATTTGCATTTTTAAGCAAACTCATAAAAAAATACGTTTACAGCATGTAAAGCAAAAGAATGAAAAGAAGACGTTGGCCAGACAGTCTGCAAAGGCAAAAGAACTCAGTGTGGCCCTGAATAGAAATCTCCTTTCTCTGACCCCATGTCACTTGTCCCAAACTGAGCAGCTTCCCAATCTCAAGGAACCAGTGTGGCCAAATCTGATGATGTTTAATCTTTCTAATAATCTTACATCCTGTTGTAGGCAGTGTGTTGCTCCTTCCATCACACGGCCATACCACAGTATGGCTAGGATTTATCTGGAATGCAATGCAAGACAGATGAACCGATGCATACTGTTTACTGCTCATTGGGGAATGGTTTATTGCATAGATCTGAGCTGACTTTGATATGACTGGTGAAAGGGAAAGTTGGAGCCTGATAATTGTTATAATGAAGCATCAAAGACCAAGAAGCAGGATTGCAGTGTCCTAATGTATTACACTAAAGTTTGGTTCGGTTTCAAAAATTGTCTTCAGTTTCGTAAAGCTCAAAAGCAGTGTTGCTGGTAATCTTTACTGATGTGTGTGTGAAATAAAACAGTGGGTACCTATAGCAAAATATTAACAAGATAGCACTGGACAGAATTGGTGCTAGCAGAAAAGTAGAGGTAAAGAGTGGGTAACATTGGTTTGATTCTCACTATCAGACAGAACACTCCTTTTTCAGTAACTATTCACAACAAATATGAATCATTTGTAAAGTGTATGTTGGTTAGTACAAGCACTCTACTCCTATAACAGAAGACACTCTGTTTTCTTGGTCAGCCCATAGTATGATCTAAGTAAACTGCTCCTAGTTAGATTTTTATAAGAAATTTGAATTTCAGATAAATAAATCCTTTTTATTGCGTTTTCTCTGTATTTAACTTCTACAGAGAAGCTGCTGTGGTGTATCATAGGCTTAATGGATAAAATAGTGGAATAAAAAAAATCTGAAAAAAGAGGATTTTTTTTTTGTAGTGCAAATTTCACATTGGAAATTTCATTTCATTTAAATTACATTTCAATAAAATTTCACATTGGAAATGAGGTTCAACTTAATTGAAAGAAACTATATGAGGATGTATGAAAAATGGCCCAATGACTGATTATTACTGATTAAAAATGGCATTTTTAGAGCATGTTTCTTTCAGTTCAAAGTTACATGGTTGCATCTACATACCTACATACATACATACAGCGGCCTACCACAAATGTCTTGAAGATTTAGCAGTCCAGAAACACAAATCTACCTGCTCACCCTTTGCCTTAAATAAATGATGATGAAAAAATGTAATAGTGTTTTATCTGTTCACCAAAAAAAAAAAAAAAGATGCATAGGACTACTGGCTGGATAATGCTTTGCAAAGTTGACGTGTTTTGTACATTTGTGTAAATACTGGTGTTTATTTTTTTCATAACACTGATGCAAAAAAGATGCATGATCTGTCTCTTACATAGTTATACGTCTTTTTAAAATTATATAAAACTGTTGATCAAAATGACTTGAATCTAAATGAAAAAGAAGTTAGGGAGACATGGATTGGCAGTTTGCCTTTTTCTATGTCATGTTCATGCTGAATTCCTGAGAAATATGAATGTGGTGTTAGAGGGTGATGCCAGTCACAACCCTCTCGAACTGGGATATGCAGCACTGACAGCTATTCAGAAATGAAATATATTTTGGTTTTGGTTCTGTGTAATGAGTCTATGAAAAAAAAAAATGGTTTACTTGTAAGTTCTCCTGCAGGTGTAACTCTGCTGTCTGTCAGTTCATCCTGTATTTTATTTTGATGGAGAGCATTAGGGAGGGAAAAAAAAATCTTTTAAAAAAAGAGCTTAACAGGAAAGAAAAAAGTCTCAAGACAATGTCATGTATTGCTGGTTATTTGTGATGGTTAAGAGAATTATCTGAAAACAAAGAAGTCTTTCACAATGAATCTAAAACACAAAAGCTTTAATAACATTTACATCTGTGTATCATCCATGTCTCCAAATGCAAGTCATGAATAACGCATAAACTAGAGTATATAGGGAACAGAAGTGCTAGCACATCATTTAAAATCCAACACACCCCATCATCAGTGGAATCAAATACACAGCAGGAGTGGTTCCAGTTGATAGACACACAATGAAGTCATTGAAAATGAAAACATATTAATTATGTTCCTTAAGGTTAAAATAGTAATGGTTGAATTCTCTAATAGTGGAATAATACTAATGCCCCAAACCCATGCAGAAAAAGTGTGTAAGGTTTCAAAAACTGCAAAATTTAGTTTCAAATTCACGTATTTGTGTCTCACCCATGACTGACTCCACAGCATGGGAAGCAGCAAGCAGGAGAGCAGGAAGTGCAAAACAAAGACAAAACCAGAGAGAATTTAAATTAATTAAATAAATAAATAAATAAATGTTCTTGGTTCAAACAAGCCTCTTGCACTACGTGCGCTAAGTGTAAGAATAGACCATTTGTAAACTGCAGCTGTTATGCGCTTAAGCAAATCCTGCTGGGAGAACTGCTCTGTAGAACACCTCTGCTAACAGTCACAGAGATCCCTTTAATGGAGGAATTCAAAGTGCAGTGTGTAAGGGAAACCTCTTCCTTTTCTGAATTTTCCTGAGCTTACTGCAGGATGTGAACCTAGCTTGTCATTGCCATAGATTTCCCTTTCCTTAAATGTTTTTTTTTTCTACTTTCATTATCTTTTTTCTGTGTTGAATCAAAACAACGGAGACTTGAGGCAGAGTATGTGTGTGTTGAGAAATGAATAAGGGGGGCTGTAAGGGGATGTTCAGGTTGTGTGATAGAAAATGATAGGTGTCAAAAAAAATATCAACAACAATAAAAAAACACCTCGTGTGGTCGTGGTCGTTTTCCTTGTATAGAAGCATTTTTTGTTTGACCCTGGGGACTGGTAACATAACTCTGTGGTAGTTGATTTTAGGTATATTCTTTCTATACTTTTCTTCTTCTCCTACAAATCCTTATCTATGCAGCTCTGACACATGACTGCTGTACCTCGGCTCCTACCGTATTAACTCCATTGTGTTGTGCTGAGTGCTCTGATCCTTAAACATCTTTATGCAAAAAGCCAAATCCTCCCAGCACCAAGGGGTTAATTGTCTTCTTCCAATGCACTCTAAAACTCTCAGCTCTTGGGAATGGTGTTTCCATGAGGGTTAAATGTAATTACAAAATAATATAGGTACTCCGTCTTATTTTCAGTGAGTGATACTTCAGTCCTCACTGTTGTTACTGCATGTGTTTATTTTGGGGCTCTTCCTTCAGCGTACTTGATGCAAGCTATTTGCAAATATGAGCCTTTGGGCTTTAAATGTGCTGCTTCTTCTGTTTCTTATTCACTACAGATTATGTATAATTGATGACCCGCATTTACAGACATGGGTGGTATACAGATGTAAATGTTATTATAGCTTTTATATTTTATGTTCTCTTTGAAAGATCATTTTGTCTTTGAATAATACTCCTGTTCAGATTTTGGGGGGTTTATCTCTAAAAGAGAATATGAAATGGATATTGCACATCGTATATTTCTTAAAAGTAATTCGGAATTTTAGGGTATGGGATTGGTGGTGACTGATACACTGCCTGGATGAGATATATCCCTTTGAAAATAACAGCGCCAGTACATGCCTGCATCTGTCTAACCTCATAATTCACTTTCACATTGGGTTATGGATGTCTGCATTCAGTGAGTCTATCTTCCCTTTAGGTATTATTTCAGCCCTTTGAGATAATAAGGAAAGTTTAATTGCGTTGTTAATTGATTTTTTGCACAACATTATTACCTTGATTGATTGCAGAGTTGATGAAAATGTTAGACACAGGCAGTGTAAAGTATCAGCCCAGTAAGGAGTGGGAGCCTTGTGGAGAATAGATAACCTTGATGTTAAGAGCTATATCCTTCAGATATGTCTTCCCTTGACATATTGATGGCCCTTGAAAAGGGAAAAGCTGATTGTATGCAGAATGCAATCATTAAACCCACTTCAGCTGGCTGTTGATTAATTTGTTTTTTCCTGAAGGATCTAGTTAAAGAGAAGGCCTCACTAGTATCAACAGCAACCATTTTCCAGCTTCAGATTATTCTTAACCCTCTCCTAGAAGAAAGAAAAACGATACTGTCTTGGTTTAGACAGGCAAATTGTCTGAAAACATTCAGTCCAACTGCAATTTGGGGATTATAACACTCACTTTGCCCCGTTAACTACTGCTTCCTTGATGACCTCTCCTCCTCTTGTCTTCAGTATTCAGCTGCACTCCAGCCGTGGCTAGCAGAAAGCCACGTTTGATGTTTTCTGAGTAGGGTGAGCGTCTGTTCTCAGCAGAGATGCCAACAGGGAAGTCAAGCTTTTTTTACGCAAAGACTGTAGTATTTCAGTAGCATGTAGCTGCTTCCCAGGAGCCTCTCTGAAAGGACCAGGGGCTTTGCTGCACACACGTAAGTGGTTAAACTTTCCTTATCCTTGAAAGAGATCTTTCTTGAATGATTTTTTGTTATTGTTTTGAGATCTTTGAGGTCTTCAGCAGGGCAGTTATGTTGTGCATCGCTGCTGTCACAGAGTACAAAGGATGCAATGGAAGTCAGTGTGCCTAATAGCACAGCTCTCAGCATTTTCTCCTCCAGGACAAAACCAGCTCAGGGCTGCTCCAGGTTTGACAGCAGCAGTGTGGTACTCTGTTCTTGAATGTGTTTAACCAAACGGGCTGTATGCGACCAGCTCTCTAGATGTGAATCCATGGGATGGCTATTGAAGGACTGATATCTGCGGAGCACTTTCTGGTTCTGTGTTTCAGTGGAAACCGTTGTGAGAGCAAAGGTGAAGAGCACTACCCGTTAAAGCCATTGACTAAGTGGCCTTCCCGTGACAGATGGGGCTACCTTGGCAGAAAACCCTTCTCTGGATTGGGAGATGGCTTCTGTTCAGAGCATTTCTTCCTCTTGTATCAGTAAATGACCCAAGCAATCTAAAACGTTTATGTAGCTTTAACCAAGCAATTGAATGTCTTGGAAACAGAATGCTGCAGAGTCTTTATCTTTTCAGTTAACCATTTAAAGGGCATTTGGTACAGAAGTGGCAGCAGGTTATTGCTTCCTGTTTACCTTGGTAGTCTCAGAGACAGTTGCTGTTAATTTGCGCTTGTGAGTGATACAGTGATCAGTGTTGCTTGATTGTTTGGCCAGATGTGTTTTATTAGGTCCAATGTGCACATTTGCCAGTTGGCTCCTTTTTAACACGGGGACATGTTAACTTACAACATAGTCAAGTCTGACAAATTTGAACCAGCCAAATAAGTGAGTAATATTTCAAGCTGTCAAAGTGGGTGAATACTGATTAACTGACACACTCCAAAAGCTCTCACCAATATCCGTGCTCCAGTGGAAAACGTTTACTAAGCATAATACTTGTTAGAAAGTCTTTGGTGCTTTGACTAAACTTTAATGACTCTGACCCTAATGGAGAGGTTTTAATGTGCCTCTCTTGAGCTATTCCTTAGCCTCCTATCTTTTATCTTTAGCAAAAGCTTCCATAGAGGCTAAAAGTACTCTTGTAAGCTGCATTCTGCTGTCTTTTGTGATTTAAACTTCAGCCCTTTTCTCATTAGCATGTTCTGAAAAGGAGGCTGAGGAAGGGGGGGACGACGACGACGAAGGGACGAGTTGGAGATAGGAAACAATGACAATATTTTGGCATTCAGTACTAGGGGCGGCCAATGTTTGGGAATTAGACTATGACCAGCAAGTATTTGGTGTAGCAGATGGGGTGTAGATATGATATAGCAGAGAACTAAATTATATTAAGAGACAAGACGAGGGTTGGTCCGTACATTTGAGGCTGAACATTTTGGCTGCTTGCATCCAGATGCATTTCTGACTTCATTTGATGGTATACAGCAACAGAAGAGGGAAAAGATCTCACTGGCCGTGTGGGGTCTGGATGTATTTCACAGAATGCTAAATGCCTGCAGCTTGCACTGCAAATCAAGGGAACTGAGGTCCTTGCAGTATCTGCTCCTTAAGAATGCTTAGTTCTGTGTTGGAATGAATCATAGCAATCCTATCATTAGCGATTTGTTAAACGTTTCCTTTGTTTCCGGCGAAGGAGTTATGGAAAGGACTAAGTAATGGCATGCAAAAAAGTTTCCCTTAATTGTATCATATTGTTGCAGCAGCACTATTTCATTAACCTCTTTAATTTTATTTGAGAGACTTTTTTTTTTTTTTCCCCAGCTTTTAAAATGAAAAGCAACTTGTATTTATTTCACATGACTCTCTTGAGAAATTTTGAACCAGTTGAGCCAGACTTAATTTTTTTATTTTTTTTTTTTTTTTCTTTTTTTTTTTTTTTTTTTTTTTTTTCTAATGTGAACTTCTCCAGCAGGAACACATTTGAGGTCCGAAAGCAAGTTTTACTCATGAGATGAGCCAAATTCGTGTCTAAACTCTCCAGAAGGGCTCTACTACTCAATTTTTTTTTTTTCATATATGAATTTAATTTTATTGGAATGCTTGCAGACTTTCCAAACAATTATTCCAAATGTTTGCTTTCTGTTCCATAAATCATGGTACGTTTGTTTAATTCTATCATAGTTACTGAAAGAACTTGCTTCCCTTTTTTTTTTTTTTTTTTCCTTCCTATTTTTCCCCTCACATTTTATTCCTAATGCAATCTATGCATGGTTAAAGTTTGTGAAGTACGATATAGTTCTACTCACTTTTTGTTTTCTTAATGGCCCTGTCATGCTTTATGGTTTAATTCCATTGCTGATTAATGTGCATATTATTAGTAGAATGTAACCCATAGTATAGAGCAGCCTACAGAAATGCCATTTTTGCATATGTTAGCCAAATTAACTGAAAATATTCTAAGTTAGTGTGGTGAATGTATGCTGAACAGCTTAACTTCAATATCCAGTAGAGATAGGATTTTACAACCTCCTTGCCCACCATTCCAACTATAATAAAAGTGTCTCTTAGCATCATTTCCATGGTCACACTGATGGTTTATTGAAAGCAATGGAAAGATGGTTCCAAAGAGCCCTAATATTTATGTTTTGCGAGGCCAACAAGTGTCCACCTGCTCTGGGAGTTTGTAGTGTGCTCGGCCATCACCTCCCTCCCATACAGTTTGAGTCTTTTGTTCAGACCACTACATGGCGACAACCTCTTTACAGCCATCTGTGTACGCTATCTGATGCTCGCTGAGTTCAGTCCACCAGCAGTCAGACTCCTGGGCGAGAGGCTGAAAGCATGAACACAGTCTTTGATCGTGACAGAACAAGAAATTGGCTGCAAAAACAACAAACGGTATTGCTTTAATTGCCGAAGTGGACTATTTCGCTGGCTGGCGCGGTCCGTTCGTTAGACAAATGCATGCTGCCCTCTAGTGCTGCTGCTGCCAGCTGATGGCTGGGGCCGCTGCTAGTCCTCGGTGGGTACTTGCCGTCAGCAGGGAGCGATGGAGCTGCTCCGACACAGCTTGAAAGATGAGGGGATATTTAGCAGTCGCAGTCTGGTTGGTATTAGGTCCTTACAGTTATTTGGTCAGCCTTTAGTCTACTGCTTTTATTTAGACTACATATAAGGGAATGGGATCTATGAGGAAATGTTCAAAAGACGAAAAGAACTGTTAACCCACCTGTCTTTTTTTCTCCATCCCCCTCAAGAGTGGAATTCTGTATATATGAATTTAAGTATGATTTCACCTGTTATGTCAGGTGTGCTTGTAAGATATTTCCTGTGTATTTGGTTTTCTTTAAAATTGCATATACAATTTATGTGCTTGAGAATTTGGAAATATCTGCTTAAAAATTTTAGTACATTCAATAGGAAATATTTTGTTGTAAAGTCCGCATTAAGTCAATCCCTGTCACTATTTCAGAGAGTGAGCACGGTGGTAAGGACGGAGGAAAAAAAAAACAAAACAAACAAACAACCCC
>JAPSGF010000058.1:1908113-1994939 GCA_035772895.1 Perdix hodgsoniae | reverse complement strand
AAAACATTCAGTCTTTACATTTGGTACTTCTTGCTTCATTTTCTTCAGAGTGAGACACCCTCCACCCCACCCCCAGCATATTTCTCTGATGATGGTTACAATAAGTATGGAAAGATTCCAAAGAAATCCCAAGTGTGGGACCTTAAAGTGTAACAGTGATACCCAGAGGAGTATGGGACTGGTTAATGATTTAAAGTAATATGCCCTAAATGCTCTTATTTTAGCCAACAGTAAAGATTCTGTAGACAGCACATGGCCAGATCAAAGCTGATCATGTCAATGTCATTCAAGGAGGGAGAGATACCCTCCTTTCCCCCTTTTCTCCCCCCTACCCTTTTTTAAACAAAGTATGACATCTGAGGAACAGTGTGTTGATTGTTCCACTGCCAGGATACGCATAATGGAAACATTAGCTCCAAGATAACTTTTAATCTGTCAGCCTAATGGCTCCTTAATGTGTAGAGGGCTTTAAATGTATGTCAGCCAGGGCTGTATAAAGTAATATAGTTTGTGGCCTGAATGGATCTAGATGACTCCGCACCATGACACAATATGGTTTATTATTAAGTATCAGCTCATCAGCTTATTCCCACGGACTTGGACAAGCTTCTCAATTTTCCAGTAACAGATTATGTGAGAAAAAGCTTGCAGTGCATTTTTTTTTTCTTTCTCTTTTTTCTTTTACTCCCTCCCATCTTCCAAATTACAAGTTTCATCCCAGCTGCTTTGAGAGCCTTGAAGTGTATTTACAGCAGGCTGCACTTTATCACACATCAGCTTGACTGCTAGTTTACACTGAACATTTATGCAGCTCCCTTGGCCTGGGATGCAAACTTCACATCTTTGTATTCCTATCACCTTCACTGCAAAATTTTCCAACATCCTCTCCCTGTTGACTGCTTTCCTTCCCCTCCCCACTCTCACTTCTCCACATACTCCCCCTTCTCCCACCTTCCTACCAACAGGCCAGTGAGACTTGACATGTCACAGTACTTGTCTGTGCAGGATACTTGCAATGGTTCAGAGTCTTAGTTTCCCTGCTCTGATTCTTCTCGGCTCTAAAATAGGAGTGTAATTCCAACACTATTGCCACAGACTGGATGTGGATTTAATTTTGTGCTGTTCAGTAATTTCATTCAGTCTGAGGGACCACTTCATGCTCTGGGTGTCCAGAGGAAAATATCATCATTTTTTGGAATCCCTGTGCAGGGAGCAGAGCAAAGAGGTAATTCGTCTCCCTGAATGCAAAGGCTACCTTTCTTTTAGCAGTGCTACCCACAAAGGGAGGATGATGATCAGGGCAAAGTGTTTTTTTCCGTCAGTGGAACTTATAAAGAGGTACAGTCTTCCTATTAGGTGCTCACAAACATATAGGTCAAAATAAGCAAGACAAAAGGAATGGATACAGGATAGTGATGCAGACATGGAGCGAGACAAGACTGTAACAGGTGCCCGCCATACTCGTCTCTCCTTCAAAATTCTTATAATGGGGAAAATAGACCAGCAGGAATTGCCATAAAAAAAGGATGAGAATGGAAAGGAGGGGTTTCAGAGTGTGAGGGACCTGGGAAATTGGCTGTCAGAGGGACTGAGCATACTGACAGGAGAGTGGGAATTTGTATTCTATCACCACTGGAATGATGCTTCATGCGTGCACCTATTGCTAGAACTGGCTGAAAGGGGGTTAACCTGCATGAGGACTGGACATGTCTCAGTCTCTTGCAGCTGTAGCACAGCCAAAGTTTTTTTTGTTTCTTTGTTGGCTGTATTAGTCCCTTTCTATTGTTCCCACTGCACTGGTTTAAGGAGTCTTGACCATTTGTCTTGAATCCCACCTGTATTCGGGCATTCTGGGAGCTGCAGCCACAACAAGCAGGTTGAATAGTAGTGAGCATGGATTCCTCCATGTTGACATTAACAGCTTCAGCTCTTCTGTTCTTCTGGATCATGTTGCATTTTTTAGCTTGAGCTCTTCCATACCGACAGTGATTTGTTTGCTGCCTGGCACTGGGTTTTATGTTGGCAGGACATGGTGAGAGCTCAAGTAGATCACTTGGAGTTACATGCTTTGCTGCTCTGGGAGCACTTAGTGACTTAGATGGTCCCTTACATTTACCTTCCAGCTGATCTTCTCTGGTTCCTGTGTCAGAAACTTCACGGGCTGGAGCATATTCAGTAGAAACAATTGTTCCGTTTCACCAAAAGCAAACGTGAAGAACAAAAAGTCTATCTATAACTCCCGCCATCCCTGTCCTTCATTAAGCTTATCATTATAAAATTGTAACTAAATTTAGTTTATAATGGGTCACAAAACCCTCAAATGCATTCTTTTCTGCTTTTGGCTTTAACAGTTCACAAAAGGTAAATGACTTATTGTTCCTAATTCCTCATACTATAGTTCTTGTTTCTACATGCCTACAAAAACAACTGGAAGGCCTGACAGCAAATAAATGAATGCCTAGAATGTCTAAAAGTTAAAGCAGGTGAATGACCTTTGAAGATTGAATGACTTGTAAAGCATTCATTATTTTTGAGAAAAAGAAACAAAGTTCATTTTTTGCATTTGTAAAGTATCTCCCTTGTGTTACAGCTACAAGACTCAGTAAAACTAAAAGCTCGCTGCTTGGACCCAAGTCAGCTTTCTGTTCATTCTCTATTTTTCTATCACTGTGGGGTTGTTAGCATCTTCCCTTCCTCTGACGTTCTCCTTAGGTCTGACCTTGTGTTCTGTGAAGCTTTGCATGAATCTGTGCTGCACAAATATTGGGCTGATTTCTCTGAATTTCAGGCATTTTTTAAAAAGTTTTATTTTCTTGGTTTAAAATATGGTCCATTTCAATTAATTTGTGTCAGAAAATATTTCTTGAGGATAAAAAAGCAAGTATTTTGAAAATGTGTTTGAAAATATTTTGATACTTTTTACAGCATTTAGTTGCTTTCATGTTCTTAATCGTGATTATAGAATAAATAGCTCAGGTATAAATAGAATGATTTTTCATTTATCTTTTTTAAAAAGCACAACACTAGAATGACTGTGAGAGTATATGTGTAATACTGATTTAACAGAATGAAATAGCCTCTATGTTAACAAATACGTTACTGAAAGTCTGACACAATTAGTTTCTTAGTTTCTTGACAAATCATAGCGCTTCACTTAATTTAAAATAAAAGAAATTATCAAGTAGATGTAAAGTTGTTAATATTCCGTGAAGACAAACATAAAAAGAAAAATTCTTGAACTCCTGAGCAAAAGGACTGGTTTTTTTTTGTTTCAAAGCAGCTATACTTATACATTTAGATAAAAGGATTTTAGACTTGGAAATTACTGCAACTGATTTGCTTAAACCAGTAGCATTGTAGATGTGAAATTATTTGTAGATAAGTATTTATTCTCCTCTGAATGTTGTAGGTAGGGAATTATTTCCTGTGAAGGAAGTTCATATTAATATTTAAAGGAATTTTGCAACTTCTGTTCATTAATTGTAGAAAATGCCCAAGTGCCTGTGGAAAAAAAAAAAAAAAAAAAAAAAAAAGATAATGGTATTGATATTTCATCCTGAAGGGTCTCAAAACAATTTGCAGATTGGTAGTATAACCACAGTGAAATGCACCCAGCTTCTTGGTGGAACATGGCAGCTGTTTAATAGCCCATAGCAAAACTATACAACAGCAGGTTGTGGAAAGAGAGATGAATATGGATCAAATACAAATTGGCAGTGGAGGATTTAGGTACTGTACTCAAATTAAACTTAGGCAAAGTGAAATCCCATTACAATATTGAGTCTGTGTATGAACAGTGTTCGCACTCTGTCTGACCACAGTGGGCTAACCACAGGTTAACCCACATGATAGGTAGGCAAGGGACTGTATACTGGAATGTGGTACCTGCTGTACGATGTAAACCAGTGTGTTTGACAAACAGTTTTAATTGTGAGTACTTTGTTGTTTGCAATTGCAGAAGGGTTTGTTAAAAACATTTGATGTTAAAATGGGTGCCTGAGGGGCATCTGGAGAAGATGTGACAATAGTTTTGAGGGGGAGAAGCTGAGGTTTTGACTTGACTACTTAGTTTTAGCCATTGCTTTTTAAAGAAAGATGAATGCTGTCAGAAAAAGGCTGTGCTGCTGGCAGATGCCCCTCACAATGATGTCAGAAAGGTGTTTTGAATAGATGCAGAGCAGTTGTTTATTAGAAAAAAAGTGTGACCTAGGAGAGACCATGAGATACTACCACATAACATTTCCCTGAGGTTTCTGTTCGCTTGAGCTGAATTTGGACCTATCGCTGAGGTTGTGTGATCTATAAGTCTAGAACATCTCACTGCAAATTCTTTTTACTATTTTCTGCATAATACGTGAAGATCTACAAACTTTTCTTACTCAGAAGAAGTGTCCGGAGACCCAGTTGCACAGTAGCTCTCTGAAACACATGCCCAATTTAAAAGGAGCAAACATGACTTGAACAATTTTTCATGTGCTTTAGTATGCATGTATGTATTTATTTATTTATTTGGATAATTGGGTTTTCCCTCAGCTAGGGAAAAGCTGGTGTTGCTGACATTACAATGTGTTTGTGAAGAAAGACTGATATCAAAACACATGCAAACAACTGCAAGGTCATTACTTACCAGCATAATTAGAACATCCATTCTGAAGAGGAAAAACATTTAAAAGATAAAGAGTGAATTAAAAGATGATTTTTTTCCAACGCATTTTTTTCATAATTATAGTTTTAACAGCTTGTAGTGATGGTAGAAGCAGCTACTTAAGAAAAATTAGAAGCCTCATTTGGGGGAAGATGATCCCACAAGAGACCTTGTGTTGTCATTTCTCAAGAACTGAAAGCAGAAACCTCATTCAGGATGCTGTATGTTGCTTTGATGCATAGGAGGTATGCTTAGCTTATAATGGCCAATGCTGGATATTTTAATTAAAAAACAACACAAAAGTCAGAGATGTATTGTTTTCCCCCTTGTTCCTCCCCCTGTCTGTGTGCAAAATCACAAGTGTGCTCACATCACTGAACTGCAAGAATAGAGTAGAATTGCAGATGGGCAGGACGGCAAACTGCAGAATGCTGAAATTCATGTACAACATATCTTAGCATCAGACTCCTTACTGCAGCTTTTTGTAGTTCTTGGTTTTCTGCACATGTCTAAGGGAGGTTGGAGAAGGAGAGGGAAAACAAAACAAAACCCAACCAGTCACTGCATTTAATTTATGAGCCAGATTATTGTTTTACAAATAACCTTCATGATAAATAGAGTCTCATGGCAACATTTTCAACTGTGCTTTTATCAAGACTCTCTGAGCAGTCTGTGTAATATGCCTGGCAATCGAATCACAGCTGTACGCCTTGGTAGGGAATCTCTGTGGAGACAACACTTCCTTAATTTAAACAATTGTAGGCTGCAGGAGTTCAAAAATTTCAGCTGACTTTAACTGTCACTAGCCCAAGCACCTTTATCCCCAGGCGAGCAGCAGCAGCTGGATTTCATTTCCTGCTGCCAGACTGTCCGACATCTTTGCTGAACATCCCAGGAACCGAGCGTCTTTACTTTGAGGATTTTATTCAAGGTGACAGCTCCTCACACTTTAGCGTTCAGATCACCTCAAGTAGCTGAGATATCAGTGAAAATGAGAGCACTTCTCCAGCAAGCTCCAAATTTAGATTGACTGAGGTTATCCTTAGGCCTCTAGACCCAACCTCCGTGACAGAACAGGCCTGCCAGTAACTTTAAAACTACACTGGAGTTTGTAATGATGTCTGGGGAGAAATATTCTGCTGGAGCAGAGGAGAATACTATAAGCGATAGGAAATGATGTCAGATTTAGTTAGGGCTGAAGACAGCGCAGGAATATACTTGGCATAATATGGCACTGGTATCTCTGTCAGCATCTCTGTTTTCTGTCACCGCACACAATTCGGGGCCTGTCTGTAGTCCTGACAGTGTCTTTTCAGATCAGGTTATTGCCAACTCGGAGACTCGCTCAGTGCAGCACCATACAGCCCCCTTTGTTTGAAGTCTGCCCTTTTGTCATTAATGCACTTGATGTCTATTTAAATCTGACGGTGAATGCAGTATCTGTTTTCCTGTCAAGAGATCATTGACAATATTAATACCTCATGTCCTTGCCTCATTTTCTAAGCGCTGACACCTAGCTACAGTCTCTAGCATTCATCAAACAGCTCTCTCTCACCAGCATCTCTATAAACAGTCTCTCTTCCAGTCCTCAAGAAATGCGGCAGACCTCAAACAACACTTCTATCAATGCCAGGGAAAAAGCAGTCTGAAGAATACCATTAATAAACTGTTCATATCCTTTACATTTAGAGCTCCAAACGGCCTTGTTACCAACCTAATGCCTGCTGCAGTTTGACTTGGAATACCATCTGTTAAGGGGAAATATTTGCTTTTTGCTAGATGCTCGTTTAGGAATGAAAACATCACGCTTTAAATGTGGAAACTGCTTTACTATTGAAATGATGGAAATTGAAATGATGAAAACTTTGTGGAGAAGGGGAGTGGGATCAAGCTCTGCACCATATTGTCCCCACTTCTGCTTTCCTGAAAAGTGTTTTTCACAATGAGTGACAGGACAATCTATTTTTTTTTTTCTTTTTCTTTTTTCCCTATAAGAATGTGTTACTGTTCTGTCTTAGAAGGAAAGAAGAGCATGAGCTACATGCCCACAGCCCATGCCTTTCAGGACTTTAGGTTCTTATCTGGTGCACATTACACTGGAAAAATAGATGCAGAATATAAAAGCTTGCATACTTTATTGATATTGCAGGTGTCTACAATGCCTGTTGTGTGAGTTGTGAAAAGCCAGAACTACAGGGATTTTAGGGTCAGCTCCTCCCCCATCTTTACTCTTTACGTACAGCAGTGACTGTCTCCTTTTGGCGAGGTTATGTGTGCCCTTATGGGGATGAGCTAGGTACATCAGCACTTGCTGTGCTAGACATTCCCAAGATAGAGGAGACTCTTTCACCTTACTTCTGTGTGTGAGAGGTGACTTTAATTTGACTGTATGTGCCCGGGGGAACAAAGAATAACTCTGCTAGTAAAATTTAGCATCTTTGAGGATGTTCACAGGTGGGATGTGACTGTGAACTTACGCTTTTGCATACCACTTAGTACCACCAGAGGGGATGCTTTTGAAATAAAGTCGTGAGATTTGCAGGTATGTATGTCTCACCCACAGCAGTTAAAGCTTCCTCAGGCATCTTACCTCCTGCATGCACAGAGAATAATGTGCCTATTCTCCCAAAAGTATTGTTCTGGCTGATTTTGAAAGCATTCTCTATGTGCATAGATATTTAGCATAGTTAACTGTTGGAATTGTTTATTATTCACTGGGAAAAGCATTTTAACATATAGTATGGAGACTGCAGACAGTACAAAATGTGAGTCTAATCTGTGCTCTCTGTTTTTCAAAAGCTGCAGAATGTTACTGTGATTTAAAATACAACATATGATGTACCAATGTGATTCAATTTTTGAAGACATTTATCGATATTTGTTGAACAGGATAGCTCACACAGGTATCTGAGCACACATTTTCCCTGCGGGTTACACACTGCTGATTGAAATGGTAATAATGGATATTTCCAATGAAAAAACTTTCTTTTACAAGACAGGAGAACCGTTCTCTTCCCGCTTTCAAATTTTTCGATTGTTTTTGTGCTTCTGCATCACTTTCCTAATTGTAATTTCCACCACTTTCCTAATTATAATTAATTTCCTTTTTCCTGTAGGCATCTTGGGAAAATGCCGCTACGTTTACTATGGAAAACATTCCGAAGGCAACAGATTCATCCGAGATGACCAGCTATAAAACACTGTACTCTTTCATGCCACTTCAGTCCCTCCACATGAGAAGCACAAATTTTAAGCCTGTAACTAAAGTCCTCTAGTTCCTTCTGCTGACTTTGCCAGGCCTGTCAAGATCATCCTTCCATCTCAGTCTGAGTAGTCACATAGAGATTGACATGATTGCCTTTAAGCAGGTCCCATCCACCAGCATGACAGACAGCTGTGGCAGAGCACCCAGCCTGACAGGAGGAGCCCAGTGATGGATTGCCCAGTCCAGCTGCTACACGCAGGAAAGCTGGGGTCACACCTGGGCCTTCACTGAGCATGCTCCATTAGCTGGCGCCACACAAAAGCAGCATGTTTATTTCCTCCTCGCCTGTTGAGTGAGAGTGCTGGTGATATCAAAGTGTTTATAAAAGAGTAGGGCTATAATTTCAGATGAAAAAGCCCCTTATCTGCTCTAAGATTTTTTTTTTTATTATTTTTTTTTCCTTGTGAATTAAGTGCTTTTGTTTCTATCATCGCCTATATGCTCACACAAATCCCCTTCACAGGGTGTTCTTGGTTTTTCCACAAATGAGCCTGTATGGATTATTCTTTCTTTCAACAGGAAAAGATATATCCAGAAAATATTTCATCAGTGCAAATCACAATCAATTTTTATTTTTGCTTATAAGGAAAGGAAAAAGGTTTGAACAGTTTTACAGACAAACAAAATTTTCTAATTATTAAATAACATCTAATTTATTTACCTTGATCTTCAGAAGAGGGGTCATTTTTAATACTGCAGTAGTAGCATAGGTTCTCACTGTAGTTCAAAAGGCACTCAATTATAATACTGACAATGTCTATTATTCCTGGTTTATTATGCAATATATATTTTACTTGTGTAGAGAGTACATTTAGAATTAAGCACTTAAATTTGGAAGGAAAAAAGGACTTAAAAAGTGGGATGTAAAATAAAATTGCCACCAGATGGATATGATTACTCAGCAGGCAAAAAAGTCAATAAAAGTAACTGGCGGAATTAACATAATTAACAGCTTTACTAATATGTTCTGGAGAAAAGTTCTGTTTAATCCCACTTGAAGTCTACATAAGAAAGGCTACTGTGGAGTTTTCAGTGAAAAACCAACAATGCATAGCCTATTTCTTGCTTCTCTAATAAATGGATTGAGATACTTGGAATCATGAACATCTTTCTGTGAAAAATGATCCTGATAATTAACAAATATATCATGTTAAGTGCTACTAGTTACAGTGTGATTGGCATAGGAGTACAAAAATACTGTCCTCTGGGATGTTCATAACACATGCATATTGTTCCTGGCTGAGTGTCAATCACTCTCTGGCTGCGTTTGGCTCGTCTGTAATTAGATGGTACTCTTAGTTTACTTTCCTAAAGTATAAATGTTAATTTTTAGAAGTTTTCCATTATTTTTGGCTATTGTCAGCTGTTTTTGTGGGTAGAAGTGAACTGGATGTTGAGGCCAATCACAAAATTTGATCTGTGTAAAATAGTGAAAATGATGGGGTGAAACAGGAAAGCTTACTGCTGCTGAGGGTTTGAGGCCTTGCACAGTAACTGGAAGACTTCATTCACTCAAGAAGTCTGTAGTAAATCAAACATATACTTAAAATCTGTGATGAGCAATATAGAGTGATCTAGTTCGTACCACCTGCGGAGCTTAAAGTTTGAGTTTAAATTGAACTGAGCTGCTTGCTAGACAAACCGGTGTCTGGAAAGTAGGCTTTGGTCACTTGTAATGACTCTGCTAATGTCCTGTGCAATTACAATGTCCTGCAAGTTATCCTAGGAGATACTAGAGAAAGGAAAACTACAGGCCTTTTTTTTTTTTTTTCTTCCCCCCCCCCCCCCCCCCCCAAAAAAAAAAAAAAAAAAGAAAGTCCTTAGAAGTATTTAGGGCACTTGTCTTCTCTCTTGGCTACTGAAATAACAGAAATTCTTGTTTGTTCATATTATATTGTTCTTTTTGAAGCCTACACGTTTTGGCCATGGCATATTATAGGCAGCAGGTTCTGAATACGGGTGTTTAGAATAACCTAATGTCACTTTCAGTCTGATTGCATATATGTTCTTGTCTTTATAAAAGGCTTTAACCCTGCCTCAAACAATAAACAGCACTTGCAAACTGACCACATGATTTTTCCATCTTTATTTTGCTTGTTTACTTTGCCTAATGTCAAAACTATTTGTATCATTTTCAGAAGTGTTTTCTTCCATGCAAAGCTTTGGAGGCAAAAAAAATATATATTTTTGGAATGAGAGATCTGATCGCAGTACCATCCATTTTAGTTTCTATTTTGACTTCAGGGATTATATACCTATAGTTAAATATGATAAAGCCCTAATTACAACTTGCTTAAAGGGAATTCAAATTAAATGTCACTGATTATGGAAAATCAAAATGATAATATATGAATAACAAATAAATGTTAGAATCTTGTTTAAAATCTAATATGCATGTTTATTGCTGTTTATATAAACATCAATCTTTTTTAATACGTGTAACATTTTATTTTCAAATGTTTTCGCTTCTTCTGCATGCTGTCTTTAACCCACTGGTTTAGCCAAAATGGGTTTAGCTAATGAAGATAATTGGGCACTAAGAAGAATTGAAGATATCTTCAAACACCTGCCTCTTGAATGCTGAAGTGGAAGTCCATAAGAAAAACAAGGAAAACAGTGGAAGTCCATAAGAAAAACAAGGAAAACCGTAAAACAAACCTGCCTTTCCATACATGCATTTAGCATTTGTAAAGCTCTTCAACCTTTTTTTTTTGTTGTTTGTTTGTTTTTTTCCCCCATGTTTTCTACTTTCTCAGAAGTTCTACGTGTTCTGTATGGATGGACTATGAAGGAAGCTTGAGCTAAAGTCTGCCAGCTCTTAAGAACTGCACAGTAAGTTGTACACAGACACATGCAAGAGCACTGACAAAGAAAGGAAAAAAGGTAAAAATAAAATGTGTGTTGTTATGGGAAGACTTTTAGCTTTAGTAGTCTATTCGACCTTTGCAGTGGAGATAGAAGTTTTCGAATTTTCTGAACTTCTCTGAGTACAACTGCTATTAAGGTAATTAAGGCAAAATACAGGTTTATTTGGTAGCATAATAACAAACATTTATTGTGCAAACTATGCTCATGATGTTGTACTAATGTTCCTTTTTTTTAAAAAACACAATTACTTGTTTAGAAAACTCATTGAATTTCAGCAAAATGCACAGACTTTGTTGAGCCTTGCAAAGTTACTGTAACAGTGTGGTTTGAGTCTGCAGTGTAACTTATATGACCTAGAAAGGAAGACTTTCCTTCAGGTCATGTTTCAGCATTACCTGGCGTCCAGAAGAGTACTTGGATTTAAGGATGGGACACCTGTGTGAGAGGCAGCAACACATGCAGGTGTCCTGCCAGCAATACTACCCTAGTGTGTCCTCCTATTAAAAGACAACCTTTGCATGGTCTTTTTTAATTGAGGTGTTTCTTAGAAAAGAACACCTTCTGTTCTTGCTATCCATTCCCAAATCTTTCTTAAAACTGTCTCTGGCCATAATACCTACAGGTGACTTCACAATAGGGTGTTGTGACCACAGCTGCCATGCTGGGATGTTTTCTTTCTGAATTATTTCTGTTGGTCAGTTTCCATCTGTTGTTTCTTGTTGAGATTGAAGTTCTGTGCTGATGAAAACATATACATGAGGACACTGCAAGCAGTAGCCTCAGCAGTGCTGGGGCACAGCACTGTTTCCTCTCTCCTCAGAGGAACCTTCTCCCCAAGAAAAGGATGGCTAAGTGGCTGTAAATTGTAGCAAAATACAGTGCGGATGAGTCATCCAGCATCTATGGCAGTCCAAAAAAGATGCCACCTGTATTGTGTAGGCTTTAAAGCTGTGTCTTGACAAGATGAGAATCAGGATTATGATCCTTTCTCCTCCTCTGCCCTAAAGGTGAGGTGGCAGCTACCACCACATTTCTGAGTCTTCAGAGAAAGAAAATGTGCTGCACAAGCCAACCCTGAAGCCCCTTAGTTAACCCCTCTTGGTATTGCTGTGGAAACAGTTGCTGCCTTTGTGGGTTCTGGGTCCCAAAATACCTTAGTGCTCTTATCTTGAAACAAAAATGTTAACTTGTACTTGACCAGCACTGCTAAACAGATAGTGTAGGTTCATCCCTACTGTCTTATTTCAGGTAAACCTCCTGCCAACATCCCAGTGTTTGTTTTTATTCCAATAAGAGGTGTATAATGAAGGCTAGTGGGACAGACTGAGGGAAAATGACACAGAGAATTGTCTAAATCATTGGATGTTGGTCTTATGCTGCTCCTGTTTAAGTCCGAAGAAAGAAGCAAATCTACCTGTGCTCACAACATTTATTTCTACAAATTACAGGGTTCACCTGCTGATGATGAGTATGTTAATTTATTTTTTTCCTGTCAACTATATATGCAACTTGGGAAAAGTTTACATCCAGCAGAGCTTTACTAGGTGTGGCTTTTGTGGTGTGATTCTGAATCAGTGCATTTTGTATACACTCAGACTGAGCCTCACCACTTATTTCTACTTTATGCAGTGTGATAGGTTGCACTGCTTGCCCCTTTAGGGAAAGATTATTATTTTTCTGTGTTCATCCATCTGTCTGTCTGCTTTGTTAAAGAGTTGGCATATGTGAAAGAAAGAGATGAATTTAAACTTTCCTGGAATATAGCTATTTGTAGGATCAGTCTGGGGAAACCACAATGACTCAGGTGATATCATGTCAGGGATCTTGCGTGCTCTTATAGCCATTGTCCTCTCTATTTGTCCTGCCCTGTCTTTAGTTCTGCCTCAGTTGTCATGTCAGTGCTCTGCAAGCAAGTGATGACATGAAATAGGTAAGTGCTCCCATTTTGTTTTTCAGGTGAAATTTCTGCTTCTCTGTTTGTGATATAAATATTGAAGTTTCTTATAGTGTTTTTATATATACACCTGGTAAACATTACCTCTCACTGCATAGTCTTCTTCTGGTACTTAGATTTTAATCTTTCTTTGGGAATCCTTCCTACTCCTTATAATAGGAATAAAACAAAACAAACAAGATATGACTGTGAGAAAACAACCATATACTGTAGGACTGTGGCCATGCTAACAGTTCTATGACACAGATGGGCACTGCTGTACACAAGCAAGTCTAAATTGCTTGAAGGGCTGAGCTGGCTTATGCCATCTTGTCTGGGACCTCTATTGAGTTAGCCTGTAATTGTGAGTAACTGACATGGCCTTTGATTTCCTTATTCCACTCTGGCAGCATTAGGCAGTTAGAGACTATTGTCTCACCTACTGTTAGTACTCATTTTATTTCTAATATTATTAGAAAAGCCTACAAAGATCTCAGATAATGAGATGGGTCCATTAAAAAATGGCATCTTCCAATCATTTTTAACTTGTTCTTAAAAATCTTATGAATATTTTATTTGGCATTTGTTATGTGAGAATGTGCAGGATACACCCACCACTTCTATTTCATCAAATCTATTTGAATTAATATCTTTTCCATGCATGGTACTAAATAACCGAATCTTTCTAAAACTTACCTTTTAGGTTAGGTGACTCTTATGGACTTGCCTCTGGTAGTGTTGTCAACCTGAAGCTGACCCTTTCTTAGAGTTGCTGACAATTAGATTAAGGTTTCAGATCAGGATTTTCACAAGCCTTCAAGGAGCAGATATTTTTAAGGACAAACTAAGTCATGGTCATGGCACATTCACAAAATATCATCATCATCTCAACATCCTTAGCATTTTAAGGGAACAGCATGTTGGAAAATATATTTAGTTCCAAGTTGTTTGTGCTCGTAGATTATAATGTAAAAGTGTATTTTGTTATTGCATTCCATGCAATTTACTGCAGTGAGAGCAAGTTTCTAAATATGTTCTAAACATCTTCCCAGTGCAAGTTTAAGATTTCTTGGAAATACATTACATTCTAAATGAATGTTTTGCTGCCAATGTAAAACCAAGTTTTATATTAATTTTAAATTTGTGTAGAGAAAAATAATAATTAAAAAAAAAGAAGAATATCAAACTAACTGAAATTGATATAGCTGGCATAACTTTTATCTGCAATTGTACTGTTACTTTTAAATTAACGCTATTTTTTTGCAGTCCAGTATTTAAGGTTAAATACAGGAAAAACAAAGAAAGGTTAATATATCTGAATACAAGCTGCTTAAACATTTTATAGGCTTCTCTGGTTTTAAAAGACCTTTGCAACAATGTGTGCATCCAGTTATTCGGCATTTAGTGTATATATCAAGTAAGAGGACAGTTGTGGACTTCAGGGAATTTTCAAACACACATGCTGTTCAACCGTAGTAATTTTCTTTTTACCTAGGAATTGTTTTCAGAAATTCCCATATAATGAAATTTCTGTTTAAGTTGATAGCTGTAAATGAGGGCACAGTTGCTTCATTTCCTTTTGACAATAAGCCAAATTCATCCCTGGTGGAACTCCATTGACTTAACTTTACTTGAGCTAAGCTACACTGGGGATGAATTTGGCCCAGCTTGAGGTTTTTTTTATTCATCTTTTCTTTAATTTCCTTTAGCTTAGTAGTCTATTTAGGGTTGGTCAGAGGATTACAATGCAGGAGAGGGGAAAAGAAAAACTTCTCTGCTCAAGATCATTTCCTTTTTAATACTCTACTGATTTAGCCATGACTTGTAATGTGTTTCAGGTAGCCAAATTTCAACATCAATTTTGGAAGAAAGTTCACTATACTTGGAGTCTGTTTCCTTGGCTACTTCCCAAACCACCAAATCACCACCTACTATACAATGTGGATTTTACAAAAGGCAATTGAATTGTTAGTGGGCTTGGAAATACAGATAAACTAAAGTTATCAACTGGTGCCTGATGCGTTTAGCTTGATTTCCACTAATTACACACCTCTTTGGCCATTACTTCATATGAAGGCGGAGCTGCAACATCTGTAATATCTAACATACCTTCCCCCCAGCTACTGCTTGTTGCGCTTGGGTTTCTCAGAGTTGGGTGGTTTCTGTTCATGTGATGCTCATGCCAGTCTTTTAACTTTTATTTCTTCTTTAAATAAGTTTTGGTCACTGTGGGTTCACACCCAGTAAGTTTCAATTTTTAAGCAAAAGCTGAAAGTGTTGTTCAGCCAAAACCACTACTAAGCTCTAAGTGGTTTTCACCTGAAACTGTAAATCAGCTACATTCACTGAGGAGTTAGCAAACCTGGCCTGAATGTCAAACCTCCAGCAAGTCTCCCAAATCAGGCTAGTTCTGGCTTTCATTACGAAAGCTTTGCACAGATCTAGCTAAGCCCTCATTTTCCACTTTCAGATAAATGCTTTTTCAGCTGTATTTATGAGGCTTAGGAGTAAAAAAAAAAAAAAAAAAAACCTAGCAGCTGTTAATGTTAATCACAAGTTTACAGTATAAGCACATTCTGAGTCTTATCCTCTTCCCTTTCATGTCAGGAGCAAAGCTTTCAATATCAATGGCAATAAGAGCAAATATCACAAAACACCAGAATACACATCCAGTTTAAAAAGAAAAAAACAGAGGTCTGCTTTGAGCTAACAAAGCCAGGAATGGGATGATGTACTCTTGCATATTTTGCGCTGTGTATGCATTCACTCTCATTAAGGAGCACTCAGTGGCAATATGGAAGCAAGCACAAGTTTCAGCTTAATGCTGGAATTATTCGCATTTTCTAATGCGACATTAAAAAAAAAAAAAAACACACTCTTTGACATAAAGAACCAGAATATGCATTATAAAAATATGAATGTCTATCACCAGTTATAAGAATAAAGCCCAGATTTTTAGTTTTGAGGCAGCAGCTGGCTGATAAATTCCTGGAGGGTTTGCCAGTGGAAACACTGTTATCTATCAGAATGGAAATTAATATTATTTTACAGAAGTTTAGTCTATTCCAAAAGTCATTATTCTTAAGCGTGTAGTTAGACCTGATGTTTTTGGTTTGTGGATTTTACTCCAATGAAAGCATGGTGGATTTGGTCTATAAGACATTCTGACATTCTGCTACATTTGTCATTTGGTTTTTAAAACTGCAGTTCTCATTTTACTGAATTGAAAAGCCAGACAAGCTTTCTGAAAACTGAACAAACCTTTCAGACCTTCAGACTTTTCTAACATATGCATTTATTTTATTATTATTATTATTATTATTTTTTTACAAGAAGATAGAAGTCTACATTTGAGGACTATTCAACAGGAGAGGTGTTTTCAGTTTGTGCTTGTTCCAATGGTTTACTTTTAAAAGCTACTAAAATAAAAAATGTATGATTGTGTTTCCATATTGGAAAAGTATGGATGGTAACATGCCTTTATCTGATAGGACGCTGAGACTCAGTTAACTAAAACATTCCTATCATCTCTGTTGCAATAAGATATCAGAATAATTTCATTTTCACTCTGTTTTTATTTTGTACAAAACTTTCTACTTTAACCCCCTTTAAAAAATGATAATAGTTAAATTCCAAATAAATGCCATTGTTAATGTCATTGCTACAATTCATCCCTAAGGGTATTGCAAAGTAAGTAACAATGATAACACAAATTTTTGAGCAATTTGAGTTTGAGGCCATATTTTCATAATATTATTCTAATCCTTCTATCCAATGTGCTTGAAAATATGTCTACATAAACAAAACAAAACAAAAAAAAAACAACAAACCTGTGGTTTTGTTTGCTTTCAGAATCAGGGCTGTGTCATGATTCCATAAATTGAAGTAGCTCTTGGCTAATGCAGAATGTTATCTTTTATAAGAAGTCTCCTATCCTGATGACTGCATCTCTCCTTATACCCTCAGAGAAGAAAGGAAGCATCATAATAAGTCTGGGAATCTTATTTCTCCTTACTTAACCATTGATGCACAATTGAAAATAGCAAGTATATTCTGGTGCTTTACACCTTTCTCTCTGTCTCTCACTCAATGCAATGTTGGTCTTTCATCTAATAAAGAAAGAAATGGTGATCCAGTGCCTCAGAGTTAAAAACAAAACCAAACAAAAAAATCTGAATGTCAGGGTTGAATGCATATTGTGGTGTGTACCCAGCAAATGCTGGGTGCAGCACTGAGGAATAAATCAGTCACCCATCCCAGAGCAAAGAGTAGATGGATTTTTTTTTAGGTTTGGCAGTGCTCTCTACAATGTCTCAGGTTACCCTCTGCTAAATGTCCATCTCACATCTGAGTCTGGCTTCTTTGCTGTCAGATGTAAATGAGCAGAATGGTTCCCCTATAAAGCTATCACTATCCCTAGAATCCCTCTAGAGGATTTCTCTAGTACTAGTGGTAATCTTTGCCTCTATGATGTTTTCAAAAAACGTGATTAAGTTGCAAGTTTGCACATATGTTCTAGCTCATGTGCCACCACTGCATCTCTCTTCTTGATTTTTTTTTTTTTAATAATAAGCTTAACTAGGAGCCCAAATAAATATTTTAATTAGCTAAATTTTTTGTATGTCCAACTGCTAGTCAAATTTGGCTGAAACACTGCCAGATGAAATGGGCAAAGAAAGCCCCAGAGTAAAATTACACAGTGCTTAACTGTGTGAAACGTGTCTGGCTGCCCATACGCAGTCACAGACAATTCCAGGAGAATCTCAAGAACTCACGCTGCCAGGGAAAAGGAAGAAAAATGACTGTAGGTATACCAATTAAACCCAAAAGGAAAATGTCATAATAAAAGAGTCTAGTTTTAGTCTTTCTGTTTGTTTTATTTTTAAAAGACAAAGAAACCCCAATGTGATATTACAAAATTACATATATGTAATTGATTATTATGTAAGACTGCTCTGATCTCCTGAACTGGGTTTTCAACTCCTGGAGTCCCGCCATGTTACTCCTTATTATCCATTAGCAGATCAATTTTCTACCTTTACAGTTTATGTTCTTATCAAAATATTAATTCTACCAAGCTTTGAAAAAAGCGCCCTGTTGTACTGTGTATTTTATATGCCAAATTATTCCACTTTAATGGAAAAAGAACAGAAACATTAAGGAATTCATGTGTATCTGAGTTGTGCACATCAATCTTCTAAGGCGGCACATAACAAAGGTCAGAAATAGCCTAGTGCTGTGTTTTGTGTAGCGCATCATTCTATGAGAAAATGTGCCCAAGTTCCTCCTAAAACATTGTTTTCAAGCATGGTTACTACCGAATATATTTCTAAATGACAAGGTTTATTTGCCTGCATTTTGATATGTTTAGGGGAAACTCAGGCTGACAGTTAGAGGAGGCAGGAAGAGGGAGCTACAACAAGTTCCACCCAAACACAAAATGTCATCTCTTCCCCAGCTAGGATACAGAAGCATCCTGATGAAAAAAAGAGCAGACATTTAAAAGTTTCTGACATGTGTCACAGATGCAGCCATTGAGCCACTGCTCCTGATGTAGCTCGAAATGACAGCATCCGAGCCATTGGAACTGGCTGCGGGACATTCAAAGTTTGGTGTGTGTCGCATTTAATACTTGTCATGGCACATCTAGAGAATAAAAAAGACAAATGGACACAGGCAGTAGTGATAGTTCAGAAAACTTAAAATAAAGCTTCCCAGTCTAATTGATATTATCAAGCTGTGCTAACATTTACCAGTCACCAAGCAGGCAGACAGGAGGTCAGCACCCTTTTTTCCGGAAATCTTCCCCCAAGTCAGAAGGATAAGTCTTTCAAGCTTTCTGTAAGGGTGACCCAAACATATGAACTGTGTACTCAGAAATAGTATTGACTTGCTAGAGAAACTCCTTAATAATCAAATGTATAAATACAACAAAGCTTCAGACGCTGATGAAGCAACTTGTCATGCATGCCCCCATGTTATTTATTAACACTAGCTGAGAATCGAGCCAATAATTATGATTATTGTACCAAAGAGTGAAATTTATTGATTTATTGATTCTACAACCTCTGGATATTTTACAACCTGCTTTTTTGATTGCATCCTTGTAAAGATGCAGACAGCTGAAAATAATGTTCCTTTCAAGGTATAATCATGTTAAGCTATCAAGATGACTTCCTTTGTAGTAGTGCATCTTTTAATGCTGGCCCCCAAATTTTCTGTAAATAAAACTGATTGTTTGAAATGGCTCAAGGATTGCAGCAAAGATCACTTGAATCAAGAGCTTCGTGTCAAGTTTTCCAGAGAATTTATGGTCAGCAGCCCATTAGCTTGTCACTGATTGCAGTGGATGACTGCCTACTGCTCATCTAGCTTCCAGTTTAACATAGCGGCTACTTTTCTCTTTAACAGCCTGGGAGGTGAGTACAGAGGATTCAATTTTAGCATTTTCCAAATACAATCAGCCTCTGATAATGCGAATCCTCTGGCAAGTCAAAGTGGAAAAAAAACTCTTTTATATTAAAAAGTCAGTGGTACCTACAGGCTATTGGAATGGTTTCTACTTAAATCTTTTGGCTACCTAGGCACAGTGATAAATCAAGCATGAGTTTAACAGTATTTCCTTCTGTATATTAAAACAGACATTATAGATGTTACGGTGGAGGAAGAGAACTTTCAATGAATGAATGAGTTTACACATTTGTTATTCAGCTTAATGAGAGGATTGGCAGATAAATTTGTTTGTTGCCTTAAATCTATCCATTTTATTAATTTAGAGGAATGCTGTTTTGTTGACTGAGATTAAAAAACATTTTTTAAACAGTCTTCTTCACTTTCCCCCCCAAAATAGAGGTAAAAGTGGAAAACATTGTAAAAAGAAACAAACATTACCGTACTTCTGTCTTGAGTTGGAAATATGAAAGTGATAAATCATTAAAGATCTCCCTTTTTTTAACCTCACATGAAAAAATAGCTTTAGGAGAAGTCAAGTTGGCATGCTAACATAGACCTGGACTCTGAATGTTTCTCTCTATGACAGCCTTAATATCAGCTACACTGACATTCAAACTTGGTTGACTTGGGTGCCCTCTGGAAGAAAACGATGCTCAGAATTGGACTCCTCCATTTCATGATTTCTTATGCCTTGAAGGGTGTGTTTATGAGGGATTGGCTTGGTGAACCTCTTCTTGTGTCTAAACTAAAGGAAAGGTTAGACACATAGTTCAGTGGTGAGGTTACAGCAGGTACCAGAATTGCTGACAGACAAAGCAGGTAGATGCTGCCCATAGGTACTCTGTACAGAAGATAATCTGCCTCAACACTAGTGCAGGGGAAAAGATGAGTTTTGAGTCTTTCTTTCTGCATAAGACAGGTACAGTGGAGATCCCATGGAAGGCTGTTTGCCTCCAAAATTCTCCTCTTCAGAGATGTGCAGTTAAGAACTATAGAGATAACAAAGCTGAGGAAGTGTGGGATAGATGAGTGGACAGTGAGGTGGGTTGAGAACTGGCTGACTGGCAGAGCACAGGGGGTTGTCACTGGCAGTGCAGAGTCTAGTTGGAGACTTGTAATTAGTGGTGTTCCTCAGGGGTCAGTACTCGGTCTGGTCTTCAGCATCTTCAACAATGATCCTGATGAGGGGATAGTGGCCACCCTCAGCAAGTTTGCCGATGATATGAAGTTGAGAGGATTGGTTGACACACCTGAAGGCTGTGCTGCCATTCAGCGAGACCTGGACAGGCTGGAGAGCTGGGCAGTAAGAAACCAGATGAGGTTTAACAAAAGCAAGTGTAGAGTCTTGCATCTAGGGAGGAATATTTGCATGCACCGGTACAGGTTGGGAGATGACCTGCTGGAGTGCAGCTCTGCAGAGAGGGACCTGGGTGTCCTGGTGGACGACAGGTTGTCTATGAGCCAGCAGTGTGCCCTTGTGGCCAAAAAGGCCAATTGTGGCCAAAAAGGCATTCTGGGGTGCATTAAAAAGAGTATGGCCAGCAGGTTGAGGGAGGTGATCCTCCCCCTCTACTGTGCCCTGGTAAGGCCTCATCTGGAGTACTGTGTCCAATTCTGAGCTCCCCAGTACAAAAAAGACAGGGATCTCTTCGAAAGAGTCCAGCGGAGGACCACAAAGATGGTGAAGGGCCTGGAGCATCTTCCCTCTGAAGAAAGGCTGAGTGAACTGGGTCTGTTTAGCCTTGAGAAAAGAAGACTGAGAGGGGACCTTATCCCTGTCTATAAATATCTAAGGTCTGGGGGCAGAGTGTGGAGACAGGACAAGGGGAAACGGCCAGAAACTGCAGCATAGGAAGTTCTGCACAAATGTGCACAAGAAATTCTTCACGGTGAGGGTGACGGAGCGCTGGAACGGGCTGCCCAGGGAGGTTGTGGAGTCTCCTTCTCTGGAGATGCTCAAGACCCGCCTGGACACCTACTTGTGCAACTTGGGGTAGGGAACCTGCTTTGGCAGAGGGGTTGGACTAGATCTCTGGAGGTCCCTTCCAACGCCTATGATTCTGTGATTTTGTTATTCTATGAGATACTAAGACAAATGCCAGAAAATATATTTTTCTTAATATGAGAAAATAAGCCCAGGTCCACTTTCATCTGGTTTTTACTATTAGCACAAATGTAAATTGGTACTGCTCTGAGTGGTTGTACACCACAGTTGATTCAGAAAGGAGTTAGAATGGGAGACTGAGATTGTAGGTTCTCTTCACTTTTGTATAATATCTTCCTGCTAAGCTGCTTATACTCTGGAAATATCTACTTCTGACAAGGTTTTTGTATGTATTACATTCTTACACACGTTTAAATTATAAAGTAAAAACAGACACATGAATTAGTAAGAAGAATATTGTAGGGGTTAAAGCATGGGGAATGCCTCATGCTCTTATACTAATGGTAATGATGAGCAGTAAGAAATTCAGAGTGGTTGGAAATATATTTTTAAATCAGTTTTTAAAAATATTCGTGACTGTAGTTGGCAATCTTCATAAATCACATATAAATGTTTAATGATCATTGCTAGACGCTGTGTTCCATGGGGCAGAGTTGAGGTTGTGGCAGGACGTTCATTCCTAAGTATCACCTACTACTGAATACAGGGTTTGGTTATTCTTTATCATAATTGAAGAATTAGTTCAAAGAAACTAGAAGAAAGTGCAGAACATCTTCATTTGAATGACTGTGTTAGGTTTCATCCATTTGGTTTTGATCCCATGCAGAGCTTCTTTTACTGTCAATTGTGCAAACAAATTTCATTATTTCTCCCCATAATAGAAACTCCTTTTGTTGATGGTGGTGTTTCTTTTTGTCTAGTTTTCTGTTTGTTTGTTTGCTTGTTTGTTTTGCAAGATAATTCCAGAGCATTTTTGTAGGCTAGAGTTTTCCTATTTGCCTTAATAGGAGTTACCCCACACTGTACAGTGGATCACTGGCACTGCAAAGGAAGATAAGTCAAAAGACCCCTAGAGAGCAATGTTGATTCTAGATATTTCTCTTCTGTTATAACTTGAATAGCATTCTCCTGATTGAGTTCATTTGCTACATTGTAAAATAAAGCCATAATTATCATTATTAAGTGTAATTAACTTTACGTCTGATCACTGTGTATAATAGAAAAAGACAAATATAGCATAAAAACACTTCAATATCATAATTACTGGTCCATTTGTAGTACTCTTTTTAAGTATGCAGATGCAAAGTAATTTGATTGGATGTAGAGCAATGTTGCTTTCTACATATCCTATGCCAATTACAATCTAAGATCCAGTCCTTTCTAGGAACATTTTTGGCTTCAGATATTCTTTTAATAGCAAACTCTGAGAAGGAATGAATATAAACAGCCCCATAAAGTGTGCTGGGGCCACTCCATAATGCCATTTCCTAGACTTCTACATGCTATTTCTATTTCTAAGAGTACTTTGAAAATTTTTATTTATTTAATCTGTAGAGGCAAAACTTGAAGTGTTAAACCTAGTTATACAGAAATTCAGCTGGAAAGTAGTCTTTGTTAGTGAAGTGGAAGGAAAAGAATTTTATACTGAACAGTAGTAATTCACAACATTTTGGACCAGATTCTGCCTTAACTGCAGGTCCAAAATGGACTTAATTAGTTTTCCTGGTCCGTTGAAGAGCCTTGATTCTAGTGCTGGTTAGTTGCATGGCTAGTGAAGAGAAGAGCAGTTCCAAAGTTTTTATGGCATTCAAGATGTCAGTCTTAGAAAAATCTTTTGCCTCATAAATGAAGGTGTGCACAAGCCTGAAAGCTTTCCAAAAATTAGATAAAACAGCCTGGATCTTTTCTTCTTTTGGGAATTGGCCATTTTTGTCTGCATTGATTAAAAAATCTAAATTCAATGAGATTGCTTGGGAAATGAGCTAATTAATGAGAAAAAAGATTTCAGGATTTGGCACTTGGATAGGAATGTCATGGACTTTAATGGGATTATTGACCAAGGGAAGAGGTTGCAGGACCTCAAGAAAGACAGTTTATGTAAAAGAATCTATTTAACTTGCCTCTGAAATGAAACCACTGTAATGATTTCTGAGGTCTGCTTCGTTATGCTCAGGTGCCACCTCTTTTTCTGCACTGTTTTTCTAGTGCTTATAGCAGGATTACTCCAAGTGCTGCTTCACTTAGGGTGCCACTGATTTTCAGAAGAAACAAATTTCCACATTCCTTTAAGATTTGGTAGTGAGATTTGGGGTACTTGGTTTTGGTTTATTTCCGTAATGATCACTCCAATAAAGCAAAATAGCAGTTACAAAAAGATATTAGGGGGGAACAGGAATGCAGGGGCAGTGGTGGAAAATTTGTCCATGGATGGGAAAACTACTTGCTGCGGTGCTGAACTTTCTTCTGTACTCTCTCACAGAGATTAGTTACCTTTTTTAATATAATAAAGGATGAAATGGTTAAATACATCACAGTTTTGCCAATAATAGGTGTTGGCGTATAAGTCTAACTGGCAGTCAGACTGCCCAGGTTATTGATTTTACTGTCTAATAGCTGAAAGAGATGTTATCTTGATTAATTAGAAGTCAAAAAGAAATGCATCTTACTTCTATTAGATCTTCTGGCATTTGCTTTCTTTTTTTCCTCCCTCTCCAATGTTGTTGTACATGTACCTTTAAAATGTTTAAACAGAAAAGCTATCAAGGTCAGCAATATACAAGCCCTACTGACTTTATTTCAGCTGTCAGTGAGTCCTTAAAGCATACACTGATTTTGGTTGTGGAAGGCATTCTTTTAAAGCATGATGCTATTCATTTAACCTCTACAAATGAAAATCCAGTGGGCTATTCTTTGTGCTCTTGAAATAACTTATTACCTCATTATACTATTGGGCAGAAATGCTGACATGCTGTCTGAGTATTACTTCATATATTTACTGATGGTTTTGCAGGAAAAAATATTTTCCTGTTTTGGATTACTTAGTGTTCTCCAGACTTGCTTAATGCTTACTGTGAATAAGCTTTATAAAGACCACTTCAACACTAACATAAAAATGTAGACAACTTCGTATCAGCTACCTGAATTATGGTCAGTAAGATGAAAGGAAAGAATGATACATGATAGATGATAGGAAAAAAAAAAAAAGTCCAGGTTTATTCAGGGAAAAAAAAATAATAAATCAACAACTTATAGTGATATAATATATCACATTAATATATCACATTAGTAATCATTTCCTGGTGGCTGGTGGTTTATATGCTCTCAGAAAGCCAGGCAGCACACAAACGCACACACACACACACACACACACACAAAATGGTCTTGCTGCATTTATAAGCAATTTGCATCTCACAGAATTCACCTCAATCTCATGAGTAATCATTTGTTTTTACTATAGTTTTTCTCTGTGTTAAATAAGAGTATGATATATTTTACACTGGCTGTGATAAAAGTGAAATAACTGTGTTTGTATTTCATAACAGTAAAAGAGATCCTTAGTGCTACAATTAGTCTGATTCCAAAAAAGTTATAAAAATACAAAGAACACATTTCATATCTTTTCGAAATCTTGGGAACCCCAGAAATACAGCAGCTTTCTGCTTGTAACAATATGTGCATTTGAACAGAAAACACAAAGCACTGACACAAACTTTGCTGCTTCACCTGCTGAGCAGATATGTATATGATTTCCTTTTTTCTTACTTTGTCCACAGTATTTTAGCATATAGTTGTTCTGTTTATGAAATGCTGAATTCTTTCCACTAGGTCTTGTTGTCATGAAAAAATAGTGACTAAAGAAGAATGGCCTCCAGCACTGCACAATTTATAGGTGTGGAGTGGTTTAAATATCCAATTTGTAAAGCTTCAGACTCAATTTATGTACTGTTTTTCTGGTGGAGTTTACCTAGACAAAGTGTAAAATGCACAAGGCTTCTTCTAGTCAACTACTGCCCCCACTTTGCTTGGCAACTTGCTGTTCACAAAAAGAAACCCTGGGAGCCAGTTCAGTCCAAGCATGTGTTTTCTGAAATAAGGATTTCAGATATGCTCTGAAAAGGACAGGATGTAAATCAAGGCAGCCCTTGCTCACTGAAATCAGCCTTCTTACCATTTATGCATATCCATATCATTTTTTGCAGATAAACAAAATGGAAAGGTTACCACTGCATCTGCAAACGTCCACAGTCATTTTTGACTGTAGGCCTGTTGAAATACTGACATCAATTTTATTTAGTTGAAACTCACAATACAATTTCAGTCATTTTTGTGATTCTGATTGTCGTCATATGGAATGCATTGAAAAACAGGTTTAGGTGGTGGTCAGGGAAGCCATCTTGCATTGTACTGCCACCTTCCCTTCTGAAAGTTCTTCCTCTAGGCTGGGGTATAATTCAGAACTTAGCTTTTATTTGGAGACTGTATATGAGGGGGTATCTGCTAGTAACCATTGTAGTGCTGAATTTTGTACTATAAAAACTTGAATGAAATTCACTCTATATCAGCTTTATCATATATCTGGTATGTATATGATTGTTTCCATCCGGAATAGGTAGTGAATCTTTGTCCAGCTACAAGTCACCACATTTACTTTGAGTTCTTACACAGAAATGGAAGTGAACTGGAGGGTAAAACAATAGATACTGAGGAGTGCAGACCTAGGTCAATGTTGTTATTATCATTGTTTTTATTACCAATCCCTCTATATGGGTGATACCCAAATTTGTTAAGAACTGACAATTTTTTTAAATATATAGGTGTTTCAAAGCCTAATCATTACAATAAAAGGAAAAAAAGAAAAAAAAGAAAAAGAAAAAAAAAGAAAAAGAAAAACAAATCACAGATGTTTTAAATATTTATGGTTACAACCACAGTACTGAAAAAGAGACCGAGTAACATTCCAAGCCACTTGCCTTGGACTTGGTGGTGTGTGGGAATTGTTGCTAGCTTACATATGGCACAATAACAAAGAGGCCCTGCACATGTTCAAGGCACTAGGCTACACAGTCCTGAATTGCGATGCAGGGGAGCTGACCAGGTCCTCTCTTTTCCTCTGGTATTTCCCCTCTTTTTCAGCCTCACAGCAGTGCTTCTGATCCATTCTTCTTCCCTAAAGAAACATTTCTTCTTAGTAATGTCAACCTCCCTTTATGAAATAAAGGAAAATAAAAACTGTAAAATATTAATTCTGGAAGCTTAGATAAGGAAAATATAAAGTCTTTCTTCCGAGTTTTGGAATTGCTGTCAGAGGGCTGCCTCCGCTGTTAAGAAGGGCCCAGCTAATGCAGTCAGGTTTGCTCCGTCTGCCACAGCTTTGAGTGACAGGTATGGTCCAGTGCACATCCACTGAAAACTAGCATCAGGGAATGACATACAGTTTGATAACATAAGATGCTTAGGTTTTTTGGCTCAAGTGAGATGTTCAGTGCTAATAGCCCTGTGAGCAGAGTTTCAGCTGTGATCTGTACCTTGAGATATCGGTTGTGTCTGGCTCAGGAAAAAGGAGAAAGAATGAAAGCTTATTTCTAGAAAGGTTTCCGATGAGCAGCATTTGTCATTGAAGGGGAAGATGGGTATAATTAGCTTGTCAGTCTAGTTTGGGCTGAGCTAGCTTTCTGTGGTAAGAAAGATGGACTAACTGCCAGAAGAGCTGACAGGCAGTCGATAATGCAGCAATTAATGTCATAAATAATTCTGGAACCAATTATATCAAAATGGACTCCAAGCTTTAAAAAGGAACAGAATTCCCTTATTCTTCCTGCTAACAGCAAGAAGCAGCTTTCATTTTTCTCTGTAATTACTTTTCGTTGTATATAGCAATAAAGTAGGGCTTTTCTGTCCATATTTAAAACTTGTCTTTCTTGCCTTCCGCCTCTTCCTAAACCCTCTTTACCTCACAGGACAAGGTTGTTACAGCAGATCTCCACTTAGGTGAATGTATAATCTTTTCACGTGGTTGTTACATGGTAATTTCAGCCGCAGCTATGACTAGGAGCCAAGTTTTCTCAAATGTCATGGTCAATGACAGCAGAAAGCACTAAACAATGGCATTTGGAAATAAAGACATTTGAGAAATAAATTGATTTGTCTTATTATTTTAAAGGTTGCTCTGACTTTGCTTACACTGAACTTATTGATTTTTTTCCTCCCTTCTTCCTGTATAGTTACAGCTACGGAATCCAAGCCAAACTATTCCCTTTATGCTGCAAACACAACTCAGAGCAGCCCTGAGAGTTAATGGGCATTCCCTTACAAAAGACAGAGTTAGAAGTACTCTCTAGAGTACTCTCTCCTTAGCTGTCTTCCCATGTTCTTTAACACATATGTAGGTAACACAAAGTCTGTGCTGGAAAAATCCCATACTGTACTGCTATTGCTAATGGCCTTTTCTGTAGTCTCATCTGCTGTTTAAAATAATAATTTAAAAAAAAAAAACAATAAAAAACTGTAGAAGTAAATTACTGTAGCATTCATTCACAGCTTTGTTCAGAGCCTGACAAATGTTTCCAACTTTTCAACTATGGTGGCATTTGCTCCTGGGAGGTTGGGGAAAACAGTTCATGAAGTTCCCACTGTTTTAAAACCAGAAACATCTGTTGGTGTCACATGCAGTTTGTTGGCGGGATCCAGGACCAAAGAAATCCTGCAGCTGATCAACTCGCTCCTTAGCAGTAGGTGTCAGTATGGTGAGTGGTAATTACAACAGAGAGTTTTAGAGGACACATGATAATTAGGCCAGCTAACAAAAGCATAAACACTGACATGTACCATACCTAAAATGAGAAATGCATCTGCTATGTCTGTACATTTTTTCAGACTGCAACAATAGAAGCGTAACTAGTTTAATCGAGCCCTGAAAAAGGAACAAAGGCTTTCACATTTGGGAAATGCAGCTCACTGTTTCTGTAAGAAGAGGGAGGGAAAGAGTGAGAGTATTTTCTGGTGCGCAAAGCCTAGGTATTCATCAGTGGAGACACAGCTTCCCTTCCAGCCCTGCTACACGGATGATGCTGAGTAACTGTGGGGCTGCCATGTGCCTGTCATTGCTGATTCCCTGTGTGAGAAGTGCAGAAAAGGCTCACCTTGCAAAGGCGATATGCACATTAGTGCCTTTCTTAAGCAGTTGGAGATCCTCCACAGGAAAGGGCATCGAAATTCAGTATGATAAAGAGGAAAGACTATCCGTTACACATCTTATTTCCACTTGCGGTCCAGTAAGGCATGAAAACTAGGAACTGTGTTTAAGTAATACTTCCTTGGTTAAACTACAGTGCATATAAATTAAACTCAGTTTTAATGCAGATGACCCATTTCACCTGGAGATTATGAGAACTGTTAGAAAAGATAGAATCTTTGAGGGATGGCTCTGCAGTCTTTCAGTGGTTGTGCTCCCAACATTCTCTTTGCTGTTTCTGTATTTCTGGTAATAGTACTTCACTACACTGAAGCCCCAAGTCATTCAATGTACACTTTTTCTTCTAAGGAGATTTTGATGCTTTTCTTGTATTCATAATAATGATTTCAAGTGCAAAAGTAAAATTGGTTGTCTGCAGTCTCAAGAGTGATCTAGCAAGAGGTATCATTGTTTTGTGTCTGCAGGACACCTTTTCACTACTTTTCTGGGAAAATTCACTTCATTGGTCAAGTAGGCTGTACAAATAAGACAAACAACAGCATAAAGTGGCAAATTAAATGAGACTAATTTAGACACCACCCCGTGATGCTCTTCATTTCCATGATAATTCAGCTTTTTTAGTTTGTTAGTGTCGTCAATGGCACTGTAGAAAACATGGCTAGTTGAATAACTACGATACTTAAGTAACAGATTTCCTGTTGCTCAGTATGGTGAGCTGTCAATGAGAAACTAGTATTAGCTAAAGCTTCTAATAACATTACATGTAGTTCTAATCAAAATATGGAATGAGTTGTTATTTTATATACACATATGTGCATATATAAACAATTTTAAATTATTTGTATTACTATTCATGTTTTAATGATTCCTATGGTTATATCCTATCAGATATTTCATAGTCCTGAAAGGCAAATACAGTATAAATAAATGGCATGACTTAGAGATTACTGTTCCCTTATTCTCTTCAGCACTTTTGTTTAGCTCAAGATTGGAGATATTATCCAGTTTTACTCAATGTGTGTCAGAATGTTATGTATTTTTATCTGTTGCTTAAAGTTGAATGTGAAATTTCCAAGCTCTTATGACTATTTAATATTGAGACCATTGAAATCATGCATGGTAGTTGTATTATATTTGAATAATAATAAAATATTGATTAGATTTTCATAATTAACTATTGCAGGCATCCTTTTGGATTAACCCTAAGATGCTCTAAAATATAGTGCCCCATGTTTAAAACAGAAAAAGCAGCAGTAGTGGAATTAATGGAATAACACAACATAGAGACACAGGAATTTGGTGAAGGTGTATGAATTCAGCCTCAGTATGTAGATAAAAGAGATGCACAAGCCAACATAATTGATATGATTTTCAGATATTTGTTTTTCAATGGCTTACTGATCTACATAATCATTTAAATTTTTAAACATACTCCTGTTTTTTTTCTTTAGTTTTTTTTAGGGTTTTCTTTAGGATTAGCTGCCATTTACATCAGAACTGAGTCTTCTCTGACTTTTATCTTAAAACTTTTGTTGCACCACTGTTTGCATTGCATGTTATGATCTGGCTTGCCAGAAAGGCCCAGTATGTCCAAACCATGACAGATTTTTCTGAAGTTGAATTCTCTATCATGCAACCAATTAAGAAGCCAATCTGATGGTGGATGGGAAACAGAATGGAAAGGGGAGGGTGAGGGGGGGATTAAAAAAAAAGGTTGTACTAGTTCAGCATATCTGGATCTTTGAAATATGATTGTACACATCACAGACATTGATTTCAGTGGTTTGAAAATCTGACCTTCTTTAGGTGCCTAAATGTGAATTGAGGAACTCTAATATTGTTGTCTTTAGACCATGAGCTCTGAGGTCTGTATGATTTCATGTGAATTTGTGCAGTGCTGTTTCAAAAGGGATTTTCTGAATGACTTTAATAGAAACAGTAAATAATGCAGCATGAGTGCACAGGATATGAGTTTCTTCCTAGCACATTTGTTGTTGAAAGAAGTGTTTTATCTTCTGCAGCGTCTTCAGCAACCAGACTAACATACATTTATTTTTAAAGCTTATATCATATTTTACGATTTGGCAGATAGGTGTGCTTAGAAATGTTTTGGTTCATGGTATGTGTGTGTATATATATCTATATATCTCTCTATATACATGTGTCTTTCCTGAATCTTTCTAGCTCAAGTCTTGAAATTGCAGAGAACAGATCAAGGTAAAAAAGGGAACAGAACAAAACAGTTAATGTATGTAATAGTATGCATGTAATAGTATGCTAGCTACTAATAATAGTAAAACATACTATACACCATAATGTGAACAGGTCTATGAACCTATACTTGGCTAAAAAGAGGGGGAAAGTAAATCTTGCTAAGGAAAAGGAAGAAAACATGTCAGGTATGTGGGGTGCTGACTACTGTAGTACACACAAACTATTATTTACTAAGCTACCAGACTTTGTATCAACTAAGTTACGGGCACTAATGCTAGCACTTCTGTTGATGTTGATGATGTAGGTTTAGCGGAGACCTGAAAGTTTCATATTTTACAATACTGCAGTTTGCTTTTGCTTACACAATTCTTGAGTAAAGAGGAAGGACAAATAATTTAGTCTTATTATGATATTACAAACTCTCTCACACACACACACAAAAATTGATATTGGAGTTAATTTTTAGTTTGTAATGGCTTTGTTGAAGGAGAGCTTAAAAATTAACCAATCCTAGTCTCTCCATAAGACTGCCTTCAAATGCACCTACAGAAATTATATATTTTTAATGTTTTGAGCTTTGAAGAGGATTAGCTCAACATCTCTTGAATTCTTGAAATCAGCAGTCCTACTTTTCTTTGGATGAGAAATAATGTCAGGTGTGTTTTTGGACAAGTCTTGAATCCTCGTATGGAGGGGGAATCTGCTATCCTGAGGTAAGACCCAAATGTGAATCTACACTGGGACTGAGAGAGATCATATCTTCTAGAACTGAATGAATGCAATTAGCACAGTCAAAAGATGCACAAAGAAGTCCAAGAGACTCATGTTGAGAAGGTCTTTTCTCATAAAAAACAGAATCTGATAATAATATAGGGCTGTCTATTTCTCTCTCAGCAAATGCAAAGCATATATGCTGTTCCTTTAAATGGACGAACACTAAAACTACCAAAAGAATTAGGACACCTTCCAGTTCCTCTTTAGAGTAGGGGGTAGAAGAGTGTTAAATTACTACCAAGATTATTTAATCATTTTCCTTTCAGAGATTTTTGCAGGAATAATGCTGATATTCAGTAATAAATTTTAATTTCACCCATGCTTTCTCCTGAGGTGCCTTTTTTTTTGTTGTCTGATTCCAGATAAGGTTAGTTGCTCTTGATTCAGCATTAACAGGATTATTGTTTCTTGTCCTCTCCTTCTGCTGATGGAATTCAGTTTCTTTCCTTTGGTTAACGTGTCAAACACTTCCCTCTCCCCCCACCACCCCTTTCACTTCCCAAGTAACTAACTTTGTTGAAATACATAAGACAATAAAAGAATACACTGTGTAATCAAGAATGAAAAATAATATTGTCTACCACAGTAAATCATAGCCAAACAACACAGGTATAATAGAAATACCTTTCCTATGTCTGATCCACTAACACATACTTAGTCAGATAACAAATAACATATTCTTGGAGAGAGTGCTCCGGATTTGATTTATTTCTGAGTGTAAGTAAATATGAAAAGGCTGCCAAATCTGCCTATATAAATCTCAACTATCTGAAAATGTTGTGTATGAGGGAAGTGAAAAATTAAGAAGGTGTTTCTATCCTAATAGGGTATGGAGGCAAAAGGTTCTGCTTTTAATTCATTTTGGAGATGCTATTTCTCTGCTTGGTACCTGGGAAGAAATAAAGCAGAGCTGGAAAAAAATACACGTATATGTTGTGCCAAATTCTGGTTTTATTTTTTGCTGATGTAAATCTGGAGTAGATCCACTAAAGACTTCAGAATTATTCTGGCTTTGTCCTAGTGTAGCTGACAGTGAACTGAGAACCTTTTAAATTAAATAACTGTTAAATCTCACATTGTTAGGATTTTACATTTTGGTTATAGTGGCCACTGTTTGAACAAAATGATCTAAAAGAAATTATCTGAAGATTCTTGTATACCACTGAAGAAGTGAGAATAGAAAGTCGAGGTCAATATGAAAATCAAGAGTAAGACAATAATTTCTGTAACTATTGATTCAAAATGTATATTCTTGTCTAGCAACACCAGACCTCACTTAAAGTGTCCGTTTGAACAGTAGAGATAGAGAAGACATACAGGGCTTGATTATGCCACTTCAACTCAAGTGTAAAGTACTACCATAATTCAGGCATAAATCCTTCCAGTTTGTAAACTCTTTCCCTTGGATTTTTATTTCTCTCACTTAATTCAGTGGGCATCACTGGAGTTACTCCTAGCTTATACCAGGAGAATTAGGCACTCTGTCTCCTAAGTGGTTTGGTGAAGAAGATGCTCTGTGTGACAAAGTGTGTCAATTAGACTGAAGTACTTTCAAAGCCTCAGTTCATCTGGGATTTCAAGGTAGTTTGTTACCTCCAAGGTGGGGGGTTTTAGCTGAATGTGTCATCCTACTCAAATTCATTAGATGAAAAGTGAATATCATCTTACATTACATAGGTTCAGCTGGAATGTATACAATGTCAGCAGTATGAGAGAAGAAAACATGTGTTGAATACATCTAGTGTGTCTTGGGTCTCTGAAGGTCACTCCACTAAAGTAATATATAGTGCTAGTGCTAGTGGCTCAAGGTCAAGTCAGCTTGCTTTTCATAATGCATAAACCTGAAGCTTGCTCAGACACCAATCATCTGACCTAAACCTTGGAACAAATATTTTACTAAGTAAATCAGTGAGCATGCTGGCATTTCTATTAACCTTCAATGCACTGGTGACAGAAAATGAATAATGATAAATAATAACTCAGGCCTGTAAATCATGCTTAGCATCAGAGGCAAAAGAAAAAAAAAAAAAAAAAAAAGAGGAAAAAGAAGGAAAAAAATAAAGAGTCTGGTGTACTACCATCTGCTAAGCAGGATAAGCCTGTAAGAAGAAACTCACAACAAAGGGAAAAGTGCTCTCTCCCTCTCCCTCCCACAACTGTTCCCTGGGCTTGAAACTTGGGGGTTGGAATACAAAGGGCTTTTCAGAAGGGAGCACTAGAAAGTGAAAAGTGGAGTGTATTGCAGGGAGTCAGAGTAAGAAGCACTAAGTGGGACAAGTTGGTAGGATTGTTTGGCAAGCCTTGAAATGGGTGAAGTCTTTTCTCCTTCTCTTCTCCCCTGTATGACCATTAGCAGCTGTCTGTCTGTCTGGTGGTGAGCAGAAGATAGTAGACCTACAGCAATTTATCGGGGTTGAGAAGCTGTTTTTTTTTGTTTTGTTTTGTTTTGTTTTTTCCTGCAATACTGTTTTATTTCCTTTTCTTTTGTTTTTCGTTCCAGCTCTTTTGCTAATGATTAAGGTCATTGTATCCACAAAATTTGCCTGAAGAAAATGTTGATCAAGAAGTACAACCTGAAAATCATTTAGCTACTGCTCTTTTGCTATGATACTTGCAAATGTTCCTGCTTCGTTCAGAAGTGCCCTGCTACTTGTATCCTCTAGATCTTAACTAATATAATTTTAGATAAGAAAAATATTAATATTCATATGTTATAATGTTTTTATAAGGTATTTGTTTAAAATACCATTTGCACTTTCCAACTTTTCTGATTGTTATTATTATAATATTCTTCTGAAATATTTTTGATAGATAATATTATTTTTTTTCTATGAATAAATGGTTTAAGCCATTTATGTTTATTTCAGTGCTGTAGCTGAGAATACATTTGTAATGAATTGTCAAGTCAGAGAACTTGAGAGAATTTTTTCCTAAAAGAAGGGAACATAATATGCATTTTATTAGTTTGCTCCTGACAAGAAAATATTGGACACCATTGAGCAGTCTCATCCCTTTGCGGAAGAATGTGCTATGACCCTTGCATAATAATAAAGTTAGAGAATAGGAGCATAAACTGATGTTTGCTGTTCATGGAATAACAACCGGATGTATATTCAGAGCCATTTATGAGTTGACAGGAAAAATGTAACCATTTGTTGCTAGGCTCTTATTGTTGTTATGCTTTAGATTGTTGGAGGGACACAAAAACCAAACCATCATACCTCAGTAGATAGCTGAGGAAGAGTAAGGTCTAGGAGGAGAAGATAATTCCTAGGAGGAGAAGATAAACAGTTAGGTACTATAATTAGTGTTTTTAATTTTTTTTCTTTTTTCAAAAAAGAGTTTCAAACAGAGTTTGAACTTTTCAAAATTAAAAGGAATTATTTCTTTCCATTGACTGCAGTCCAAAAATGCAGGGAAGATCTATGCATGAAGTTCAGGGTCATATCTGAGTTTAGACTCCAGGCTAGTTTTTGTCAGAAAAAATTCCAAGTCCCTGACCACAGTGCGCATTTAGTCAATTTCTTTCCTTTGACCAAAATACAAATAAATGCATTTGTTTACAAGCCCTGAACTTCTGTTACTTCAAATGATTGTTTTTGAACAATATTCCCAATTAGATTACATGATAATATCATGTACATTACAGTCACAATCTGACATTCAAAACAAACACAAACAAAAATAAAAGAATGAGTCTACATGGTTCTAAAATTATTTTGTATGTACAGGTAAAATCATACCTTGGATGCAGGTTCTATTGATTAGGGAAGATTTTTCTCCACATATACTTTTTGTATGGATCTGACATCAGCACCTCCTGAAGTGTCCTTACTCAAAAATAAATAATAATTAATAATCCTAATGCAGGAAATCTCTTGGTTCCAAATCAACTTTTGTTATATCTATTGCATTCTTAAATGCAATAGACCCTTTCTCGACTTGGTGCTCTAAATAAATTAAATGTAGATACAAATACATATCTGACTCATTCTTAACTAGTAGAAATTATGAGGTTGAGTTCTTTGTGGACTCTGAAGATTCTTTGAATACTAGCCAGTTCTCATTTGAAGTCAGACATTTAAAAAAATGCAAGAACTACTGACCGTGTATGGGAATTTTTAACGAATGAAAGAAGGAAGCGTAACCTGTTCTGTCAGTATGTAGGACTACGTATCATCAAAGCAAATTTCAAAAATGGTACAAGATAGTTCAGTTAAGAAAGACAGTCTTGGGATATTAAACCACCAAAGGGAAGCCTTTTGAACTGAGTAAAACTTCTCATCTGTCTTTCTGGTATAGTGTAGGTATGGTGCAGTTCTGTGTCTGCAGTCTTGCCAATAGTGCTGCAAAATATTCTTCATGTTGGGTGGTGAAGTTTTACATCAGGCCCCCAAAATATGGACAAGGTCTATACATGAAATATAATGTTGTACAGCTGAGACATGACAAATAAACACAACTACCACTTTACATTATGGGTGCTAGCCAGAAAATGTTGCATCAAAGAAAAACATTCACACACTAGATGCCAGTATTTTCACCAAGGACAGACATTATAAGTAGCAACTACCACATGATTCCTTGCTTGATTGGTAAAACACTTTGTAGATCAGAACGTACACTGTGCAGCTCCATTTACATGCAGAGCTGCATCAGATACTGAGCATGCTACATGTGAAAAGATATAACTTTAAAAAACCTTTGTGGAACCAAGTGGAATTGGTTTTGAAGCAGGTATTGTAAGTGTCATATTGGCTATTTTTAATATAACACATTAGTTAGTTTATCTCCATCAGCATATCTAAAGCCATAGTTGATTCTTGCGGCTTACATGCTGTGGAATACAAGGGAAGTTACGGAAAGTCTAGCATTTCTGTCACTGCCAAAGTACTATGTGTTTAAAATCAGCTTGGGAACTAAAGAAAATTATAAGTGAAGAATACTGCCACAAGCAAAACTACTCATACCAAATTCCAAACAAGTACAACAAATAATTGCAGCTTTATAAACTTTGGCTAAATTCTGTTTTATTAAAGAACTGAGTCACGATATTGGAAAAAGACATCAACAAATTTTTCACTACAATGGATGTATGGAAACCACTCCTAAAGAGAAAACTTGTTATCCTCAGAAATTAGGCACAATAGGCTGCTGCATTATACAGGATTTTTGCAGATCTCTTTAGGAAAAATCAGCCTTGTCCAAAATGGACCATCATAAACATAATTTATTCTGTCCTTTTCTACACCCTGACTTGCCCTTGAGAAGGCACTGTCCATTAAGCAGAAGTAAGCCTAGCTTGTTGCTAGCTTGTGTTAGGTATTTGATGTTGACCATTCCCAGGAAAAGACCAAAAAAGAATTTCCAGGTTGTAATCTTCTATAACTGGATTGGTAGTATAAATTTTATATCTCAATGCTCAGATTTTTTCCTGAAGAAAAAGAAAAAGTAAAAGAAAAAAAAAGAAAAAGAAAAAGAAAAAAAGAAAAAGAAAAAGAAAAAGAAAAAGAAAAAAAAGAAAAAGAAAAAGAAAAAGAAAAAGAAAAAGAAAAAGAAAAAAGAAAAAGAAAAAGAAAAAAAGAAAAAGAAACAAACAAACAAAAAGCACCCAAAAGGCAATTGAAAATACAGCTGTGAATAAGTTTTTATATTATTTTCTTTGTACTTTATTAAGCTGTCTCAGTGCCTGAGGTTTCTCATAGGTTGCTCACAACTTTTAAGATTTTCTTTTTGTATGTGTGTACTTGAAATGAACTATGGATTAAAATAATAATTCAATTAGTATATAATGAAAAACAAATAGATTAATATTAGCCTTTAGCCTAAATACTAATGGAAATAATGATAATGTTTATAAATAGGCCTGTCCTTACTGAAGATGCACTCACAACATGACCTTGAATATTCTTCTAGAAACTGGAGGAGGAACGGAAAAAAATTTAACTTTTCCGTAATAATTGAACTCAAGGACAAAAAGATTTTTTTTTTCCCTCTAATGTCAGCTGTTCATAAAAATTTATATTCTGAAAAGAATGCATGAGTGAAAAAGGTTCCAAGTAAAGGAAATCTGTTTTCCTTTGAAAATAGCCCCCTTGGTTAATTGACCTAAATTTTGCTATATTACAACAGAAAAGTTTTGGTTTATTTTTATTTTTTAATGGTTCTTTAAGGTCCAATTTTAGCTGCTTTCATGTGTATTAAACTGTTCAAAATACAGTATGTTTACAAGGAAAGGGTAGGTATGAAGAGGATGGGGTCAGAGTCTTTTCAGTGGTGCTCTGTGACAGGACAAGGGCCAACAGGCACAAACTGGAACACAGAAAGTTCCACCTGAACATAAAGAAAAATTTCTTTACTTCAAGGGTGACAGAGCACTGGAACAGGCTGCCCAGAGAGGTTGTGGAGTATCTTTCTCTGAAGATATTCAAAATTCACCTGGGCTATTCCCTGTACAAACTACCCTAGGGAATCTGCTTTAGAAGGGGATTAGACTAGATGATCTCCAGAGATCCATCCCAACCCCTATGATTCAGTTCTTCTGTAAAGGCAAATATTTGTTTCATAACAGATTTTACAGGCAGCTGATGTTTACCTCATGATTTATATTCTGAAAAATATATTTTATATGATACACGTGCACCTAGCTCTTTAAAGAGAATAGTGTAGTGTTTAGACAATTGTTGTGTATGGTGTCTGTTTCTGCATCCAAAAATTTGATATTTCCAAGTACAATAATCATGGTTTGGCTTTAATATCAGGACAGAAGAGAGAATAAGTGCCTCATGACATTGTGTATTATCTAGTTTGCATGTTTGAAAATCCCTAGGTTAATAATATTCATTTTATCTTTTAGAAATTCTGTGTGCCCTCTGAATTCTTCACATGTCAAGTACCCAAAGATAAATAAGCCATTATCCACATAAATAATAGCTAGAATTTTCAAAAATTACTTACGTTCAAATTAAACAGCAGCTTCTTACGCATCAATGTGTCTATAAGTGATAGCTCTGGAATTCCTTTCACAAATGAATTATTGGCCCTTCAACAGTTTCACGTGTATTTACAGGCAAATGAGATATATGGCCTCTACAGACATCTCAATGAACACAATCATGATATCGCAATAGATCATTTTACACTAGTGTTTGTTCAGCTCACATAATTTACCATTGATAGGTCTAGGATTAGCAGGGCTAGATTATATGGATGCTGCATAGGACAGGTTTGGTGCATTATGCTGATGCTTTGGACTTTAAAATGTTAATATTGCAAAAGAAAGGTACACTTTGTATATCATAAATCTAAATGTCTGTTTTTCCTATGTGCCCAATAAATACACTTCTCATCAACTTTTAATTATGCTATTTGCATTATTCTGTCCTGAAGAGGATAACACTCTGTAAATCATCCACTTCTAAAATACACTACAGCATAAGCTTAGTTAATTAAACCATATATTTTATTAGTACTTACACTTCCATCTTTTAAAACTATACACACTGACAGAAAAAATAATATAGAGAGGTTATTTATTTATTTATTATTAAGATTTATTTTATTTATTACCATGACGATATGAGAAAATTTTAGCAGGGTTAGATGTACATATTGCCTAGTAGCTTTTTTAATAAGAATATCCAGCCTCAAAAACTTATTGTTTATCTACTGCTACAAGAAAGGGAAACTTCCTGAACATGTTGACTTTCCCACAGAGCCACTTTGGCATATTTAATGCTTGGCATTTTCAGAACTTTAATGCTCATTGAGTAAATAATTGATTATTTTGATTCCTTAAATAATAGCTCCTAAAATAAAATTCACATTTTGAGGAATTAGGAGATTTTTTTCCTATTCTTCTTGAGTTTCTGTTTGTTTATTGGATCAACTTCTGGTCCAGTGTAGGTGCTAGCATAACGGGAATAGAGTCGAGTCATTCCTATTTGAGGATTCCATGAGAAGACATGACACACAAAAAATAATTTAAAAGTATTGCGGCACAGTAGCATTATTTTTGTGACATTTGAAAGCTGTAGCACCAACAAGCCTTGGTAGAAACAGTGACCCAGCTATTTGCTGCTCAGATGTAAAACAAAATAAAAACAAACAAACAGCAACAACATCAACAATAAAAAAAAAAAAAAGAGTCCTCTTTATTTGATATAAATAAAACTTTCAATTTATTTGAATTCGATATGAACTTTGGTATTAAGAGGTATTGCTGTATATTTGGTTCAGTCTAAAACAGTGTATGAAGATTATTTAAGAATGATACAATCTTCTTTTTCTCTTAATTACTTAACTAGGGCAGCTAAGAATCCCATATGATCCTTATGTCCCTCAGGGTGCCTGTGTTTTATTGATAGCATGGGCTCTTCCCTAACCCCAGTGTACATGGTACGATGGCTCAGATCAACCTGGCCTAGAGTTCTAAGTATGCCTGGCTTTAAACTCAAGTAGGAGCATTGCAGCTTGCTGCAGACTATGGCATTTACTTAGATTATTATCACCAGTCATATAGAGTCACAGGAAGGAGAAGCTACTCTTTCGTTCCGTGGTGGGGGAGGGCAACACACTGCTCCTAAGGGAGACACTGCCTCTGTAATTGATGCCAGCGGACCAGGACTGCTTGCTGATGTTCTCCAGTTGACAAGCACCTACAGCTCTGTCTGCTGAGGGTGTGTGTGTTAGGTCCTATAATCTTCATGGTGGTTGTGGTCTGAGGGAAACTGAGCATATTGGAAGGGAATGAACCTGTGCCAAGGTTCAAGCCAACCAGCTCTTCCTCTACTTTCCTCACTTTTTACAGGCATCCTTCCATCTTCAGGGATATTTTAAATGTGTTTCAAATGTATTTTATTTCTACAGACAGTTATTAATTGAAAAGCTTGAAGCAATGTGTCTTCTTCTCATTAAGTGACTGGGATTTCTCAGGATGTCAGAGTTTCAGTCTTTGACGGGACAAGCAGCAGCATTTGCCAGGGCCTGGTTCATGCTTGGTGAGGGGCATAATTACCCCCACAAATCTACCACTGGGGAGAGTCACACTGTACCCAAATGTGAGTGTTTAGGGTTGCAGTTTAAACACCAAGATTTTCCCTGTCTGTCACCTGCACATGTATGAGTACATTCATTACTTGTATTTGGAGAGCTGAGGAAAGTGAGACTGAGGAGTTAAATCCTAACGGGGATTGCAGGGCCTCAGCTGGAGCATCTCCACAAGCTTGGAGCAATCAAATACAGCTGAGGCCAATTTTTAAATAAAACAACAAAAAAATCTGCCTGGTCTCATAGCAGAGAGGAAGGGGGATTTGCAGGGCTGTTCTCAGAACAATGGCTCTAGAGGTATACATAAGGCATGTGTCAAGTAGAATGTTTTTGTATATGAGTTTGTATGAGGAAAGGCAGGGTATTTGTTTGATTAAGAAACCCAGAAATAAATATGTAACATCAGAGGAACTTTTTATTGTTTAGTCAGAGTGCTCTGTGATCTTTCTTTTTTTTTTTTTTGGCTCTGCTGTAAAACATGTAAGTTGAGAAAAAGCAAAAAAGAGCAAGTGTATTTTTATTTATTTATTTTCTCTAATTCATCTCACCAGTAATAGCTCCCTTGCTCTATAGTAGGCTTGTTCAGGATGTTTTAATGTAGGTTGTTTGTAAGTATGTAACTTGATACTGGAATTTCTTGTAAAACTTTGCAAGTAATTAACAATTGCATTTTGTGGATTTCTTATGAGCAGTTATTATACTTAGGATATATATTATACTTAGGATTAGTATTAAGGATATGTAGGTTAAAAACTGGAAAGTGAATCAACATAGGTGTACTGTATTTTTTCCCCAGAACTAGCATATTGATACGTCATTAAGATTTATAACCTCTTCATTCTTAGTCCAATAGTTACAGTTTACCATTTTTTTCTTGCACAAATGCCAATAGACTGCATTGTTCAATTTGTGAAGAGGGTGTAATAAATGTTGACAATAAACCGGTCATTTTAGGATTTTGGATGGGAAGTTTGGAGGGGGAAAAAAAAAAACCACAACTGAGGGGAAGGGACTTCAGGTATATTTTTACACTTGCTTGATGTTTTTTCTCTGCTTCCAGGTTGTAATGAATTGCCAAGTCACAGCCTGAATCAGTGGCTGAATGCCATGTGGCAAGTGGTTAACCTAGGAAGCTCAGGTGCAAGCAATGAACCTGAGTAACCAGAAGGGGTGGACTTAAAGTCCTCCTCACCTTCATTAAAGCATTAGCAGCCGAGAGAGCAGTATCTCTCTAGATTATGCTATTTTTGAGCTGTTGCCCATTATGGAAAGAGGTAAGCTAATTTTTCTTTGTCTTTTTCTATTGTTCTATAGTGTTTATATTCTCATAGAAAGCACTATTCTCATCTTTTGCCCTATGTGGGTAGGATAAGGTGAAGCTCAACTGATCGTTTAACCAATGGTATCATACTGTCTTAAAATGCCTTGTGCATACCTGATGCTATTGTAGAACAAATATCAAATTTGACTGGCATGCTAATTGCACTCAACCAAAATGTATGTCTGTGCTAAGTTTACAATTTGATTTTTTTTTCTTTTATTTTTAAAAGGAAAATATCGCACTATGTTCATTCAAAGGGTTCTGAAGCTTTGTTTTTCCCTAGAAGATGTCCTAGATTTTATTCTTTAATGTTGTTCCTGATTTATTAGATGTCCATGTTTCCCTGGATAGTACCATCTTTAGAGTTATACATCATCAGAGTGACTCATTCCAATGATGTATTGCATTAATACATCATCAAAGCGCCTTGCACTGCTGTTGCACTAATGATATGTTAGTATAATACATCATCAGAGTGAACTGCACTGATGATGTATTACTTAGGTGGTGATGGCATTCTGTGAAGAAAAGGTTGAGGAGCAGGTTCAATACAGTCACAGGAGAAAAATTAGTCAATATAGACTATAACTGTTTCCCTGGTAGTGATGCTGATGGTAAATTAGCACCATAGCCCCGATCCGTACCCTTACAGAAACACTGAGATATGCATTATCCCCAAAAGAGGAATGAATTCAGAACACTCCACTAAAGGATTTTTACAGAAGAGAGGAGAGGTATAACTATACATATCACTGGAAAGCTAAAGGTTATACATATAGCTATAATTACTGACTACTGAGAGATTGAATGAATCAAACAAGGCCAGAAAAGGACACAAGTCTGCATATGTTCAGAAGCTACCTCTCTGTTGGAGAATGAGATACATTTGGAAGACTGAGATATAAGGGCTGTAAGTGAACTGAGTTGAAATGGCTGCTGCTTGGAAACATCTAACAGGGGTGTTAAAATGTTGCAAAGTATCTAGGAAAGCTATGCCATTTTATATTCTTAACTTTTTATTATATTCTTGTCTTAAACATGTTATGTCAGGCTGAAGAGCAGAACATGTTGCTGCCTTAGTTCAGTGAACTTCTTATGCACTCAGTAATTGACAAAATTTTCAAGTGTGCATACACAAGTGGAAGATAAAAGGCAGTAATACCTGGTTGCAGAATCACAGAATGGCCAGGGTTGGAAGGGACCTCAAGGATCTTGAATCTCCAACCCCCCTGCCACATGCAGGGCCACCAACATCCATATTTAATACTAGATCAGGCTGCCGAGGGCCCCATCCAACCTGGCCTTGAACACCTCTAGTGATGGTGCATACGCCTCTCTGGGCCGCCTGTTCCAGCACCTCGCCATTCTCTCTGTAAAGAACTTCCCCCTGACATTCAACCTAAATCTTCCCTCCTTCAACTTAAACCATTTCCACTTGCCCTGCTGTTATCAACCCTTTCGAAGAGTTGATTTCCCTCCTGTTTGTAGGCTCCCTTTAGGTACTGAAAGGCTGCTGTTAGGTCACACTGCAGCATTCTCTTCTTCAGGCTGAACAAGCCCAGTTCCCTCAGCCTTTGTAGAGGAGGTGCTCCAGTCCCCTGACCATCTTTGTGGCCCTCCTCTGGACCCTTTCCAACAGCTCCCTGTCTTTTTTGTACTGGGGGCTCCACGCTTGGACACAGTATTCCAGTTGGGGCCTCACAAGAGCAGAGTAGAGGGGGACAATCACCTCCTCATCCCTTCTGGCCACTTCTCTTCTGATGGATGTACCGTTTGGTCTTGAAATTGTTTTAAAATGTCTTTGTGCAAGATCAGAAAGACGTAACTATGCATTCATAAAAGCTTAGTGATGTGATGTGTTATAAATGTTACTTACATAAATTACACTTAATTGTTTTTACGTGCACCTATCTCTTTTCAATTTCTTAGTACAGAATTGCAAGTTCTCTTCAAGCTTAATTAAAAAGACTAAATTCTAGGCCTTCTCACCACTGAGATTGCCCAGCTTTCCACAGGGCAGGTCCTTTTCTCTTAATTGTACTGGTATTCAAGGGCTTCCAGTGTGATCTCCAAAGTAAGGTGTTGGAGCTGCTAAACCATGAGTTTGCTTTCCAGAGATATGAAAGTGATGATGTTAAAATGAAAGCCATCAGAATTGTAGAGTGCAGAAATAAGTTGCTACATATGTATTTATTTATTTAATGTAATATGCAGGCTGTGACATGTATTTTGTTTTCATTTGGTGAGGAAAAATAATACAGATATGAAAACAGTTGTCATTCTGCTCATGTTCACTCTGAGCTGCCTCTCATTTTCTCCTTCGTTCTTGTGCTTAATTTCCTCCAGTTTTTCATACTCTTTTGCATGTAAGCCTGGTTTAATGTCTTTCTTACAGCACTGTCTCTGGGCCATACAGGTTCTGCAATTCTCTGTCTTATTTCCCGTTCCTGGGTATGCCTTCACCTGATGTTGCCTAATGTGACTTTCTTTGGCATGTCAGAAATTATTCAGGGCCCATGGGTATGAGCACCCTATGCAAGAGAGCCTGTGCACAGCATGGTGCTGCTCTCCCTGCCATAGAACCATGCTCTGGCTGTGTAGACAACACATCAACTCCTGAGCAGGTTGCCTATTAACTTTGAAACTGAGAGAAATTCTTTGTGCTCAGTACCTTCATTTCAGTGCTTCCTATACTGAACATCAGCCTCACAGTAGCATTCTTCATGCCAAACATAAAATGAATAAATATAACTGTCTCTGCTTTTGTCTGTCTGGACTTATGTGGACAGTAATAATGTTGTAAGGGAGGACAAGCGTGCCATCCAGGTACCTTTAAATATGAATTAGCTTTTTAAAATGAACCATGTTGTATCAGTTCTTAAAAAGTCAGTATTCCCTATACAGAAAATCATTGCTTATCATTGCTTTCTTATAGTGCTAGATTCTACTCCCAGGGACTGAAATTGTTGTTTCAAGCTTTTATTTGGAAATTAATGCTTCAGTGTTGCTCAATTATTTGCATCAGTACTGTAGGTATCTTCAAAATAGCTCTCTTCTGATCCTTTATGGATTTTCCCATGAGAAACAGAACAATATAAAATATTTTAAAAGATATCATGAAAATAGCAAACTTATTTTAGGTCCACAAACTTCTGACATATATATTAGACAAAATAAATGTGATAACATTCCAGAAAATGCAGCAGAAACAGATGAAAAATTTCTTGTGATATTAAAAAAAATACAGAAAATGATAATTATGATCAATGAAATATTGAAAATATTTTTCTCATCCATTTGTGGATTTGTACTGTTGTCAGGTAATATTGCAAAGAAGGCATAATGAAGGAAGCTGTAAATATCATGAGAAGTACTAAGGTTTCTGTTGGGTACTATGAAATAATGTGAACCTGTTTGCTTGATTTCTGTACTCCTATTGGCTGTAATGGCTTTTAATAGTGTATGAACTGGAACATCCCCTTTGGGGCTGGACAAACCAAGGCTGTTTTTACATGGCTTACACGTACGTGTTTTATATCATCTAAGACAATCTGCCATAACAAAGGACAAAACACGATGATCTTTTTTTTATAAATAAAGCTTTTGTTAAGATAGAAATTGCCAATTGCAGAAATACAGACATTCATGATTTATAAACAATAAACACTCCTTTTGGCAGCCTGCCATGCAGGTCCTTTTCTAAACTGTGAATGAGAAATGATATGAAAGTTACAAACAGTACAGCTAATAGACTTGATAGGGTTTGAAGCAATATTGGTGCCAACCCAAATGCATGTTAGATCCTGTTAGGATTGAATAGTTCAGAGATACAATACAAGTACCTAGAGGTGTCTTTATCAATGAAATGTAAAATGAAATATAGTCTTATATCTGTGTGGTAAACGCAGTACATCTTCTGAGACTTTGTCTTTTGTAATGTGAGGACACAGATAAACAATTAGTTATCTGCACATCTGGATTTCAGATGATTGAAACTTCAATAAGCTTTATGTTTAAGTGCAGTTTTGCATTTATTTATTTTTTTGCATAAATTTAAGTGATAAACTGTGGGAAGTTTAGGTATCAGACATGCTGTGTCTGGCAAACAGTTGAACCGCTCACTACTCTGAATCAAGCATCTAGCTCTAACAGAGCAATTTGTTCTTTTTCTTCTTGCTTCTACTGACTCAGCTTAATTGGCTGGATTCACCTATGGTGTTCCCTTCCTCCTGTGGTTGTCCTGCCAGTGAAAAGAAAATATCCAACTTGAAATGGGTAACAGCTGCCCAGTATCACGTTCACATATTGCTCAGGCTTTTTGAGTGAGTGGTGGGTTGTTTTTCCAAGAATGCCAATACCCATTTCCTAAGTGGGGGGAAGAATGTGGGATGAGATGCTAACCATTCAGGCTCTTCCAATTGATTTTATGTATGTAAAACTTAATCAGATTTGATTTGGAGGAAAAAGCCATTTTTTAAAGGGTTTGTGCTTCTATCCAGATGCCGCACTGCTCTCATAGCATTCCTGAAAATGAGTACTTGGATGACTGTACTGGTAGAAGATCCAGTGCTCTCCAATTGCTTTGAGATATTTGGGTTTGATTATGTTCTAGTATTTTCTTGTCTACTCTGTCAGTTTTCCTATGTAAATACCTATTGCTGCTTTATAGCGGTCTTTTTGTTTGACTTGGTTTATTGACACTGTACAAAATACATATGATCTCTAAAGAAGTGAGCTGTTTACTAAAGTTCAAGTATTTATTGAATTCAGTATGTCTTGATTTTTGAGAGGAAGTTAAGAAGCTAAAGACTTCTAATCTGTTCTATTATTTTTTTTTTTTAGATAATTCATGTTTTACCTTCTCTATTTAGAGTAGTACCATCTCTATTTAGAAACAGTACTGAGGAATGAGTACATCTTTTAGATGCACAGTAAGATACTCTCTCTCCTCTTTAACCTAATCTTATCTTCTTGTATAATTTATATACTGGAATTGCAATTCTACATTGATTAAAAATCAAAAGAGCCCATTGATTTTTGTCATTCTAGTGTTTCAGATATGGTTTGTTACATTGACTAAAGGCCTGAGCAGAAGCTCACCAAAGTCAATGGAAGTCTTTCAGCTGACTCTTATCAAACACTGGATCAAATTCTAAAATGTACCTCTTTCTACTGAAGAACAGTGAAACCTTTACAATGGTATCAATAGGAGAATGCTGTAAGAAGAAGCACAAATTCGTATGTATGCATACATTTTTTGCTCGTGAGTGTTCTCTTAGCATAGGGGACAGTATAATAGTGTAGCAATCAGTGTAATAAATCAATTATTAAATTTAAAAACAAAATAATACGCAATTATGACATGTCAGGTCCATTAACAGGTAAATATTTATAAAACAGATGAAAAGTTGCAATTCTGCAAGATCAAATCTTTAAATATGATCATCTCTCTGCTGAATATAAGGATATGAAGTTCCTAATTTGGTTGGAGTAAAGAGCAAAATTAATTTTGCTTTCATTTATTGAATACACATTCCCAAAATTGAATAATGAGCTATGATGTGTATAAATATAGTCTATCTCAGCACTCCAAAAGTTAGAATGTTTACTTAAAATTGTCAACACTATCATAAATCTCAGTCATTCTAGTTATGATAATGTCAATTTACACGTGTAGTCATTCGGTAAAGAAACTGCAGAACCTTACTTCACTAACAAGTTTCACTATTTAATCATTCATTAATTAGCAAACTTGGTTAATTAGTAGTCTGACATTGATGGTGATTTTTTTCATTCACTGACTTCATTGAATTGCTAATTCATTGCATATTAACCTCTCATAACCAAATTTAGCTACTTTGAAGATAACTTACATAGGTTCCTTTCTTCTCTGAGTTATTACTTAAGTCCCTTGGTAATGACTCTCTAGTTGTGTCCATTTCATTGTTTTCTACATTACAATCATGATGTCTCCTGTTAATAATTGAATAAACTCTTATCTTTCTTTATTCTTAACTAGATATTCCTTATTAAATAACCACATAATTAGTATATCTGTTCCAAATCTCAATTTGTATGTGTCTGACCCAGTCTTATTGTCATGCTGAGTGAATTAACCCTGTGTTTGACAACTATGTTGAATGTAAAAGGCCAATGTCTCTTTACTTTAAGGGTGACAGAGCACTGAAACAGGCTGCCCAGGGAGGTTGTGGAGTCTTCTTCTCTGGAAATATTCAAAATGCACCTCGGCACTTTGCTGTGAAACCTCTGTGGGGAACCTAATTTAGATAATGGACTAGATGATGTTCAGAAGTCCCTTCTAATCCCTATGATTGTGCGCTTTTTTTCTTTTCCCCATACAACTGAAAACTGAGATGTTCCTATAATATCCATAGCCTTTTTGATATAAAAAGGAACTACTGTAGAAAGGGGGGGGGTGAAGTATCTCATTGTATTTCATGTAGGCTGCAACTTTCTTTTTTCAGTACAGTGATTCTATGTATATAGATTTGTGTGTGTAATGCATTTTTTAATCATTTTGTGTGTGTGTGTGTGTGTGTGTATATATATATAGCGTGATGTCGAATAAGGGGTGGAATGTCATGGTTTTACGTTTTTTGGTTTTCAGTATTCCACATCAAAACATCATGTAGTGTACTGGAACTAAAGTGTTAATGCTCCAATTCCATGTACCTGTCCCTGTACATGACGGAAGTCATGGGATCTGACCCTTCCGGGTGGGGCAGTCTCTTACTGCCTGGCAGCGGGTGCTGGAGGGTGCTTTCTTGGCGTTCCAAGCTTTTCAGGTTTGACTCGGTCTCAGGAACTCTCTCTCCTATCTTATTTGATGTATTAGTCTCAATTTCAATTAGATTGTATTATATTGTGTTATTTGGCATTCCAATATTATAGTAAAATAAGTTTTCCTCCATAGATTGTTGCTGCTGTTTTTTTCCTTCTTTTTCGCCCCTCCTTCCTTCCCATTTTGTTGGGGCCAGGGGTGGAAAGGGAAAAACAGGAGGGGCAGGGGCCTACTGCCCCCTGTCACGGGCATAGATCAATCTAGTTAACATCGTGACAGGGAAGTAGGTGATGCCATTTGTGTCAGAATATATGTTCAAATATAGAATGTGTTGGGAAGGTTTCATTCTTTGGATGTATTTAAGTGTAATAGTATAATAAGCTTTTAGACTTGTAAATGATTGGTTTTGCAAATTATTAATTTCATTCCACTGTTTGGGTTTATATTAATATCTAAATGATGATAGCCAGGTTTGAGTCTCTTTCATATTAGCTAAGGTAACCAGGAATATCCTGTTTCATTCAATAATATTAACCCCCCCCACCACACACACGGAACCACGTGGTATATAATATTATTTTCAAAAGGAGAAAGCCAGTTTGTTAAAAAGAACTTGTTGAATTAGGAGGAATGTTATATAGAAGCTCAGTGAACTGATGCAAATAAAATTATGACCAAAATTCTTTCTGTATAGGTTGCTTGCTGCAATTCAGGATTTCCTTGCCCATATTTTCTGTCTGAGAGTTCAGAGTAACTATCTGTGTAACTGAGAAATGGAATCTGTAGCAGTTCTTGACATGGAAACAATTTGAAACTGCTTCTGGAAAGTGTTGGGATGATGTTTCCTTGCTTCAGTTTGATTTAATAAAGTACTTATTTGCTTTACTTTTGATTACTTCAGCTTTTTTCTAAATCATAGAATGGTTTGGGTTGGAAGGGACCACAAGGATCTTTGAATTACAATCTCCCTGCCACAGACAGGGCCTCCAACCTCTAGATCTCTTACTAGACCAGCGCACCATCCAACCTGGTCTTAAACACCACCAGTGACAGTGCAGCCACAGGCTATCTGGGCAGCCTGATTCAGCACCTCACCGACTCTCTGTAAAGAACTTCTTTCTAATAACAGAGTATGTGGGCTGCAGAAGTTTCATCCAAAGAAAGCTTTTAAAAGCCTTTCTCTAAAAAAAACTGAAAACAAAGTTTTCAGTTTGGATAGTCAAATTTTGGATAATCAAATTACTTCCAAAATTTCTTTTATCTACGGTACTACAGAATACTGTATTTTAAGCCTGAAATTTTGTTTTATACAGCAGTTTATCTGGTATTGGCCTTTCATTCCTTAACAAATTGCTCAACTAAGTATGAAGCTTTGAAAATTTCTTCCACATTCTGCATCAGCCTCTGTCACTTCATCTTAGTATTGCTACCCTCAGTTTTTAAATATTCAGGAGATAAGTGCCCACATGTTTCTATGTTCACTATGACTTCAGCTTGACATCAGAAATTTCTGTCAACAGTGAAGAAAAACTACAGAAGTGAAGAAAAGTTACAGAAGTTCTAAGCTGTGCTTAGAATATGTCTGTACAATAAATGACTTTCCTAGGCTTCGAGATGCCTCTTCTTGAAGACAAAGTAAAACACAAAATAAAACGATAACAAAGTAACAAGATTAAGACTTGAGGGAGTTGAGTTCCATTTGTGGCCAAAGGCATCAGAACACAAATTGAAAACAATTTGTTAAAATTATAACTGTTTTAATGGGTTTAGAATTAATATTTTATTGCATTCATTATCCTGTCATCAGTAAATTGTCTATGAGTAGCTAGTTCCTTTAATCTCTTACCGTGCTTCTCTTTTTTGAAAGCAGAATTTTGATTTTTCTAGTGAGCTGAGGTTTTCTTAAACTCTTGTTTCATATGTTTGTGACACATTTTTTTGATATTGTCAAGTTATCTGACGCCATGGTAGAAGCTTAGCTCTTAGACAAGAGAACTGTGTTGTATCTGCACATCATGAAAGAAAATACTGTGAAATTTTGTTCAAAGGGAACAGGAGCAATTCAGTGTTTAGATAAGCACTTCTTGTTACTAGCTTAGTCTGGGTGATGTTTCAGGATGAACCTTTATGCACTACTTCTTTAGAACTCATCATTTGCCTCTCTTTCAATATCTTTCATCAAGTACTAAATCTCCTTACTCCATCTCAAAAGTCCATGCTTTTTACTAAACAGCGGCATTTTCAACTAATCAAATCTCATCACAGTTATGATGCCAAAGACTGAGTACCATGCCATATTATTCTCTTGTTACAGGCTCTTTTCTCTTTTATGATGGAAAGCTATGTGGGAGTTTCCCCTGTATGTATTGGGGGGAAAAAAAGCCTGAGTAGGTTGGTGTTGCTTTCCACGTTCACAGATGTGGATAAAATGGTGGCTCAGTATTGTCATGAGGAAGGATGATTACTACCTAAGGATATAGGCTTACTGAAATTTGAATGATTCACAAACTCCCGTGATTGTTTCTGTGAAGTTTTCCCTAGAATACTACAGCACTAGGTGATAGAATGAATATGTAACCATCTACAGTTAAAATATCTACTAGTAAGTTCAGGTCACTTTAGTGTTATCTCCTTTATATATAGCTGTACAATCAAGGAAAAATAATATAATTGAAAAGTTGTACAATCAAGGGAAAATAATATAATTCAAAAGTACAATCAAAAATAGATACGTAGTCAGGGTGTGAAAACAAACCAACAAAAGAGTTGGGCACAAGGGTAACAAAGAGAAAATAGGTGGAACGCTTATCCGTGCAGAGGGCTCGCTGCAAAGGGCTCCAAAGGAGTGGATCTCTCAGAAGAGATCCTTCCTCCCTGGCAGTCAGCACTTAAATGGGTCTGGAGAGGTGGAGCCTGGCTCCACCCCTTCCTGCAGCACAGGTGAACTGCTTTCACCTGTGCTCCCAGGGCTGACATATTGCTTGCCTCAGATAACTAATCAAAGGTTCAGGCTGTGATTCAGCAGCTCCCATACAATAGCTTAGGAACCAATAATTTGTTTCTTTCTCTATTTATTGCTTCATTTAATAGTTGACAAAAGAAACATCATGTCACCAGTCAAATCTTTTCAAATAATTTCTGGGCTGACAATGTCATAAGATGTTAATACTAAGCATTGTTCTTCCTGGCAATACAGAACTTCTATTATTGATACCCCTACTGATTGCAGAATACTTTTCATGAGCATTAAGGTATTTGCATTGTTCCTTTTGAGTGCTTGATTTTACATCTGGTATTACTGAAGAGTGTAACTTACATGATATGTTCCTGTTTTTTTTTTTTAAAGGGTAAATATATAGTGCACATATTATAAGCACAGGGTAATTTACTTAGCATGAAAATAAAAACCAACTCTGGACCTTACTTAGTTTCTTATATTCCTATAATTTCAAGGAAAGTAAGGGAAATATTGCTTGTTTTGTTTTGTTCTCTCTGATGTTTTAGGAATTATGGAAGAAGATAATAATTATTTATATTATGTTTTTAATGTACACTTCTGTCAATCATACACTTTGAAACATGTTCAGAATCACACAATTAAACTCAGTATTAAAAAGTATAAATTGTTATAGCTGTAATGAAATAAAGAGCGCTATGCTTTGAGGGATGTAACCAATTATGTATTTTCTCATTAATTAGTTGCATCTATAGTAGAGGACTTTATGAAACTGAACAAATGCAGCTGTCTTTCACAAGTCTGAAAATATACAACTTCTAAAATACATCAATTCAGGAAGGGTATGAGACGTAGGCATGAATTAAAGCCAGAAAACTTTTGTATTTCAAGTAGTGTGTAGAGGGGTAAATGTAAAGTCCTGAAACCAAAAGATAGACATGAAAATCTGAAATAAAAGCCAACGTAAATAATTCTTGATTGAAGCATGTTGCAAATGAATATGTAGAATTTTTTTATTATTACTATGTGGGATTATTTTGATCACTAGGCCACTATTTACTTTTCTTTTTAGGGAGTGTAATTAGGAAATTAATTAGACAAATACCGCTGATAATTTGTTTAAAAATTTTCAAAAAGCTCAGAAACAAACACAGTTCTCTGTGTCTGTGAACTGTGTTTAAAAAAGACTTAACACTATTTTATTACGAAACATGGAGGTGGGGGAGAAGGTAAAGTGATCCACATTGGCTTGCAGCTCTGATAACCAGTCTTGAGATAAAGAATGTTGTTGGTTAATTCAGTAGTTAATAGGTGTCTGATTTCTTTGGCCTAGGAGTTCAAGGTAGTCAGATGGGATGTGCACTTCCTACAGCCTTTGTTCAGAAGGCAAGTCTATGAAAGTTCTAAGCAATAGTGAAGTGACTAGCCAGATGACATAAATTCCTCAAATGTTTCCTCAAAAATGCTTGGGGGGGGGGGGGGGGGGGGGGGGGGAGGGCGGGAAGGGGTGAAACACATTCATTAACTTATGTTTTCATTTTATTCTTTTTTAATTTAAAACTCTGATCTACTGATTTGGAGAAGTGGCAACTTTCTAGAAGCAATCTTAAAAAAAAAAAAAGCAAAATTCCAAATTTCCTTTTTATATTATTATTTTTTTTTCTGCTTAAAACATATAATGCTGAAAATTTCATTAAAGTTGAAGTATTTTTAAAACTTTCCAAGTTCTTCCTGTATGTTCTACTATCTCTTTGATTTTTAGGGGGAAAATTGTGTGTAATTTCAAGCAGATTGTTTTGTCTGTATAGGATCTTGTGTAGATTTGATTAACACTACACTGTCAAGTCTTTAGGGTCGGGGCAGATTGTATTAGAAGCATGACAAGTAGTTAATGAATTTGCATTGACTAATCCATACAAAGCTAAAGATTTTTCTGTCAGGATTAATGTCCAAAAAGAGTAGGACACACTATTTGATACATTATCTTGCACTGAATCACATTGTTATTGGACATAAGATTAAAGAACTATGTTATTTTGTTTCCTTCTGTAGATATACAACTTTTATTTGCTATGATGCTTATGTATAGCCATTAAACTAAGAATTCATTTAATCATCAGTAATGTTCTGTTGTAACTTCTCAATATAAGGCACGTAAACTTGTAGTAATGGGATAAACACAGAGTCTGGCATGTGTCCATGTCCTAATAGCAACTGCTGTGTAGCCATTCAAAATCTTAGAAATTTTGATATATGCCTTCTATCTGAACAGAGCTGTCAGAAGACATGGTGATGAAACATTTTGTGCTTTCAGATGTTGCCTAGATACGTCACAACCAAAAAGCTGCTGTTTCTTAAGAATCTACTGGTCTGAATGAAATAAATACTCTGTAGTCCTATGTTATTTCAGGAGTCAGAATTTGGTGGAAAATATTGTTCCAAATCTTTTTCTAGGGAAATAAGATGGTGCTAGTATTTTCTCAAAATGGTGAGAAGAGATAATATAGGCCTCTGGTACTGAAGAAGAGAAAGAGATTGAGAAATATATATCATTGGATTCAGAACAAAACTTTGCAGTCTATGCAAAATAAACCAGTGGAATATCATTGTCTCATCATCTAGTATCATTGTCACAAGGGCTGTCAATTAAAATCCTGATGAAGAAATTATAGTCCAAAACAGCGTGAGAATGAAGAGTTAGGGCAAGACGTTCTCCCTGAATTGTTTAGGACTAAGTCACATAACTGAGTGGAAAAACTCAGTTAACCACGTCTAATGCTGCACCTTTAAATAGAGCAGTTTGTGCTAGTTACATAGAATCATATAATTGCTCAGGTTGGAAAAGACCTTAAAGATCATCGAGACCAACCATGACCTAACCATACTACCCTAACTAACAGCCCTCCACTAACTCATGTCCCTGAGGAATTCTAAGAGGATACTGAAAGAAAAGCATTTTGAACACTTATTTGATAACTTCAGTAGATCTCATTGCCTATTATATACAGAAGTGGCTATGTTTAAATAAACAAACAAACAAACAAAAAAAAACCTTACAAGATTTACAAACAACAAATCAATTATTACTATGTTCCAGATAACATTCAAAGTAAATATCACAGCAAGATATTAATAGGAGACAAAATAGCAAAATACTTTGCAGAATTTTTTTTAATTGCTTAGGGATTGTTGTTTATTTGGTTTGGGGTTGGGTTTTTTTTTTTTTTTTTGTTAAGCTAACATCTTGATAATTCTAAAAGAATACATACTTTGGAGCAATATGATTTAGGCATTTTAAGAATAATGAAGACTTTGGTATTGTGATAGATAAATGATGAAAGTGGCATTTCTGTTCCCAGTGATGCTGAAGAAAAAAGAATAGAATGTTAGGATTAGGAAAAGATTAAAAAGCAAAAGGGGCTGTTCTACAAATATATGGTATGTCTGTATCTTTCACATTTTCACATTTTGGTGTGCTGTGCTGAATATTCCAGCTTAAAAACAAACAAAAAAACAACAAGGAATAGAAAAAAAACTTCAGAAAATTGAAGACAGTGTGAATGTACTAACAACAGTTAGTAAGACTTTTCAGTCTGGAATAAAAGAACTGAAAAGGTATTGGGGGAAAAATAAATCCATTAAGGTGAGAAACTCTCACCAAATCAAACATTATCAAGTTCATTACTGGGTGGATGTAGTGAAAAGGGTTGGTTTTTTTTTATGTATTTGAATTATTTTTTGAGAACTGGTGGTAGATGGAACTTATTTGATTGAGAGCAGTAATCTCTTCCTCTGACATGCAAAGGATGTTCATATCCTGAACAAAAGTATCTATAATTGAGTTCTGTTTTATTTTCCCATTTCAGAAGACAGCTACGTCTTTTCTCCCCTATATCAGTTGGTCTTTGGGAAATTGTTTTGATGTCTGGGGCCCAAATGTAGTTTATACATGAATTCATTATGGGGGAAATGTTTGGCAACATCAAAAAAAAGCTTGAGTACGCTCAGTGCTGCTGAAATAGTATCCAGAAGAATAACATGGTAACATAAAGGCTAAAAATTAGTCCATGAATAATACTGGCCTATAATATAAGAGCAATGAGATGTTGTAAATTAATACTTAGTGCACATCCTTCAAAAGTGGAAAATACTGAATGTGATTTACCTTACTAGTAAAGCTGTTGGCTGTATAGATGGCATTCATCATTATCACTTATAACATCCATCTCAAGATTAATGTCACTGGCTGACATCAACCAATTGGTTCCTGAGGTGAATATGATCATACGGTTCTTGTAAATAGTACTCATTCTTGTCTCCAGCCTTCTCATTTTTGATCAACTCTCTGCTGTAAATGCTCACCACCTACTTGCATACCACATGGTACATCACAATAAATTTATGTATTGTATTTAAGTACTTTCTAAGGTGCTGTAGCTCTTTTGTCTGTGGACAGATCTCTGTAACTTAGATCAATCAAATGGCAAATAACTCTTCTGGGCAAACTTCAGCACTCCCAGGGTCTAAGAACCTGCTCAGGTTCTTATCCCTGCTTTGTCCTCAGTTTCCCATTTGTGACCATGCAACTCATCCATGACAAATATTCTCTTTTAATATGATCTAAATTTTAATTATTTTTACTGTGTTTTCCCCAACTGCTTATATGTTTAGTGAAATCATTCCTGAATAAAGATTCTTAGTGAAATCATAATTATTCCATTGTTTTCCCTGTGGCTTTTTAGGCTTGGTAGTTTCGAGAGTCGGTTAAAATAACACTGTTTGCAACTGTGATATATGAGCTGTTACAGTGTATTGGTTTCAAACTGAAAAATAATCTTAGAGAACATGCATTTGTGGTGGAGTACAAGAAGAATTAATTATAACTTAGTCATTCAGAAGAAATCATTTGGTATCATGGGATATTCAAAAAACTGTGTAACTCTTCCTTTGCCAGGATACCCTTCTCAAGATGCTGTTGCTGTTTCTTTGAGGAGAATTCAAGTGATATCAGAAGTATACAGGTAATGTTGCTGTTTGCATTCTCTTATGCTATGTATAAAATTGAGGCAAATGAGGTAGTGATATTGATGCCCCCTTAAGCTCCTTGGAGCTGTAAGAGGAAGGAACACTCAAAACTGTAATGATGGCAACAGTTTTAAGTGCTTCATTAAGGAAATGAATCAGTGCTTTGCTGTTAGATTCAGAAAAAATCTGTTTAATCTATGGATTAAACAACTTATTTTTGACATAAATCTGTGTTGTAGTTAAATATCTTTTGAATGTATTTGATTTCCAGCTAAAGAAAAGGATTTCTGTGTGGCTGAAGAACAGTTATGTAAATGAGAGACCATATCCACAGCTTAGTCAATTTTAGTATGACATCCTGCATACTGGAACGCAGGGAGAAGAATTTTAGAGCATTATGCAATTATACTTTATACTGTGTCAGGCCAAAGAGTGATGTGAATTTTGTGGTTGTAATTTTGATGGCCTTCACCTGTCCCCTTCATGCTTGCCTTGTCCAATGCTCCCAGTAGTTAGGATGTTCATTCTGTCAGTCAGTGTCTACTGGCACCGTTACTTTGCAACTGAAAGATAGTTAAAGAGTAAATACTTTAATGTCGTGATGAACGATCCAAGGGGGTGGGGAGGAAGGCTGTTTACAGCATGGGATAATATAGCTACTTATGATCAAATTCAATAAATGTTCTTGATTCAAATAGGAATGGTGAAGGACTAATTTGTATATATTGTTTTCTTTGAATTATGGTTGCCGAGTTGTTTTCATAGCTCATGTGAAGCACTTGTTTAACAACTAAATAGCACTATTGTTGGTACTAGTTCATCTTACCATCAAAGAATAGGCAACTTTCTTTTGATTCAGACTCCTTACTAAGAAGGATTAAAAAGTAATAATAAAAAATATATATAAAAAAAATATGTTTTCTCATTTATTTTGCTTCGCTTCTAATGAGTTCTGTTTCCAGTATATATAATGATATATTGAAAGCCCTTTGGATATACTATGGATCTACTGGCTGTGTAGTGTAGCTTGGCAGAAAGGAGGATATACACAAAGATATTAGTGGAAAATAATTAAGTAGAATGCATTACTTGATATCAAGCTATAACAAGTCTAGCAAAAGCTCTGTTACAGATCTTAAATCCATCATAGCTTACATTGTTGAGAAAATAAGAGTATTTCATGGCAATGCTGTAAGATGAGACTGTTTTCAAATGAATATTTTTGTGGGTGTGGATATGTATTTTACTGTCTAAACCTAAGTTTCTTTCAGAGTTAGCACAGTGTTCTGATTTGCCCCATGTTTTGTATTATGTTTCCTCTTACACTTTGTGAAAATTCATTTTTGCTTATCTAGGCTGAGATTTTTGGCTCTATATAAGCTGCTATAGCTAATGTGAATATCTCAATGTGAAAAACTGCTATTTTAATTGCATGTTCCATTCAATAAGACCATCAAAATCAGAATTCAAGGTACTTCACTCCTTCCTGCTTTTAATATTCTTTTATCATGCAGCTAGGAAAAGATTATGATTAAATCTTATTTCAGTCAGTCTAAAGTTTTTAAACTAATTGATTTTGGAGGACATTTGTAGGGATAGGTACAGAATTAACATAAACCAGAAGTGGGGAAAAAATTTTCCCTAGTGGAACTCTATATTACCTATTTATATGCCAATGTACAATTTGGCATACAGACATAGTGAACTTGTAATCAGGTTGATTGTTATTGTACTGTGTGCATTGTGAATTGAAAGGGGAATGCGTTCCTTTTGGTCCATCAAGGGAGTTTGCTGCTGCTACTGTTCATCAGTTCACACAAACTGCCAAAATCAACGTCTGCCTTGCCCTCCTTATGTCTAATACACTTTCCCTATAATCTCTGGGGGTTACACCAAGATTTTATAACTGGCAGCTTGGTATAGCAAGAGAGGAAGGCAAGGTGGATGAAAAAAAAGACACTAAAGTTTCTTACTGGGACACTAGGACCATTGGTCTTCATCAGAGCCACCTTTGTGAAACAGTGATCTTTCCAGCAGCCTTCAGAAAGTCATACTTTGCCACTAAGTAGAAAACCACAATTATGCTTTGATGGATGTTCAAGATTACAGTATTTCTTATTTTCACTTTTTACAGTTTCAAACAAATGTCTCCCCTGTTTCCTTCTGCCTTACTGCTCCCAAAGAGTACATTTACATGAGTGAAAAAGTCCTTATGAATGCTCACAGGATTGCTAGGCTATCTGTTTCTGTTACATCTCTTTCTACTGTCTTCTGAAGTCAATAATTCATCTACATCTCTTTCCTCCGATATTCCAATCTCCTATCTGCCTATCTGTTCCGTTTTTGAGTTTTAGGGTCAGGGTGTTTGTTTCTTACCAGCTTGCTTATTTACCTATGAATCACTTCCTCTGTCTTGTTTTACTGCTTTTTTCCATTGAAAGTTTCAGTCCTGCTTATAACACTAAGTTAACAATTCTGCTCATTTCATTGCTATTACCTTCCTAGAAAAAGGAACAACTCCAGGGCACCTTCCTCATAGAAACCAATTACTGCAATTACTTCCTGCCTCATGCACAGTGTTGTATTCTTCAGACTATCCTATTTCTTTGACATTTCTCTATTTATAATAATTTACTGACAAAAAAAAAAAAAAAAGTAGGCATTTGAATATGTTAGGCTTATTTTTTAGGCCATACATACATTAAGAGAATAGACTAAAAATAATAAAATAGTCTATATATGCATTACTAATTAATCTTCAGGAGCCTCCTTTTAAGGCTGATATTGAAAACCTTAATTGAGACCTCTAAAGTCTGTATTCCATGCATGGGAAAACTTAGGAATCTCACAACAGCAGATATAGCTGGTATCGCACTTACTGAGGAATGACTGGGCAGGAAAGACTGACTGAATTTGCTGCTCTTCAGACTGCACTGTGACTAAATCTAAGTTAATAAGAACTCGACCAGTTTTCTTCAAGGAGGAGGTAATTTTTAATGTCAGTACTGTACTAGTAAACTTGTATAAATCTGGAGTTCATTATGATGATTTTATTTATTCATCAGTTTTGCACCAAAGCAACCAGATTGGTTTTAATAGGGTATTTCATGGTTTGCTTTACTGAAGGACGGAAAACTCATTTCTTACATAAATTTCATAAGGTCATTTACACTTTCCTGTTATTGGTGTTCCTTATAGGTTGTACATTATCTTTTTCAGTAGTCTTTTATTTGTTCCTTCTTTTATCCTTAGCCACGTATTTACCAATAACTCTCTCCTTTGTTCATTGGCAGTGTGAGAATAGCCAGAAGACTTCTCTTCTTTCAGATTCCCATTCCTGCAAAAAACAGTTTGTACACTAGCAAAGAATGAGTAAGAATAAAATGTTAAGATAAATATATAAATGATTCTCTATAATGTCTCAATAGTTGCAAGATAATGAAGCTGTTAGATACACATCAGATTGTGCTTCCTGATGAGTAGCTGATGCAGTCTGTCTGCTGCCATGTGAACAGATACAAGGAAAAGAAATTAGTTTTTCTATAAGTGGCCTTATTTACATAGCTGTTATCTACTCTGCCAGTATCAGAGATGGGAGAGCTCATTTAATGAAGAAGAACAAGTTTTTAATAACTCTGTGTTGCTACTCAGATTTCTATTTCTTTTTGACAAATAAGCAGCATTCATTTCTCCTTATATTGCAGATCCTTTTCCCTTATTTTATTGACTTCATGCTTTTATCAGAATCGGCACAGCTTTTAATGAAACTAGTAAGCCTGTCATTAGGGACTTGATGGAAGCCTTCCTCAAATTGTAAATAAATTATACTTTATGTACAGCCATTATCATTCTTCTCTGGGGGTTTCAATGGCTCCACGCTTTTGTGGTATAGGCCATATCCCTTTAGGCAAGATATCCCTTCAGGATATTTCCCTTCAGGCATGTTATGCTCGTTGTAGTCATTACAATATTACTTTGATTATTCTCCAAATTACCCCTCCTTACTGTACATTTTCTTTGCTTTCCTCATTACAGATGTAAACATCGAGTGTCTGTTGTATTTTCAGTCAGCCTTCCATTCAATTCTGTAAAATACAACTTCTCTCAGTAATTTTTAATGGATAAAAAAACAAACAAACAATAAAAAACAGCTAAATAACAAACATGTATTTCTCACCATATGTGTTAAGTTTAAAATACAAGGAATTGGAATATAGTTTATTTAATTTACTGTGTTTAAGCAACCGATTAGCTTCAACAGAATAGTAAAAGGCAGCTTTATGGCTCTGTTAGGAAGTATTATGAAATAGGCCTTGTTCTACATTTTAATTGTGTACTGATGGGCTCTTTCATATTTATAAAAGGAGAAATGAATTCCAGAGGTGAAGAGCCTTTGCTAGGAATTTCCTGCTGACATTCCCTGACATTTATATTTGGGGACTAAAACGTTGTAGTTGACCTCAGTTGTCATAGTGGAATACAAGGGAAGAAATAGGTTACTTAATTACAGTCATTCAAGACCTTGCCAATGCTTAACAAGTACTCTGTTATGATTCCCATTGGGTTACACAGTTTCATGGACATCAGTGCTATTGTCTGTTACATCACTTCCTATGGGAACATATGAGGATTTATTATTGAAAAAAAATTTTATGACAGCGTCTTGAGCTGACATATTTAGAAATGTTTTACGACCTTGATAACTTCCTTTTTAGTTCTTTTTAAGTTACACCCTCAGCATTATACACATAATAGATACAATAATCTTTCATCAGCATTAATCTGATTATTTCACTCTTTTAAAAAGAATTATTGAAGATTCACAGAAAGTTGAGTCTCCACTTAAATCATTTCTTTCTTCAGTGCCTATCATGGAATACTGCTTATGAGTGTCAAGTGTTCCTCTTGACACACTTCAATTATCAATTAAGATTTATGTGTACTACTCCTTTCTCTTTTATAATTAATTTAAATACCTTTATGTGGCTACATCTGGGAAGTTGACAAGCTAAGTTATGTCATGCTAGGAAAGTTAGAATACATTGGGTTTGGCTTTTCAGTCCTCTTTCAGGTAAGAAACAAGTATATCTTTTTGCAACTGAAGATAAGGTGCATTCTGCCAAGGCAGAGACAATGCTTATTTTAAGAGCTTTGTTTCTTAAAGATCAATTTTTGAGGTATCTGACAGTACTAACGCACTATATATATATATCTTTTTTTTTTTTTTTGCTGTGTTGTTGGTATGTCATTTAGGTTGAGTATCAATTTAAGGAAATTCTTTAATTTGTCTGGTGTTATCACTGTCATTTCAAAGAAATTTTGGTTGCTATGTGAACACATGCTTGATGGGAAAGGAAAATTAATTACAATGAATTTTATGTAGTTGGTATAGTTCTTCAGTTCTGCTTCTCTTTCACCCCACTGTGAGTCTCTGTGTGCTGCAGTAGCGCAGAGCTCCAAATTGAGAGATAACTGAGGAAAAACTAATTAATATTAAGGCAAAGGCTCTTACTGTTGTTCTGTGGAAATTAAAAGACGTTCAAATAAATGTCGAATTCTAAAGGATGCCATTAACTTTAAAAATAAGCCTTTGGTTCTCTTTGAATAATGAATTTCACAGAACTAGCAAGAAAATAAATTGTGAGGTTTCTGAAATATAATTTATGGGGCCATGTTTGGATGTTCTTCTTGAGGGACTCAAGCCTTGTGTACAGGAGGGACCTGCCCTGGGGATCTGTTTAGCAATTAGAATACCTCAAAGAGGCTGAATTGGTAATACAAGGTAAGCAGGTGTTTCCTGTAAGAAAAACAAACAAAAAAAAAAAACCCAAAAATACAATAAGCGAATTGTCTTCCTTTCAGTTTTCTGATTAGCCTCCTCTGTATTTTATGGTAGTCCTTTTACATCTTTTAATTTCAATTCCTGAAATCTTTTCAATCTATGGCAGTTTTCAGTGATCACTTTGGATTTGTCTCAAGTAACAGGTGCTTGGCTGTAGCTTTACCTCGTCACAAATGGATTACTTTTGCTAATAATTTTAGGTTACTCATTTTTCTTGTTAGCTTTCTCATTTTGCAAGCCTCCTAGAAGGATATTCTACCAAAAATTAAAAAATAAATTAAAAATGCAGCTAAACCCTTGCTAAGAGATGTCTCTCCTAAAATTTTGTGCTTTTGAAATAATCATATACTATAGGAAAAAAAAATACTACTACCTGAAATTTAATTAGGCATATATAAAGCACGATGCCAAAAGATTCATTGTTGAGGAGGTTCTTCTCCAATAGGCATTATTCAAAGCTTTCTTTTTATTTCAGTTTGTTTGATCTAGGATGGGAATGTTTAGTAATAATCTTAACTTCTATTTATATACAAGTGTCAGGAAATGTATGTTTATTTTCTCACTATTCCTTCTGGTTGGTGAGGGCACCATTCAGATGAAAATTAAAATATCATCTCTAGATAGAGACAGTAACTGTCATCACTGTTAATTATGAAGTACCCAGAGGAATTCTTGCCTGGCAATAAGGAAATGACTCAATTTTGATGTTAGCCGTGCTTGTTAGAAACTGAAAGAAATGCCTCATATACTGTCTTTTAAGATCTGTGTGGTATCACAAACACAGATTTCATTCTTCTCAGGGCTAATGTATAATGAAAATCAGGTCATTGAATTTTAAGAAAATGAGCTTCTTTTTTTTTTTTTTTTCTCCCCAGTTATTGGAATTTTAGTTTGCTTTTTTTGTTGATATTTTTCCTTCCTTTAGAATATTCTGCTATCGTGTCAGTTTTAATATGAATTTAGAAATAGATAATATTACCTCATTATTTTTGGCTAACTTGAAGTGAAGTTTCAATCATCATATAAAATGGGAGAAGTGTTAGTTGTGTTTCAGAATTAACATATAAAATCTTGCCTTTTCCCAGTGTTATTTCTCATGCCTTCATATACTGTTAGAGTAGAAAGTAATTCAAGACTAGTGAAACATAGTAAGGTTAATTAAAACAAGTGATTAAATCATTTCCCAGTGAAAAACCTTAATATTTTTGAATCCTTCCTATTGGGTTGTATAGGCCTAGTACCTATTACAAAAGCTGCCACGAGAGACATGGAGAATATTGTTAACTGTACTTCATCAAACTATAGCAGTACATACTGGAACATCGTGTATATACCATATTTGTCTAAGATTTTATCTAGAGTATATTTTGAAAAACGTTTCAGTAAAAAAGAATAAAAGAATAATGTAGTTTTTTTATATTAAAGGAAATTTCATACTACGATGTTAAATTTGTGCTCAAATTTTTTTTAGTTTAAATGAAAACACAAGTTAATTGCACAAGTTTACTGATGTGTGTATGCTCTACCCAGATATTCAAAACAACGAGCACTGATGTGAACCTTTTCTGCAGCATAAACTAAAAAAAGTAAGAATAGAACTGTCGGTGAAAAGAAATGCACATCATAAAACCTAATGTTGAAGAATTAAAGTAAGTGCGGTTCATACTATATGACATTAGTGAAGTGTTTAGAATACAGACTGAGAATTTGCAAAGAAGTCCAACATTCTGTATACTTTGTCTAAGACTTCCTCTTACCACACATATGGTTAGGAATTCATTGATAAAATGTTATCTTTTCCTATTTTTAGGTTATGAGTGACAGACTAGAATTTTCATTGCCTGTTGAATAAAACCAGAGTCAAATTCTGAGACATTTAAATGTATCCTATATTTTCTAGCTTGTCTGGTTACAGTTCAAAGCTTGTTAGATCTGAGATGCAGAAATGAAAGTTCTCTTGTCAGATACAGCATGGCCAGCATTGTGGCAGTGCTGCAAACTTTCCTTGTCTGATCTATCAACTTCTGGAGGGCATGACACTCAGCAGCTGATAAAGTGCTCTATGCTGAAACCAAAATTATGTGTTCTAATGAACCTCAGAAATGCTGCTGTCTTTGAAATGTGACTCCCTGTCCAGTGAGAAGTGGACTGTTTTCACAATATTGAACAGCCACTAGATGATAATGACCTTCAATAGCTACAGCTTGGGGCTAGATCTCGTTTTGATACTAAGAGGTGAAAAGCTTTCAGACTCCATACCAGTCCCTCGAGCTATTTAGTCCTCTCAATGACTTATTTCTTGGTAAACATAAATCCCCTTTGTCCTCATCATGATTGTTACTCTGCAGCGGGTTTTGTACAGGCTTTCTATTGTATCTTTATGGTAGATTTCCTTTCAGTTTGAACCCTAGTCTATTTTCATTCATATCAACTGAAGAAAAAAAACAATAGTGCCTCTTTGTAAGAGAATTTGTTGTTTACTAATTGATTTTAACATCAATTAGCTCCACCACTGCTAGTCTTTGAATCTTCACTGTAAAGATTTTGGGCATCTGTGTATTTCTTCTTTATCCTCAATGTAATCCACAGCTCAAGCTTAGCAGTGCAGTGCGTTTCTCCAGAATCTAACTGGCAAAATTCAATTCAAACCTTTTACAAACGTTGTGGTAAAAGTACATCTTTAAAAAAATATATGTTCGTGGTTGGAACAAATAACAATCTCTCAGTTTTACTAAGAGATCAGATTTTCTCATTTAAATGCATAAAACATTCTGCCTGGAATTCTTTCCTTCTTGTAACTTCTGTCTTCCCTTTGATTGAGTAGGTCAATAATGTAAACTGATAAACTGCAGAGAAACACGATACAGGCATGAAGACTTCCATCATACCGATCATTTTTGAACGGCTTCAGGTGAAAATCTTTTATATCTACATGCTTGTACATCTTTGTTTTATTCTGAGTATTTGATAAACATTTTCATAATAGCCTCTCTATATTGTGGGACACAGTGTAACACTATGTATTTGTACTGGAATCAACAGATCTAAAGCATCTTTAATATAATGTTTGTATTGAATATCCTTTACGCAACTGGAGTAGGAACCCCTTGTGTAGGCTGGTAGATATCTAATAGTTCCATTTAATTCCCTTTTTATTTATTTTTTTTTTTTTGTGGTGAAGACATTGGCTGATTACTGCTGTATTTAAAGTACTTTTTTGCATGTGCATGTTTACTCAAAAGTTGTTAAATCCAGTTACAAATATAAATTAATTGAAATCCTTACAAACACAGCTTGAAATGTATATTTAATATATTTAACATAAATTGTATTTGACTCTAAAGAATCAAGTAGATTGCAAACATGATCAAAATAAGAATATAAACCATAAAACCTTGTGTGCCTTTGTTGTTTTACTTTAATTCTGTTAATCGCCCTAGGTAAAGATTAGCTGCTGTTGTCAATTTAATTCAGCCTCAAACAAAGCAACAAGGTCACTTTTTTCCTTTCTTTTTCTTTTTTTTTTTAAGCAAACAGGATTGAGTTGTCATGTAGTTCTAATAGGCAGCACAGGGAATCATTAGTCCACCTCAACTCCTTGACTGATGGGCATTTCACTTCAGTCATCTGACTGAGCACTAGTGGCCCAGTACTATTGACACTATGTCAGAGCTGAGAGAAGATGCCTTAATCGGCTCAGACACTCTCTGCATTGATTTGACAAGTTGCTGTAATGACCTTCTTGTTTTTCTGAAGGATTACTGTTTACCCAGGGAGGTGCTGCTGAGTGCATATACTGCATTGTCATGGAAACAATTATTGTTGCATCTTGATCCTATTAATGCTGTAGTGTGTGACACAGATATGAGATGTTGAATATTCCGGTGAAGTACAGTGCACCTCAATAATACTGATCATTAATCATTAACCAGTTTTTCAAAAATTACGGCTTGTCCTGCACAGCTCGGTGAACACAAATTAAATTGCTGTAATGACTTAAGGTTTTGTCCTGCCTTGTCTGAGCATTTTGTGAGGCCAAAGTAGCATCTTTTAAGGATCAACTTGCCTCTGCTTCTTATGTCTTGCATGTTTGTTTGTTTTTATAATTTTTTTGTTCTGTGATGTAAATTCCTGCTAGAACTTTAATGAGCTCATTGCTGAAGATGAATATAAGCAAAATAGGGTAAGAAGAACTCCACATATGAAACATTAATATCTATCAATAAAACTTTTTTTGTTTTGTTTGTTTTCTGGTATTATCATGTGGTATATGGAACATGTTCTGGATTATATCAGAAGTGTGGCAGACTACAACTGATACTATATTGCTTTTTTCCTATTTTATCGTAGCTTTAAGATAATGACTATATGACTTTAAGACTAATGACTATAATGACATATCACACATCTTACAACTTTTAATTCTCTCTCTTTCAGTGCAAGCATAATTTCCTTAGTAGTTTTCTTCTGGCATTTGTTATATTAGTGTGCATTAGTCTGGTCTTGCTTTCTCCAGAAATTAATTTCTTAGTACAGTACATTTGGGAACAACCTTGGTTATACTGGTGCTTTCAAAAAAAAAGAGTGAAAGAGAGCACTGATACAAAGTAAAGCATTCTAGAAGATTAGTTTGCTAGACCGGGTAGCTGATTTCCTGGAAAAGGCAGTATAGCAGGCTCTCTCTCTGGCTAGATCTCACAATTAAGCAGCAACAGATGCGGTTGTTCTGACAAATTTGAACAAGTTCCTGTACATTGATTTCTGATGAGAAGAAAAGAAAATCCCTGATGTTTTTTATGTGAAGAGTCATATTTCATACATGGCTTAGTAACTGAGAAATATTGTTGAAAAGCATGTCGATAGAAGGCAAGCTCTTAGCCAGTGATCATGAGTTGCAAACGAATGAATGATACTATTAAAGTAGCACTCTAGGAAGATGGGCTTTCATTTGAAGATGAAGAATTATCTCCATTTTATTCACCATTTTTTATCTTACATGTTGCAAGATTGTGCAGGCTTAGAACCAGGTATGTCATAAGCTGTCTAAATGAACAAGATAGTGAAATCAGCTCCTAACTGTAGTAACACTCACTGTTCTTTCTCCATTCAAACTTGCATCTAGTCATCAAGTAGTAGTTTGGGATATGAACAATAGGTTATTTAACTTAACAAATAATGAAATGACTTGAAAAGTCATTTGAAAAGTACTGAGAAATATTTCCTTCACCATGCCATCAGCTTTGGTTTGATTGCATAATCATTAATATTTCTACTCTAAGTTCTCTTGATGAGATATTGTCATAAAATTCCTTGTCACTTCGTTGATGATGTAGTGTGCTAACTGCTCTTTGTAGCATTTCTTGAGAAAGATGTGTAAAAATCACAGATTTTGAAATATTTACTTCTCAGCTCACAAGACAGGAATGTTTTATCTATTAATGTCATCCAGACCACAAATGCAAGTGTCTAAGGGTTTTTCCACTGATTAACTATTTCAAATGTTGTCTAAAGAGCAAAGCTGGTTATGATTACATTTCCTTTTTTTTTTTTTTTTTTTTTTTTTTAGTTGGAGAAGAATAAATCCTTTACAAATACAGAATGGCTGGAAATCTTAGAATATGTTTTCACATTTAAAATTATTTCTGGGGTCATTCTCAGTATGGAAAGTGTTCTCTTTGAGCTAAGGAAATTGTTTGCTTGAGGGCTTACTTGAGCCAAAGTAAACTTATAAAATGACTTCTGCCTTGGGAAATATTTGTCAGATTGAGATTCTGAGCTTTTGTTTGCTTGGGATTTCCTAATACCCTGTTGTGATCATGAAAATTATGGATAGCGCCGAGTAAACTCTGGAACTAGAGTCAGAGAGTCTAAGTAAGCACTATATTATTTGCTTGAATTTTATATATACCAAAATGTGCTTGGTTTCATTAGTTAGAAAAATCTTTTTGATTGGCACAAAAAATGATTATTTTTCAACATATATCAGTTGCTAATTACATGCAATAGGAAATAGAATCCAGGAATTTCCTTCCCTGACTGAAATGAACTTATGTTACACACAGCTTCTTACTCATTGAAAATACAGCCTTGGGTTGTCAATTTTAAATAACCAGGCATAAGCAAACATGATTAGTAGCATTCCATATCTTAAAATTCTCTACGGATTAATCTTATGCATTTGTAAATGTGCTTGTGTGTGAGATGTATATTTAGTTCATGCATTAAATAAAATATGCTTCTATATGTAAAGGAATAGAACATGTACCTATTGTAAAGTATATTTTATGGATCTTGGGTAAATAGATATTAAAAGGATGAACTTAAGAATAGATTAATTGAAAGTCTACTATTAGAAAGTATGCTCTCTGTTGTATCTGTATCTTATTACCCATGATCCCTAGTAGAAGAGTGAGTGAATGTGGAATTATTGTGAAACATATATGAAACATACTTAAAACTGATACCTTGGGATTAGGAAAGAATACTTAAATGGCGTGAAAATACTGATTTAGGCAAAAGTTGTATTGCACACAACTGAAAATATATAACAGAGTATCTCATGACGTTAAAAGTAGAAATATAGTCAGTTCATATTTGTTGGGGTTTTTTGTATGTTTGCTTCTTTTTCCCCCAAAGGTATTACTGAATGAACCCCTTCAAGCTAGGATAGAATATTTAGGCTTAACTTTTTTTGATTGCCTGTTGACTAAAAGTTTCTTTGGCTTTGTTTGAAAGTTGAAGCATATTTAGAAGAAAACTTTTCTGAGTTCTAGCTTTGTGGGTCTTCAAAAGTAAAAGCATTCTTGAGACCTTTTCTATCTGTGAAGGTAAAGCAGCCTCCCATAATATGTTTCATTTTAATAAAGCTATAAAATCCAACAGACATCAATAGATCAGATGCATTCCTTTGAGAATCGCTTTTAAATGTGAAGCATTTGCTGTCACCTAAAAGACTCCTCTCTGATCAAATCAAGAGATTAATTTCACAAGTCCAAAGTGAAAACATTTGTGATATCTTTTTTTTTTTTTTTTTTCCCCAAGAACATTGACTTTTCTCTTACCCTTCCTAAGAATTTCTCTTTATTCTTTTTTTAAACCAATATCCACAGCTGATGGGAACTTAGGCAGAATTGATTTATATAGAGATGGATTTCAGCATCTAGATGTAAGAATCAATACAGCTGCATTCTACATCTTTAAAACTTCTTCAGCCTTTTCCTGGTAAGCTTTAATGGGGATCCTCATTAGAGCTTGATATACAGAGAGGCAAGGAAAGGAGGGGGTATCTTTCCCATGTAGACTAGCCAGTAGGACTGTACAGAAGGGGCACGTTTCTGCTAGTCTTTGAACCCTATTCAGGAGTGCTTTCTTTGTTTGAGTAGAACTTGTATTTGGAACCACCAGGACTGGATTTCTGTGTTTTTTTTTTTTGTTTGTTTTTTGTTTTTTTTTTAAAGCAACTAGTTTTATAAATGGTGTTGTGAGGAGAGACTAGGTCATGACAGCTTAGTGCTAATCTTTTAGGACTCCATACTTCATGAATTATCCCTAAGAGCTAAGAACTGAAACTTCGGGTTGGGCCTGCAAAGAAGAGGCAAGGTCAGGGAAAAGAGCAAGACAAGTTGTCCACTAAGTTTTCTGATTCTATTGTGTTATTTCTGCCCTTCATACAATCTTGCTATTACTACAGTTAAAAATGATATAAATAAAGTGAACCATTTCATATTATTAAGTACAAAGTGTGAACTTTAAGGCTAGGCTGACAAAAAGATAGCCTGACACTATGTGCAAAGTAAGAAAAACTGTAAGTAGACCAGCTGCAGCCTTGCATCTGAATGAGTCTGGAAGTTAGACTGATGATTCTTTCTACATACAGACCATGAATTTGTCTCAGCATGAGACTAACAACAAACTGCAATTTTTTTTTTTCCATCCCAAAATATATAGAAAGAGTTGGGGAGGGGGGAAGAAAAAAGTCAGTTTTGGTATTTGAGGCACGAATCAGCTCTTGTATTGATTGTGTGCTTCACTTGCTATTGTCTTAGCTGTCATGAAGACATCTTCATACCTATCTTAGAGCACTTAGAGTGTTGTAATGCCAAGTATTCATGGGAACGTTGTGTCTCTTCTGGTACTTTTAATATGATCAGCCATATGATGTGCTGGTTTTTGTGCCACTGAGACAATAGACAATAGTCCTCTCTACAGCCAGAATGCTAAAGATTAAGTTTACATGATTAAAAGTAGATTGGACAAAACTTGTAAGCAAGAAGCATGAATAAGTTTTTAGTGGCAGGATGGAGGTCTACATATTGTAAATTCAGTGGATATTTGAGATGATTATTTTTTGTTTGCAGTACATAATTTCATAGGTCCAGAATATTCAGTATGGAGCCATGGGAAATACAGAAGAGGTTCTCTAAAATAAATCCATCTCATGGCATACCAAAATTTTCATGAACAGTAATTATTAGTCCTAGCTAGAACAACAGCTTGTTGCTTGCTGTCCAACTACAATTATTTTTTATCAGCTGAGACCTTGTTATTTGCTAGATATTCATTTTTCCTAGAAGAGAATATAAGTACTTGTTGAAACCAGTATCTTCACATTTTCAAGTGGAAGTTCCAATTGCTATTCCAGTAGCAGTAAAAGATTATTTATACCAGAATTAAAGTTTTAAGAAATATTTAATAGTATATGATATAGAAAGATTTCAGTTGTGTCAACACAATGTATCTACTTTGGTTCTGAATTTTCTTATGTTTCCTCTTGCTTCCTATAGCAGAGTACCCAATTTTCTCAAAACTGAAGTCTGATCAATTTTCATGTTGCTGTTTGCAATCAAGTATTGTATAGCTATTCAATTTTTTCAAGTTGAAGAACTATGAGTTTTGCTAGTTTTTAATAAATGTATGCTCCATAAGTCTTCTCCAAAGCTTTTATTTCCCTTTTGTGGGTCTTCTCAATTCGACTTAATTCTAATTCTGTTTGGGCAAAAGCATAATATTATGTTTAATGTCATCCCACTGTGCAGCATAAAGAAGTCTCATCTCTTCTAAAGAATTTTTTCATTTTTTTTAATTATTGTATATGAATTGCACTTCATTTAGTAGTCATAGAAAATAAGAATTTCCCAAAGATAACTGTGTTGAAAGCAATTGGAAAAGTATAAATCTCTTGGCAGTTGGGTGGAACTCCTGGTGACTAAGAATATGAGCAAGTATTCATCTGAATTTTTTTACTGAAAATGTTACATTTCTGGCTAAAACAACATAACAACACTTGTTTAGCTAAGAGGAGCTGGATAGTGATTTTTTTATTTATTTTTTTTAAGGAAAGGGTATAAATAAATGATGCTTAGCAGATTTGCCTTAATTAATGTTGCAGTGAGAAACTGTTTTATGCAACTATCAAGTACAGACCTTGATTTCCCTATGCCTTTTAGCAGAGAACAGTATCATTGTGTAGCAGTGAATAACAATATTTTAATGATACTGAGCTTTATTTTTGTCACTTCATTCCAAGTATCATTCTGGCTTGTTTCCTAAGTTTTTGGATTTCTTCAGTACATTTCCCCAGTTACATTTTTCCCTGATGTAAAGGGACAGTACAAGCTGTATTTAATTACAAAATCTAAGGTACAATTTTGCACTTGTAATCTTGACCTTAGTCTAGTTTGTCTTAACACTTCTCAAGGTAATTTTTATATGTCATAATAGTGAAAAAACTGTCTTTCATTAGGACACATCATGCATTCTTCATTCTCTTCTGCATTTGGTTATTCAAATCTTAAGCCATGATTATGCCATTTGTCTGCCAGAAAGTAAGGAGGACTGCACACATGAAACAGCAGTTGTGCTGTCATTACCAGAGTAGCTGCCAAAATACATCTTCATGGAAATGATGTAGCATATAGCTATGGTAGATGGGTGCAGATGACATTGCATTTGGGCGTTAGACAGATGACTACAAAGGAAGGAAGTACATGAGCTTCCTCGCCTTATGATAGCTGATACCAAAGTTTTGCTTTGTTAGAGAAGAATGTCTGGAATTATTTTGATAGAATAACCTTTGAGGTTGCTGAGGGTTTGTAGCTGCTTTTTAAAAGCCAGAGTTGATATAATTTCTGTGGCAGCTTTCCTGTCTTGATTTTCCTCTCTCTTGTGCCAGCATGTGAATAGTAATAGGTCCATCAAACTAACTGAAAGGAGTGAAACAATCCAAACTTGATTTTAATCCATATTTGTGTTACTTCCTATGCTTACACACTTTTGAGAAATAGAAAAAAATGTTTCTTGTTCTATCTATTATCAAGAACATTTCTGAAGTTCTTAAACCATACCCAAATATTGTGAATGCTATGGGTGTTGCTTTTTATTTTGTTAACTTCAGTTGTATATCTAAAAAACACTATTTGGTTTATTCATTTCAATGTCTCGTTAGTACTTCAATCTGTTTCTGCTACTTTCCATTTTGTCTGCTGTTGTAATTGGCACTAAATTGCCTAATTTTCAGAAGTTATTCTTGAGCAAAGGTGTTTGGTGACCTCTCTTTTGAATTTTCTTCTTGAAAATACTTTCAATTCCTTGCAATTTCAATACCTTTCAATCTAGATTTCTTAAGAGTAGTTTGGAGGAGATGCTTGTAGATTTACTGAAGTATTTCAGTAGCTCTGTGAGGCTTCTTGTGTGCATGCGTTGAGAGTATTTTGTGGATTTTCTTTTGATTTTCTACATAACCTACCATGTAAAGAACAAATATTTTCAAATAATTTTGTGATAGACCTTTCACATCTTCCATTGAGACCTAGCAACCTTTTCCACTATATAACAATGACTGGCATATCTGTCGGCAAGGGAAGGAAAGGAAAAATCATTTTGATATTACAGCTTTCAGTTCATTGTACTGTGTAACCGAATATGTTGCATATTGTTTGTGCTGACCAATGTAGTAAATAGAGCTAAGGCTGTTGTATATTGCTGATGAGAATATGTCTCTTAATGCTGAAATCACTTATCTTCTTCTTCTTTCCCCATTTAAACCAACCAAATGTTTTTCTATGTCATTATATGAACATGAATTACTAGAGAGAGGAAATATTGTAAGTTATTTTTGTACATTTTTGGACATGCAACTCTTTTTTGACTTATTATAAATTAACAGCTATAAATTCCCTTCATGTGTGAACAGTTAGATTGCATTATTCACCCAATTGACTGTAGCAGTTAAGACAATTACCATCAGTGATCTAAATATATGTTTCTGTTGGAGTGCAGAAAATATTTCATTATTAACATGTTCTTATAAATCCAGCTCTTGTTCGGATGACAGTCAGTTCACTTTTTTGTCAACCAGAGTGTGTTTGATCACTGTGTGCAAGTTGCAAACTTATTGAAAGTGTCTTTGAATAAGGCATGCAGCTGTGCATTAATCTTTTCCTAGATAGATCACCTGTTCATGATAGCTGTAAAATCATATGCTAAAATATTCGTGGCAAGTTTATCTAAAAGACTGTGAAATATTGTATTTTAATCAAGAGAAATAAAGCATTTATTTTGCAGTGGTTGGAGGTTTTGACTGAGATTTTTCAAAGCTTTGAAGAACCCAGTCATTTATTTAAACAATTATTCAAACAGAATTGATGAGGTTCTTTTGATACACAAGAACCAATAAGTGCAACTGGTGTAAACTCTTTCAGCTTCACTTTTAGTCAAATTTCAAATGTCTCCTCAAGGTTAGATAGATTTTATACCATTTTCAAATGTTTGTCATGCTAATATTTCATTTTTGAAAATAAATTAAAAAGTAATGCTAGAGTTCTCTGGCGGAAGCAAATATCAGAATTGAAAAGCCAGCTGTTTTAGAAGTTTGGTATTGCACTTCCATTACTTGAGGAAATTTACTACTACTATAATTAATGAATTCATTTTTATGATTCTCAGATTTGCCATTTCTATCATCATTAAAGCTCCAGAGGTTGTTCATGTTTAGAAAAGCATTGTAACTTATGTTCAATATTGTGTGTTCTGTAGTGGGAAAACCTATTTCCCCTGTCCCTCTACTGAAAACCAGAATTATCACAATGATATGCCACATGAATAAGGTATGCAAGCCAGTTGAATAAAACTGCTGGTCTAGTTCTTACAGGATATGTATGGTGACAGATTGAATCTTCTAGGCAATTATGGTCTCTTTTCACACCTGAATACAAACCACACAATACTACTTCTAACACTCTGAGTCCTATGAGTTTATATTTTGTTTTCAATCAAAAATGGTTATAACAATTTTAAAGTATGAGCACCTGAATTTCACAGAATCACTGAAATACAGAATTGTAGGGATTGGCAAAGACCTCCAGAGGTTACTAAATCCAACCCCCATGCATAGCAGGCTCCCTACAGCAGGATGCACAGGTAGGTGTCCAGATGTGTCTTGAGCATCTCCAGAGAAAACTTGACAACTGCCCTGGGCAGCTTGTTCCTGTGCTCCATTACCCTCAACATGAAGGAATTCTTTCACATATTGGAGTGGATTTTTCTATGCTCCATTTTACAGCTCTTTCCACTTGTCCTGTCCTCACAGACCACAAAAAAGCAGTTGACCATGTCCCTTTGTCTCCCACACTTCAGATATTTATGAACATTAATGGGATCCCCTCTAAGTTGTCTTTTTTAAAGCTAAACAGACCCAGCTCACGCAGCATTTCTTCACAGGGGAGATACTCCAGGCCTTTCATCGTCTTTGTGGCCCTCTGCTGGACTCTTTCAGTGAGATCCCTGTCTTTTTTGTACCGGGGAGCCCAGAACTGGATACAGTACTCCAAGTGAGGCCTGCCCAAGCCAGAGTAGAGGGAGAGGATCTCCTCCCTTGACCTGCTGGCCACACTCCTTTTAAGGCACCCCAGGATCCCACTGGCCTTCTTGGCCACCAGGGCACTCTGCTAGCTCATGGCCAGTACTTGAGTTACTGAGTTGTTCTCATCCTTTTAAGAAAAAGGAAGTGGAAAGAATTCAGGTGCAGAAGAACTGTATTGATTCTTTCTTGAAAAGCCACAAAGACTGTAATAGCTAAGAACTTAGAACATTTTATTTTCAAGTTAATGAATTGCTATCATTGCACAGTTACTCTGTTGTATTCATCTGATTGTTATGGTTTTTGTGTGGTTAAAGGTACCTCACTTTTCCCCTCAATTCTCTTTACTGGCAAGCACTGCACAAAAGGGGGTTTATGTATGTAGGTTAGTCTGAAAGTAATGCCTCCTTTTATTTCCATGGGAACAGATACTTTGTATCTGTTGCAATAATACTCTTTAGTAAAGAAAATTCTCTGCTGCAAAATGCTACTTTTCAACACAATCACCACCATTTACTATGAATAATGATCCACCAGTGAACAAAATTGTGTAAGTTTTGCTTGTAGAAATCTGCATGGCATTTTGGGATGTAGCTTATCTTTCACATCTCTGTCACCACTGCAGAAATGCACCACCCACCATCTCACTATTGTCATAGCCAAACAGTTTGGTCTCCATAAAATTTCAGTGAATCTCAGTGAATGGTACGCAGAAGAATTCAGTTTGACACCCTTTTTTTAATCCTCACTTTCATGTCAGCTGCCATTGTGTCAGACTGCCTCTCTGCTGCCATCTTTCACATGGCAACAAACTGTACTGGAATATTGACAGGGAGGTTCAACTTCTATTGCCATACCACCAATATCCACCTCTGAAATTGTGGACCAACATACCAGTCTAGGAGTCATTACTTTCAGTACAGCCCTTGTATGTTTGTTTGTCAGCATTCACATTATAGATCAAGAAGGATACACATTCAAGCAAAAAGCACACACTTCAACGTATCAACTACATTGTTGTACTGCATACAATCACAATAGCACGTGCTGGCATCTTTTTTCTTTTATTTTTTTTTTATAAAGTGTATGTTTATTTTATATTGACAATACAATTCATGCTCCATTTTGTCTAGAATTTCACACTGCTTTAAGTCTGCTGATAGTCTTTTGTTACTGATGTTGCAGCTTTTCTTATCAGTTTATTTTTTCCAACAATTAACTTTTTTCAGAACTCAGAAAAGACAAATATGGTAATTACATGTAATAATTAGATAAAACTTTGATAATGAGGTGAGATTTTTTAGATTAATAAATACCTGAATGTGAGCCTGATAATCTGCTTAATTAATCACTAAATTGTGGAACTGCTGCTATTCATATGTCAATCTAGGCTCTTTTATGGAAGTGATTTGAATCAATTGCTAATGAAACTGTGAAATTTAGAAGTAGCTTTTTGACTTTCAAGTGACAGGGCTCATATTTAAATCAAGAAATGTGACAGTTAATGGCAACACAAAAGTACTATGAATTATTTACCAGATCATGTGAGAATTATGGCGTCACCCTATTGTAATAGTTCATAGATGAGTGTGAAAATAAACAGTAGCAATTACACATTTAGATATCTAGGATGCCACTTAAAATATAAGATGGTTTGTCTGAAATAACTCAAAGATATAATCCTAGAAGTCTAGCAATATTTAATAAAGAATTTTGACCTTGCCACATAGATGGATTTACATTTCCTATTGTTAAAACTGTAATTCTTTATGAATTACAATTGGATGTCTTTATTAAATATTGTAACTAGCGGTGTCCAGTAAACATCCGTGTTCCTCAGGGGTTGGTGCAGGGTGTTCAACATCTTCATCAATGATCTTGATGAGGGGATAGTGGCCACCCTCAGCAAGTTTGCTGATGATATGAAGTTGAGAGGATTGGCTGACACACCTGAAGGCTGTGCTGCCATTCAGCGAGACCTGGACAGGCTGGAGAGCTGGGCAGTAAGAAACCAGATGAGGTTTAACAAAAGCAAGTGTAGAGTCTTGCATCTAGGGAGGAATAATTGCATGCACCGGTACAGGTTGGGAGATGACCTGCTGGAGAGGAGCTCTCCAGAGAGGGACCTGGGTGTCCTGGTGGACGACAAGTTGTCCATGAGCCAGCAGTGTGCCCTTGTGGCCAAAAAGGCCAATAGCATTCTGGGGTGCATTAAAAAGAGCAGGTTGAGGGAGGTGATCCTCCTCCTCTACTCTGCCCTGGTAAGGCCTCATCTGGAGTACTGTGTCCAATTCTGAGCTCCCCAGTACAAAAAAAGACAGGGATCTCTTGGAAAGAGTCCAGTGGAGGGCCACAAAGATGGTGAAGGGCCTGGAGCATCTCCCCTCTGAAGAAAGGCTGAGTGAACTGTGTCTGTTTAGCCTTGAGAAAAGAAGACTGAGAGGGGACCTGATCCACGTCTATAAATATCTAAGATGTGAGGGGCAGAGTGATGTGACTGGACTGTTTTTAGCAGTGTGTGAAGACAGGACAAGGGGAAACGGCCAGAAGCTGCAGCATAGGAAGTTCTGCACAAATGTGTGCAAGAACTTCTTTACGGTGAGGGTGACAGAGCACTGGAACAGGCTGCTCAGGGAGGTTGTAGAGTCTCCTTCTCTGGAGATGCTCAAGACCCGCCTGGACACCTACTTGTGCAAACTGGTGTAGGGAACCTGCTTTGGCAGGGGGGTTGGACTCGATGATCTCTGGAGGTCCCTTCCAACTCCTATGATTCTGTGATCTGCTAATGTAATTTAATGGATATTCTGTGGGGTTTTTTTTGTTTGTTTGTTTTTTAATGCAATTATCATTCTTTCTATTACTTAATTCTTTGAACTTAAGCTATTTTTTTTCCTGTTTTCATTTTTCTGTTGAGCTTGTTTTCATAACTTTGCATTTCCAGCCACACTTCAATGAAAACTTTATCCACATATAATGAGAGTTATTATGTGTTAATGGAATATCAGTTGTAGGTGCACTAATCAATAATTAATTTAATTAAGGTATATATGAGACAATACTGCTATATAATGAACTGAAAACTGTGTATATAACACATGCATATTTAAGTTTTCATTTATAAGCTTTTTAGGAATTTTTAGATCATGCTGTTTTAGGGATTTACTTGACATAAAGAAAATTAAAGTGTTAGAGAGGTTCTGAAATAGACATTAAGTGCACTCCTGAATCATTTTGACAATCACGTAGAAAATTTAAGCAATTGTTTCTGCACTGAGAATGGAAGTATGTCTTCGTGGAAATAAAAATCTGCAGGAGACTTATTGTAACCTTTGTGGTTCAGAACTCTAAGAAATACTATGAGATGAAGTTTTGTATGAGAAAACATTATATACTTTTCCTTAAAATATATAATAAATATATAATTTTCCTTAAAAGAGATTGTGTATTATGGTACACAAGTACTTTTGTAATTCCCTTCTAAAGCCTGGTCATTCTATAAATGTGCTCTTAAGAGACCTTACTTATTAAGGACCATGTTCTAATAATAATGATGAAGTTACCACATTTGCAGTGAGTGAAAAATATGTGATGTATTTTGCTAAGTGTAGCTTGTATTTTGAATCGATGTGAAAAATTTTAGTTCATGTAATGTGCATAATTTGTCTTTGCGGAGCAGATTGAGAACTGTTCTGTTATTTTTTTCATCTCATTTTTATCATGAGGCTTTCAGCAACTAGGAGCATGCTGTCCTCCTCATGCATAAGTGAGAATCTATTTATTTATTTATTTATTCAAGATTAATAGGAAGGAATCTAGGCAGTTAAAGCCATTGGTGATTGGTTTGGGCTATGTGTCCTATGACGAACTATGAATGAGAAAGTCCAAGCTTCCTATTGGAATAGATTTTGGATGTCAATATGCTATGTTATTTCAGAGAGAAAGAGTATTTCTGAATGGGCATAGGCTGTCTGTGTCTTGTGCTTCTAAGTATTTTGGCTCAGTTCCATGAGCTGCAATACTTCCATCTAGATTAATATTAATATGATTAAAGTAAAGTGATTCTGCTGTAAATTTCAAGGTTGGCTTTTTTCATTTTGGAGCATACATTCTTGCATGGATTTTGATTTAAAATATCACGTTTTCATGTTTTTATGGCAAATTACATTTAATACTAATAATTTCAGTAATTTTTTTTTTTTCCAAATAATAATAAAAACACATCAGAAAATACCTCAGTCAGTTCTGGGAATAATGTAACATTCTTAAAACAAAACAAAGCAACAACAAAAAAGAAAACAACAAAAAAAATCTGAAATGTATTTCAACATGCACAACTAACACGGAAGTCCACATCGATAAACAAATGAGACGCAGCAATTCTTAAAGAGGCATGTAGAGGTAACTTAGGCTGTTCTTCCCAGAATTATTTCAATTTTGCTTTCTAAAGAAGCATGCTGTGCCATGTTATATTTATAGTGCCAGATCAAGGTAGAATAACTTTTTAGACAGTTTCAATCAGTGCAGAGCAAAGGTGAAGTTCATACGCATGCCTAATGGATCATGTTCATTACGTCAGGAAGAACAATCAAAAATATAGTAAAAAAAAAAATTTTTAATGTCATAGGAGTTTTAAAGGAAATTTTAAGGATACATGCTTGGTATTATGGAATAAGCAGATGATACCTTTGTTCCCTTATTCTATGGATGAAATGCTCTATTTAGCTGAGTTTAATTTTTAACTGTAAGAAGGGATAATTTTTTAAAAAATGAATTTACCTTGTTTAAAAAAAAAAAGAAGTGTTTAAATTGTGATTAAAACTAATGATCCTCGGTATCTATCTTTGTATCTGAGTTTTGGAATGAATCTTGACAACTAGCTTATAGTCTCTAGCTAACTTAAAATGACTTATATTAAGGGAGATGAATTGCCATCTTTATGGAGTAAATACTCAGTATATGGTTAGGAGTAATACAAGTTAATAGCAGTTGGGATTTTCTAAATTTTTATTTAATTATTTCATGTTGTCACAGTAGCTTGAATTAACTTTAAAAAGCACTTGCTTTACTTCTCTGGACAACTGCCATGAATCATTATAAGCAGTAATTATATGATTAATTAAAAAAAAAAAACAAACCCACAACACGTATTTATCAGTGCAGTTAGGTTTAAATTGTAGTTGTAAGGCAGTATTCTATATGAGCACTAGCAAATAATTGCTACAGTATTAAAAAGAAATGCTATTCATAGATAAATTTTGTATAGTCACATGCTTATAGAGTGAAATGAATTGTAGGCCTTCTCTTTTACACATAGTAAGAGGAAATATTGCATTCTCTATTTCAAAAGTATGTTTATTATACATTATACATATCAAAAATAATTTCCTACATTCTCATATCTTTTTTAAATCACTAGTTTTAAATGCTTGTTGGTATTTTTCCAGGAAACTATACAGAGAACCAGATAAGATTAATTTCTAAATATGTTTTCTCAATCACAGGTTTTGCTCATGCACCTTCTTTTGCCAGCACACCTAAGATCACTTTTTTATTCCATTCTCTTATGATTAAATCAAATGAAAATACCTACAAAGATCAAATTTCCTCTGATAGGATCTTAAGCTTATCAACATGCTGGGTAGACATAAGGTGGTTATACTTAAAAAAAAACAAAACAAGAAACACATATGCACATGCACACACACACACACACACACACACAGTTAAGCCTAAAACTTTTTTTTTTTTTTGCAGAACACAAACTTATTCACAGATAAAGCCTCAGTAATAGAAATATCTCAAGCAATATAAAAAAAAAATAAAAATAAAAATTCCTCTTTTGTTAGAGAAATAACCCACACAGGTTATTTAAGTAAATCTCTTGAAGTACTTGCAAGCATTTTCCTATTCATTCATTGCTGATCTTAGACATCAGCATAACTTTGCTGCCATACAAAGTAAACTAAATCTCCTCTGTGATAAAAGAAGGCAGCAAATCTAAGGCAGATTATTTATTAACTGGAGTGCTACAAAGTGACATGATGCTCTTGTTGACCCACATCAAAAAAAGATGGACTTCACCTCTTTTGCACCACACTTAAGATCAGTATGTATTTATTTTTTTCTCATGCAACTCATATGGTATAACTAGAATGATACAAAAAACAGTAATGCATAGATGTTGTTTCCTGTTCTTGTTTAAGAGCAGCATCTTTGTTCATTCCTTTTTTCAGGACTTCATAATTTACCTAGGCCTCATTGCAAATTGTTCTCAAAATTTCACAGGTTCTATTTTATTTACCTTTTCAAATTGTAAGTATTTTCTTATAAAAACTGTAAATTACTATGCTATGGGCAAATTATTTAATGGCTAGCCCCACAAAAGGGCTTTCCCAGTGAGTCTGGCTTTTGGTTCACACAAATAGAAACATTTTTTTTTAGATCTAGTATGTGGAAGTTTCATGTGGCTATCTCTGTTGAAATTCCCTTTTAAAGCCCCAGTTGTTGTTATGCCCCAGGTAGTTCTGAGAAGGAGGCATATTCCCCTTCCTCATGCCCCAGAAATATACCTTACCTACTCTATTATCATACTATTTATTGTAAATGTAGTACCAAATATAAATTACTGCCCGAAAAAAAGATATAACTACCTGGGATCTGCAGGACTGTTTGGTGGAGGGAGAGAATTGCATCAATTTTCTTACTTTTCAAGCTTAAGGATTGTGACATGACATTAGTCCAACTTACTGAGTATAGAACTATATTAAATCAATGTATTACACACACCTTGAATATGCCTCAAATTCAGTTCATCTACCATTATTGAAAAGTATCACATTTAAGTCTTAATAATTCTTTACACTAGAGTGCTATTAATGTCATCATTACTATTACACTTCCCTATCTTCAATATATGATAGCTGTTAGAATTCAAGCAAAAAAAAATCATTGGAAAATTCGCATTTGATATAAAATATTCTAATCTATCACAATTAATTTTCTTTCCTGAATTATGTTAATTATCTCCTTTCCCGCCTGGGAAGAAACCCCTATTGCATTCTTGACTAGATTTAGATCTAAGGCTGGTTCCCTGCAGTGCAAATCTTTGATAAAAATTCCACACTTACTCTCTCTTTGCTTCTGTCTTTGGTACACAAAGCACAGTAAGAAATATTAAATTAAAGGTTTGGTTTGACCAACAGTTTTTGCATACATAAGACATCTGGTTTTCCTTTAAACTGGGAGGAGGGAGGAGGGAGGAACACAAATCCCTAAGCTCTTGCCCATGGGCAGTAGGCTATGCGCACGCAATTTTGAGATTAAAAACAGCACTGAAAACCTATTCATGATTGACTGCTCAAGTTCATACTCATCTAAAGAAGTACCTTTGACAAGCAGTTATCTTTCAGTTTTTTTAAAGGTTAACATATCTCCTCCTTAAAAATTTCAATCTCAAAAGTCCTATAAATCCTTTATTATGAAATTTGTGGATAACCCTTCTCTGGAGGTGTTCAAGACCAGTCTAGATGGGGCTTTGAGAAATCTGGTCTTGTGGGAGGAGTCCCTGCCTATAACAGACTGTTTGGACCTAGATGATCTAAAAGATCTCTTCCAACTCAAACTGGAGTTGGAAATTATTCTATTACAGTGTTCATTGTTACTGAGGACCTACTCTCCAGTATATGAAAAATTTAATGTCTGATTTATCAGAAGAATAATTCCTTTAATCTGTTGACAACCATCACCATACAGGCTTTTCCAGTCCATTCTTCAATGGATGAGAAGTTGAGTTTGCAAATTACTACCATTTGCACTATTTGTCCCAGTCTTCTATAAGGACTTAGCTAGATTATAAATTAAAGTGATTGTGTTTTTGTTCATTCCTCCAAACTCTTAGTTATTCTTAGCAAATTGATAACTACAGTATAACTAATATTCCTCTGGAAATCCTATCAATCACATTTTGGAACAAGAGAAACCACAGTAAGTAACCTACAGGGAACAGGTATATATTAATTACAAAGGAATTTCTATGTTCTTGAAGACCAAATATTAAACTATAAGCAAAAGTATTTGGCTTTGTGCTAAGAGGATTTCAATGAGTATCCTCGCATATGTTTGAAGGTCATTAAAATAATGAATTGTCCTGGTATCAGCTTGATAAATTTTGAACAGTGCTGGAGTAGGTCAATGATAAAAGGACAGGAGGTTTCATCCTAAATTTGTGCAAAATGAAAATCTTTTGAGGACTTTTCTCTTCTTTGAGCAGAAGAGCCACAACTTCACTTACATAGAGTGCAACAGCTTTTTTTCCCACAGTTCCACATACATGTGTTTGCAGAATGCTTAGCTCTCTCAGTGTTATCCTTTTAGTGCATAAATCACAATAGAATATATTCAAACAGTCATGATTCAGGAAAAAAATAATTTAGAGAAGTCACATTAAAAGAGCATGTTGTATTTCCTGATTTGCAGTTACTGTGAGAACTTGTTGACCTCACCAGTATCCAGAAGATGTAATGGTGTAAGGAAACTGATGCTGACAGTATGCACTAGCTCAATTTGGAATTGCTAAAGCTCTCAGCTAAATCCGGGATGTTGTACCCTGGAGTTTTTCTCTTCTCATCTCGTTGTTTCTCATTGCTTGATTAGTTGCCAAGTCATTTATTGAGTTTTCCACTATATTTTATGTATGTATGAATACTAATAATATCAGATACTCATGCAGCAGAAGTTTGAATGAAGTTTGTCTGTTTCCCTGTGACATTCTTGTGAAGAAAATTGTATGTGATATCTCATGCTCAATGCTTGTGCTTGGTTGTCTTTGAATTGCCAGTCTTATCTTGAAGAAACATGTCTTGCTCAGCTCTGAACCAGGTATCTTATCTCACCTCTGAGGCTACACATCAACCTGAGGTCTGGAGCCAAATAACATCTGTGCTATCAGATCAATTTACTGTGAGCATCTCACATCATAATACTAGCACTCATAATTCAGCTGGCTCTAGCAATTTATTCAGTAGAATGCTAGGCCTACATCTGCGGGAGCACTGAATTATTTCTTCTTTCTGGAGACTGAGAGTCAGAAAATATCCCTTCAGGTCAGGACTGAGGTCTTAGAGTGAGGCAAACAGTGAGGCAGCTAAATTTTACTTCAGCATGTTGAGTATCCAACACTTTCCAAGGTAAAACAGTGAAGGTTAAGAGGCTAATCTTAAGAACAGATGATCATATAAGCTAATGAGACATACACAAATTGCATGTGGTTTCCTGATTATCCTACTTAATAACTGCTTTCTCTGAAATTAGGACCTTTACTCCATTTAGCAAATAGTAGCATTCATTCTGTGAGTATCCAGAGATGCATTTGATCAGCTGAAAAGATTATTTTTTATTTCCCTTCTTAGAAACTTCACAAGCTTATTTCATGATGAAGGTATGTTCAACAAATTTGACTTTTAACATGCATGTAATGACTCATATTATGCACTGTTTTCTTTTGTTGCTGATAATCAGGGTTATTTTTGTAGAAAAAAAAAGAGGTAGTTTTAGTGTTACATCTGTCAAAATGTTTAGCTCTTTGGCCACCAATCTTGAAGTTGGTGTCTGATTACTGTTTTTATTTCTGTTACAAATTTCTGAAGCAAATGATGGTATGATAATGTATTATGCTTCTAACAAGTTACAATAAAATAACAGTTTAGATTCAGGGCACTTCTTGAGATATCTACTTAAATGTGTGAGATAATGTGCCAAGCTGATAGTGATCTTAATGCCTACAGGACTGATTTATTTATGTGCTATCATTCCGTAAATTAAGAAATGAGTGTTAGAGAAGAACTTTTTAATGACTACTTCTAATTTGAATCAATGTGGTAACTATTAACATTTGTCACATAAGGGTTTCTTTTGTTTGTTTTGCTTTTGACTCTAGCTATTGAACGTGTTGTGGTTTACTCTCAGAACTTAAATATGCGAAAAAATGTACCCCATGTATTGCTAAAAGCAGAAAGATTAGGGACTGAAGAGGTTCAGAGAAACAAAACTATTTTTCTGTTCCATTGCTTCCTGAAAAGGCTGTTAAAGCAGATCTTGTCTAGTAAGTTGGCCAAAATTCATTTGCTAGCAGCAGCATCTGCACCCCTTGCTGTGAACAAGATGAGAACTGCTGCTCACACTAGGACATACTTGGTGTTTTTCTGTAGCTTTAAATGTAATTAAAATAGGTGGTACATCTATGACAAATGGAGGAGGAAGTATAAAGAAAATCAGAGAGATTTCAAACGTTAGAGAAGTGAAGGAAACATTATGGATGAGAGATAGTTATAATTATTTTGCTACACCTCTATCTTACTGATGCCCCTGCACTTGTTATCAGCTCAGAAGCTGGGAAAATCTATCCTCCTATCACCTATGCACATTTTCTCTGACACCTTTCACTTACACATATACATTGTGCTCCCCATGGAGTTTTTAATCTTATTGTAAAAATGACACTTTCAGCGATATGACTGTAGAGGCTGAAATGTTGATTACCGGTATTAATCATTTCTGGAAATACCAGTCTGTAAAGATGCTACCGCTCTGGTGTACATATAATATATGTAGAGAGGAACAGACACAGGGTGTGTGGGACAGGGGAGGAAGAAACATGTTTACTTTTGGCCATTTTGACAACGATTTATTATTTTGTGGTCACATTTTAAAAATACTGTTGAATTCCCAAACCAGTTAATTGAGTCTTCCTCATTTGGTAGTGCTCTGTATTGGCTTCATGAATATGTAATGAAATTTCCCCTTGTGCCTTCATTGTCAATGTTTGAAAGCACGTCTGCAGGGAAGTCTTTAGACATCACTCCGGAATCCCACTTCCCTCTCAGCTGCTTCTCTCCATATTGATGGCATACAGGATAAACAGAACAAGTTAATTTGTAATCTTAGATAGAAAATGATAGCTGCACTGTTTCTGTCATTGAGCACACTGCCAGTTTAAACAGCTGATTAGTCAGCTTCTGTGGAATCGATCTGAATCAGTTCCACCTGCATGCACCCACCAGGAGCCACTTTATTGTAAATCAATCATTCTGAAAACATCTCACAAAGGGGCCAGTCCTCACTAACAAGCCATCAATTTAAACTGTCTGTCTGGAGCACTCAAGAAATTAGAAGTGCAACAAACATTTATTCTAAAATTATGGAGAAGTCATTTCTTTAAGCCACAATCTGTAACTGTTTGGCTGTGATTATGATTTTCTTGCTTTAATAATAATAATAATAATAGTAATAATAATATGCATCAGGTTACTTTTCAGACATCCTGAAAGCACATGTACTATTTTATGGGGAAAGGAAACACAATATGTTGGGAATTTTAACAACAATGGATAGCCTTTATTACTGGAAGGCAGCATTAACAGTAACTCAGAGACTTTATATCCTGCCCTTATGCCCCTTGGGTGTTAAGATCGATCCCTAGAGTCAGAGAATTTCTCTTTATTCTTTGACGTGATGAATTAGTAAATTTTGCTTGTGCAGAGAGTGGGTCTTCCAGCTGGCAGTAGTTGGAGAAGTTGCCCCAGAGGGGAGATACAGATATATGTCTTGGTCTCCAAACTCTTCTTTTAAGACACTTCATACTACCCTAAATAAAAGAGAGTGAAGAAGGCATATCCTACCTTCCTCCCCCC